>OV121075.1:4675100-5125100 GCA_921293005.1 Nemoura dubitans | reverse complement strand
ATGGCAATAAATTGAAGGAGGTAATAAAAATCTAGATTCGTAGGAGTGATTCTCGCATAAAAGTGTGGGCATTATATACAACCTCTACCTATACCTGGCTACTATAAGTATAGAAAGATATTTTATGCTGAAAAAATGAAAAAACACAAATGTAAATTTTCTATCAAGGTATATTAAAAAATATCCACACTCCATGGAGCTCGAGATTGCTTGTCGACTCGTTACGCGTTCCTAAAGAGAGAAAAAAACTTGGAAAACACAAGCATTTGGTAAATTCCTGGCGCGAATGCACAGTATAGCTGTACGTTTATTTAAGCAAATCTTGATTTCCCTAATAGCTTCCGACTTCCGACTGGCGTGTAATTTGCTTTGAAAACTTCTGAAACCTGAAACCCTTTCGACCATCTAACATGAAATCATCGTATTTAAGCGTTTCAGCTCTCTGATAATGAGCGACCTGTGCTTCGGCAGCGGCGGTTCCAACGCGAGGGATCGATTAACATTCGAAAATCATGTGAAACCGTGAATTCCCATCAACGGAGCCGCGGCTGTTCTAATTCGAGCGGTGGCCGTGCGCTGTCAAACAGCACCGAACAGCACGGAACAGCACGGCTGCTCTGGAGCACCCTCGACGCTCGGAGCCTCGGGGGCATGCGACAACTCCTCACGACAGTTCCACCGCTACCTGATTGCGTTGCTAGTCAGCTTGCCAACGAACTCGTTACGTCGCTTCGGATGGGGGGTCTCTTTGCTATTTGAAATAAATATATAAGGCAGTCCATCATGTGAAAGTAATATGGTGAGATAATCACGAAGAATATGAATATAATTATTATTATGATCTACGTGTTGAATAAAAGGCAATCAAATGACTAGGCATCTCTTGAATATTCCATCGGCCGATGGTTGTTGAAGCCACCTGTCTGTCTAACAGTCTTCGGATGTTCGACCACTCGGTAATGGACTAGCAGGGTTCTAGTGGAAGGTCATGCCACAAGAAGATGAAGTGAGAGATGCTGGGCATGCTCGTGACTGGACCATTCTCGTCAGACCCGAAAGTTCTGGATGTGTTTCGTCCCCCCCCCCCCCCCCCACCCCCCTCCACACCGTCGACAGTGCCAGCTCACTTTTACATGAAAGTACTACACCAAGTTTCGAAAATAACTTGCCTCTGTGATAACACGCAAAGTTTCAGTTCATAACTTTCCAGCTCAAGAATAATATTATTTTATTTAGAAAGAAACGAAATCTCGGGCAAAGTTTCGATGTATTTCGGCAGTCTGCTCCGCGTGGCGTGCCCGCCTGGCAAACTTTTGCGCGAGGTGTAATAATCTTTCAATCAGCAGGATCGTTTAATCGTTAGGCGAAAAGGAGAAATAATAACTAGTTGGTCTCGTCATTCGGCAAGTCACGCCAAAGTCACGAGACAGCGAACGCTCGAAAAGTGGACGTAAATCAGATTTACAATGGACTCGAGTGATTATTTTATTATCTGGTCGCCGTTTATTGTTCGCGTTTACAACTTGATTCGTCAGATGGTAAAAATCAGACTCGCAGCTCTCGAAAGCTGGACAGTAATTGCGGACTGGAAAGTGATGGTTAAAAGCTTCTTACTTAAAAAAGTACGCCTGGAAATACATTCCGTGTCTTTAAAAGCTTCCAAAATAATCGTGTGTAAAGTAATTACCGGTTCGCCTGTAATCATCTGTTTGTTGGCCAGAGTATCATAACAACCTGATTCATTGTGATCTCCGAGCTGCGCTGCGGCAGCGGCTGGGCTGCGGCTGGGCTGGGGCTGGGCTGCGATGATGATGCCGTGTTTGCTGGTTGCTTCCTTCGTCCCTTCGAGTCTCTATGCGCGATAAAGCTGCTTGTGGTATGACTATGAGCGCTGAGCCAGCATGCGATTCTGGCAAGAGCCGCGCGCCCCCGCGTTTTTGGTCGTCGCTGTCCCTCTCATGACGCAAGGGAGCCAAATCAATCGGGGCAGTCAGCAAAATCTTTCATTGGCGCACTCTTTCCTCGGGAAACGCCAAGAGAAGAGTAAGGAATCACTTTACTCTATGTTTCATGTAGTTGTGCTTTCATATTTTGGTCTCGAAATGTTTTCCAGATTGTAATGTTAAACATGTGGTTCACTTGTAGTTTTTACCTTTGCACGTCCGTCCACGGATTTTTGAGCCGCTCACGTCGACGAAACACATTCCGCGCGAGGGCCAGCCAAACAGGTGTCAATAACTCATCGGCAGATAATTGATTAAGTGGATTGCGAGCGGCGATTAGCCAATTGCCATCGTTTTGCGTGCCCTTGCGAGACGAGTGATAGGACAGGGGGTGGGGGGCGTGGGGGGGGGGTCTGATTTATGGCGGCAAACTCACACGTCGAAGCCAGACTGGACTGGAAAAATCCATCCGCGCAGCTCGCACACATCACACGTGAAAAATCACCGCCGGAAAATGAAAATCAGAGCTCCGTATAGGCAGAAAATGTTTGCTAACTTTACCGAAGAAAGTGTAAACTATGTCGGCTCCGCGCCACCCTTATATGAATATTATGTTCAATGGAGTTATACTATGCATAAAAAGATCAAACTCCGTCATCCCTCCCTCCTTGCATATACACAAGGAAACTTTTCTATATCTAAGGAAATAAAAGCTCGAAAGAGAGACTAAAGATATATTGATGTACGGAAAGTGTGTGTGATAAAGCGGACGAGATATAAAGAAAGCGCCTCTCTTATAAAAATCTTTTGGACAAACAAGCTCCAGCGTGGGTTGTGTAAGCCACATTGTGCGACAGGTTCCCTTTATTTATGATTATGGTTTATAAAAATAAAAAAACACACACACACACACACACACCCATATAGCCAGCCCGAGCGACGTATCCAGACAAACGCAGACACCTCCAAGTTTGCCCCCCCCCCCCCCCTTCTAACCCAAACCAACGATGGTTGGTTCCATCGTGCTCAGTGACGGCCGCCGTTCAGGTACGACACTAAATGATTGATAATCCACTTACATTTCTTATCTCCATCATAAACGACACTCATATCAGGCATGAAACATTAAGATCGTCGTAACTCAGTGTTACTCTCGTGTCAAAGGGTAATTGCCAATGGGCCGCATGCATGGCGTCTGCGCAGACGCGGCCGTGCAAGGAGGAGGCCTCGGCGACAGCGCCCGGATGAGCCTCACAATGGACTCGTAATGAAGACAGGACTTGAAATACTAAAGCCCAGCTGATGGATTCTTCGTTTGGAGTATGTGGATGTCTCGGATACGGTTGGGCACAAGATAAGATCTGAGTCGTCGATGGTATGTGCGACTGGAAGCCAGTAAGGACTGCCAGTAAGGACAGCCTGTAAGGACTGCCTGTAAGGACTGCCAGTAAGGACTGCCTGTAAGGACTGCCTGTAAGGACTGCCAGTAAGGACTGCCTGTAAGGACTGCCAGTAAGGACTGCCAGTAAGGACTGCCAGTAAGGACTGCCAGTAAGGACTGCCAGTAAGGACTGCCAGTAAGGACTGCCTGTAAGGACTGCCTGTAAGGACTGCCAGTAAGGACTGCCAGTAAGGACTGCCAGTAAGGACTGCCAGTAAGGACTGCCTGTAAGGACTGCCAGTAAGGACTGCCAGTAAGGACTGCCAGTAAGGACTGCCTGTAAGGACTGCCTGTAAGGACTGCCTGTAAGGACTGCCAGTAAGGACTGCCAGTAAGGACTGCCAGTAAGGACTGCCAGTAAGGACTGCCTGTAAGGACTGCCAGTAAGGACTGCCAGTAAGGACTGCCAGTAAGGACTGCCAGTAAGGACTGCCAGTAAGGACTGCCTGTAAGGACTGCCAGTAAGGACTGCCAGTAAGGACTGCCAGTAAGGACTGCCAGTAAGGACTGCCTGTAAGGACTGCCTGTAAGGACTGCCAGTAAGGACTGCCTGTACGGACTGTAGCGACTGTAAGGACAAGGACTAAGGAGAGAGTGACCTTTACCCCGTGACGGTGGTATAGTGCACGGTGCTGGCCGGGTCCTGGCCGTGACGGTGGTATAGTGCACGGTGCTGGCCGGGTCCTGGCCGTGACGGTGGTATAGTGCACGGTGCTGGCCGGGTCCCGACCGTGACGGTGGTATAGTGCACGGTGCTGGCCGGGTCCTGGTCGTGACGGTGGTATAGTGCACGGTGCTGGCCGGGTCCCGACCGTGACGGTGGTATAGTGCACGGTGCTGGCCGGGTCCTGGCCGTGACGGTGGTATAGTGCACGGTGCTGGCCGGGTCCTGGCCGTGACGGTGGTATAGTGCACGGTGCTGGCCGGGTCCTGGCCGTGACGGTGGTATAGTGCACGGTGCTGGCCGGGTCCCGACCGTGACGGTGGTATAGTGCACGGTGCTGGCCGGGTCCTGGCCGTGACGGTGGTATAGTGCACGGTGCTGGCCGGGTCCCGACCGTGACGGTGGTATAGTGCACGGTGCTGGCCGGGTCCTGGCCGTGACGGTGGTATAGTGCACGGTGCTGGCCGGGTCCTGGCCGTGACGGTGGTATAGTGCACGGTGCTGGCCGGGTCCCGACCGTGACGGTGGTATAGTGCACGGTGCTGGCCGGGTCCTGGCCGTGACGGTGGTATAGTGCACGGTGCTGCCGGGTCCCGGCCTTTGACACGCAATGGAACCGTGCCGCGCTGCAGCGTTGGTGGGCGGCGTGCGTGCAGGATTACTGACAAACTTTAATCGTGTATCATGTACGTTTTAGTGTATAAATATTGGATGAAGTAAACGAGCGAGCGGGCGAACGAATGAATGGCCAAACAACCGATAATACGGCCGAAGTGATGGCCAAGATACATTGTTATGCGTGACGTCCACAGACGGGAGACCCTAAAACTATACAAAAAAAGGAGCGTACACAACGAAAATGTTACGTCAATATGACTGTGTGTATGTGCATTTGAGAGACCATATAAAACTCATTAATCTTTTAAGTTAATTGAATATAAACGGATATATCGGGGAGGTCGGCGGTCTACGGCACCGCGGCCATGCGGGTTCTTTGAAAAGCGACGACAACGTTTTTGGGGAAAACAATAACGCGAATCGATCGGGATTGACGCGACATGAGTGATTGCAGCTGATGCTTGTCTTTATCGTCGCGCCGGGCATCTGCATGTTTGTGCACCGGGCTTATAGTTTCTAATTAGATTTAGGGGTCGGGCCTCACTGTGACACCCTGCAGCCCATGCACTGCCTATAATGAATTTCAGAAACGGTCTTTATAATACCTTTATCTGTACCTCACCACTGTGTAAGTGCATGGTACACACTCGCCGATCGATTCGTATACGTACTTCGCCTAAAAATACATTACCGGCTCCGAGCCTGACTTAACCGAGTCATTATATAAAAAAAAGCGGCCCGGAAAATTAATCTACAATCTGCAATAACTAAAGGGGTTATAAAACCTACACGTGAATTAAAAGACTGCCGTTTTAACGAGTTCTAAAATATGAAAAGGTCATTTCACTTCCTGGCAACTTTGGCGAGTGGCTATATAATTTATATATTTTCTCGAGCCCGAAATCGAGTGTCGTCTGTTTTTTCCGTCGACGCTCGCACGCATTGCGGCCCGAATCATGCGTGCAGCGTGCGTGGGTGCATCGATGGTACGTGCAGGCCACGCCACGTCACGCCACGCGAGCCCAGCGCCTCGGGGTGGCGGCCGGGGGAACCGGCGGGCGTGAGTGACTCCCCGGACAGACATGCACTTGCATTTCAACACTTTCCCGAGCTGCATTCGAGGCTAATCCATCATCCCGCTTCTCGTCAACGCGCCCGCTTCGATTCACCGCTCCACTAGACAGCCGGCGCGGCGGCGGCGGCGGTGAACACTAGTTTAACTCAAACAGCGGCTCGGATAATGATTACGATCACCATTGCAAGTAATTAAGATATCAGGAAACCTGATAAGCATGCAATCTCCTGAAACCCCCAAACATGTAAGTCATGCTGGAATGGAGAATGAAAAAAGACAATTAGCTAGAGTAATCGGTCATAATGCTTACACAAGCCATAAAAGATTGAGCCGATCGTCATAATCCTATTATCCATCTATTACATCCGCAATTTACTTTAGCACGTAAATTGTGATTTACTGGAAAACAAAAACAGCTCCTCGTAGTCTGTCGTACAGATTCTTTTCGCCGCAATTGCTAAGTACTTGCGTCCATCGAGGGCTTCCGTCCGCAGGTGCGCGTAATGAGTGTAATGAGTGTAATTGCAGTAATGCGGGTTCGCCGCGAGGGCTGGGCGCTCGGTGCATGACACTTCGGACACGGAACGGGAGGCATGTCAGGCTCTTCGCTTTCGGACACGATCATATGGAGCGCGGGCGCAGACCGCTAGTGTTTCGTGTGATTCGTAGTGAATTGCGAAATGTTCTAACTTCTATTTGATATTCGCTTGAATAATCTCCACTCATGCATGTGATTTCAGTGATAATAATCACGATAACAGTTCATATGGGCTAGAAAAAACGATTTCTTGTATAAAATTCATTTAGGTATAGATAAAATGCCAAAAATTAAAAGTATGTCAAAAGAATAATTTTCCTGTGTAATCGTTACTGCACATATTACAAGTATATAATATTTGCTATAACCTGCTATCGCGAATCCAGCTGTTGAATGACGTCAGTGTCCTTCGCCTTCGTTCATATCCGCTCAAGGTCAAGTGACAGTGCGCGCGCTGGCAACACCGCCTGCCGCGTCGATGGAGGTGCCGTGATCTGCGGGCTGCGTTCAGGGGCCCGCATCAGGCCCCGCAATCGACATTACTAATCAGCTCTCTCACGCACATTACTTAGGTATATCGGCTCTCGCGGGGACTTTTCAATATCGTTATCAACAAACGTGACAGATTTATTTAACATTTACATTCAAATGGTTATTAATTTTGAAGTCATGTTAAATAATAATATGTGGTAGCTTTAGAAATTATACATTCAGCCAACAAGACTTTGCTATATTATATCTCTGGCACTGGTTTACAAATAGCAGGTTTCTATTCATTAGCTCTGTTTGTTTCAATAATTACTAGTCTATAGCGCTTGGATGCTGCGCGCTCTCATTAAAATATTATTCATGGCTGTTCGTGCAGCCTGCTCCACTAGATCGTAAACAACGGTTGATTTTCCGATGGAGGCACCGAACATTCTCAACCCACCTCCGCCGAGTCTCAGTCCAATTAAACTCCCAGTTCGTCTTCAACAACAGGTATCGACTTTTCGTACCTACTTCTTCCACAGCCACCAGATATAACACTCGGCACCAGCAGCATCAGCATCAGCAGTCAGGCAGGCAGGCAGCGCGATTCTATTCGCACGCCAAGTGCCAAGATTTAATCAGATATACTTTTCTCTAATTAATATTGAAGAGGTAGGCTATATATACTATATATATAGCTGTGTAGGTATTTTATATAAATCCGAGTCAAAACTTTTGCAGTCTTCTGCTCCAGCACCACCGGCTGGTTGTGCGCCAATTACAGTCGTGCTCGTGTCTGTTGATTACTTACTAGCAAAACTTTGGCCGTCGCTCGCTGCGCTCGCTGCGCAAGGGCAGAAGCTGCACTCCCGCCGCGCATCGCCGCGCCGCGTTGTAATTGTCTGATGGCAGTTCTCGGCGAGTGACTTTGCTCGGCAGGGTGCACATTTTATCACCGGCAGTGCAGGCACAATTAGACACAATTAGGCACCGCGACACCTGACCCCCGCCCCCTCTCACCCCTCGCCGTCGACTGCGCAATCTGCCCTGGCGCAGTCCGGCGATGCACGTTTGCGCTGCGCAGCCCGGGACGACATTAAAAACACACGCAAACATCATGGCAGTAGGTAGGAATTCATCGAGCGGATAGTCCTCATCCGCTTTTTTGCCTATTGTCGTTTCAAAGTTGGAAACATGGTATATTGACCTGTGGGGTTGGTACTATAAAAAGTTTTTTAACAAAACACATTTTTTTCAGGATGAATAATAAGAGATAGCCAACCCTGTCTTTTCCCCTCGACTGGGTAACATTAATTTATCTACGCTCTTTTGGAAGTTTTCCTTCAGGATTAATTTCCCCCCTGTTGCGTTGGATCCATGTAAAGCACGCGCGTAACGGGCGTAACGGGCGTAACTGCGTAACTGCGTAACTGCGTAACACCCGCCGCCGCCGCCGCCGAAACGAAACGCACACCTCCTTATAATGAACATTCGCGCATAAAACTTGCATCATTTATTATTGTAAACAGAAATTAAATAATAATTCAGGGACTCCTGAGTAATGTCTTCGATATAATTGTGGCTGACATTGATGCAGTAGTGCACGTGATCGATCATCCAACTTTTTGCACGGCGTGGCCGCCACGTTTGGGGCGCTGTTTTTGCGGCCGAAATACTTTTCTTACACCGCATTTTCTTACCGCGGCTAAATAAAAGTGCAATCGAATACCTATACGATTGCAACTAGTTCCGTGATGAAGCACTAATTGACTTCACTCAGCCTACGCACTGACTTTGTGTCAACATCGTATAGGTAATAGTTCTCTATAACATCGCACAACAATCTCACGCGACGCAACGTGCGTGGCGTTGCGTGCCGTAATGCGTACCGTCGCGATGCTCTAACCCAACGCACACATAGCGCGTTACGTATCGCCTCTTTCTTGTTATACGTTTCTTTGTGCAATTCAAATACTGAGTCGCGTCCGTCAGGCAGCTGATAATTGATTACAAGCGGCAGAAACGTGTAACGGATATACGCGCGGCGGCGGCAGCGGCGGCGGCGGCGGCGGCGGCGGCGGCGGCGGCCGTGTTTCATAACAATATCTCTTGGCGCACAGCAACGTCAAATCGATTGCTCTTACACTTTGTGCGTATTTCCATCCATCATAGCCGGCTCTCGGCTTCGTGTTCTAGCTTCATTACGGCGCCCGACGCCTAAATACCGTTATCAAAGTTCACCCCACCCGAGCTCCACGTGGCTTCAATGTCGTCGTCGTCGTCGATGTCGTCGTCGTCGCCTCCCCCAACCACCCAGTCCCGTCCTGCACCCCGCCCGCACGACGCCGCGGTCTCATCCCGTGATTACTGCAAATATTGACTGACATCCTTGCGCTTATGGGTACCTATCTGGTATGTACCTTTTCCGAAGCGATAGCTTTTGCAAACATTCAAACAACCTATATAGGCAGGTTATAGGCAGCGTACATCAAAGGGGCCCCATGATTGTGATGTTGCTGGAAGTGCACTTAGATGATTCGAAATACGTGGCGAACGAAAGAAGAGGAAAATACCAATCAATCGCCATAAGGGCCACAGGAAATTGTCAGGGTCATGTGACGTTGGCGTAAAATCGGATCGAGTTATCGATTTGGGGAGCTGAATTCAAAGCTGGGCCAATCGAAATAAGAGAATTTGTTGTGTATCTGTTGACACTAAGGTGTATAATGTTTACAACAGAAAATTACTTTCATGGCGTCAAGAAATACTCAATATGCAAACAGTGCCGCTGAATTATAACATCCTATTATCATTTTAGCACAAACGCACCTCCGCGCGTGTTTTAAGTGGAGCGATCGTCGTCGAGGGATGGAATTCAAAGCGAATTGTGTTCTCGATCGCAATCCGTGATTAATTGCTCGTGTCCGAGAGTGGCCGGGCCTCTTCGGGCCCCGTCGGGACGAGCGGTGTCGCCGTCGCGGCGTCCTTATCGGCACGGCGTCGCCTGTTATCAAGATGACTCCCGAGTGCTCGACGCTGATACGACGCCGCCGACGCCAGCGCTGCGGCGTCCTCAAAAACCGGACGGGCGACGTGGGCACTAACTTGCAGCCGGTAGCAAGGCGGGAATAGAGAGCCACAGATCGAGAGGGGCGTTCTCTTAACACAAATGCACCGTTGTGAATTGTAATGCGAACAAATTTGATACAAATGTGGTCATTCTGCAGGCTGGAGAAAATCAGTTCAATCTCCAATCGAGCATTGATAAAACATAGCAAAAGCCTTGGTCCTTGGACAAGTTGGACTTCAAGTCGTTCTAGCGCTTTGGTCAGTTCCGGTCTCTCTGCCCCGCGGCTCTCTGCGCCGAATCCCGACTCTTTTCGTGCACTGCCCGTGTTCATTTTTTCCCTCCCCGCCGAGTCGCCTGTCCGGGCTGGCCCACTCTCGGCTCTTGATAACGTCCATCACTCCAATTAATGTGCAAGATCGTTAGCTCGGAGGATTCGCGGAAAACTACACGTTGGCGGCGAGGCGCACCGCGCTTTCTCCTCCGCTGGGAGTTTTCCCGGGAAAGCGGTGTGCCGAACAAGGCGTTGGAAAACATGCCTTAATGTTCCAAGCGGCAGCATTTTCAGACCGGTAGGTGTATCCGTTTTCGTAGTGCCTAGCCGGCAAACGAATGGCCGTACAATTCGGTGAAGAGCACCAATTCACTTAGGCATTGCACCACTCGAGCAATCGACATTGTGTTTTATAGTTTCGCAAAATGTAGAGACAGAGACCGTGCTAGCTTTGGATCTAATTCGGGATTAAATTAAACACAAATAATGAGATGTTATCTAGATTAATGATTCAAATTTTAACTTATACAATACACAATGTTGCAGTAATGCAACTCTGAAGTTGAACATTTATAATTAATAATATCTATCGAAATTTGAAACTCTACAACTGTATTATTTTAGAATCTAACATTTTGTTCCACAAAATGCAAAAAGGCACTCAAACTCAAAGTATATAGTTCACTTTTAGTTTATATAGTTTCTGTTCCGGATTAAAATAATTGATACAAACACAGCTGTATCGCTATTTGCATAATTGATGTACCCAAGGGGTAAATTTGTTACAAAGGTTATATATCTTATATTATACAAGTTCTAGTTGTTCCTTCCTGGTCTCCTCGACTGAGGAGGAGCTTTACATGTAATAATACCGCGAGCGAGTCGATGCAAGAGAGCGATTATGTAATACCGCCGTGTATTTCGCGAGCGCTCTCTTATCACAAGGGGAAATCAACATTAGGGCCAATTAATTCAAGTGATGCTTGCAAGGGCGAACGGGCGACGGGCGGGCATCTTCAGACCGAGCCTAGCAAATGACATTAGCGAGGCCTCCACTTCACCAGCGCCTTACCGCGGATGGAGCCCGAACACATGACAAGACGCAACTAGCTCAGCGCCAACGAGGATTATCTCAATTTTCATCGCTACATTCTCGGGTCTCAACCACCGGAGATCGAAAATTCTATTACCATTAATGAGGACAACTGTTCCCATAAACAACGCATCCTTACGTATGAAAAAAGCATGCTTGTCGTCCCGCCTCTTTCAAAGTTCCAACAAAACTTTAACTTTCCGATGTCCATAAAAGTGAAACGTACATACATATATAGGTGTCTTCACCTCCCGAACAATGATAAGCCATCTCATTAAAAAGTCATGTAGTAGCAAGCAATGCCAATGGGCAAAGGTAAAGAGCTGTGGAATATGTAAAGAGACAATAGGACTGAAATGTCATTGGACCCATTGCCCTAGCAATGACTTTGTCGTGTCCGTGCGTCGAGTCGTAACGGGGTGTACCAATACCTGCGTCCCGGTCGACACACGAAATGTCGTGAGGATCTGCGCGCGGAGGATCAGCAGAGTCATCTTCGCCGAGATGCGTCGTGGTCCATCCTCCGCAGCGGCGGTCCGGCCATCTGGTGACTGCTCGCCGCAGCAGCGAACCGCGTTCGCCGCCGGATGAGGTCGAAAGGCCACCGGCACGCACCGATAGTGTCGTGAGCTGAGAAATTACCAGGCTCGTGATCATTTGAGCTAAATCTTTTATCTTGTTTTGCAAATCTGTTTGCCACCTGAATAGCCGGCTGTAGTTGATTACGGGTGGGTATACCTTGGCAGTTTGACCCGAGAGCGCGCCGTGGGTTTTAGGCCGACAAATGGCATGTTCATGACTTGGTTGCTAACAAAAAATGAGTTGAGTAAAAACGAATAGAGATTTTGAGATAACGTACTTTTTTTAACAGGTTGAAATGGAGTAATTTTGGGGTGTCGTGCACTTTGAGCCGTGGTAAGTGTGTACAAAGGAACAGCACACATAATATTTTTATGGCGTACATATTGTTTCGGTTCATGTCATAGAACAAACTGATCGCATCAAATCGACGACTCCATGTGACGAAACAGAATAGGCGCTAGGTACACTTTTTACATTGAAAGTGTCATAAATACGGGTGATTAAACGTCGTAAAACGTGTTTTTCGTCCTGTATTCCACCTTTACATGCTGCTAATTAGGATAATAACCCTATTTTTACCACAAACACACACATACGTACACCAAGCTCGCGCGTACCTTTTCTTCCTTTTAATAGAAAACTTTCTTAGACCACCGCCCCCCCCCCCCCCCCCCCCATGGACAACTCTACGTCAACCCCCCAGGAACATTGCGTGCAACATTTCACCGAAAATTATTACTTTACCACAATTTCATTTCATTTTTCCCATTTTCATGAAAGCAGGCATCGCCTTTTACAACGGAGGATGCAGTTCGCGGCAGAGCTCGTACAAAGACTATAGCGCTGCACGAGTTACTAGACATTACGTACCTACATAATTGTGCGCATTTCTTTTTAGTTTCATTGCAGTCTCTGCACACTCACACACCAATGGCACCTATAATAATATCAACTAAACGACACCTTTGAATGCCAGCCAGCCGATTGTGCGATGCACAATATGACAGCAGCCTGCTTATCCGAGGCAGCAAGCCAGTGTATGCAAATCGAGCGGCGGGAATTACGTCATATTAACACGATCTAGATGTCTGGAATTCAAACTTTGTTCGAGAACGCAAATTAAATCTGGAATGGAGATAAAACGAAATAAACCTTAAACACACGTTGATGCAACTTTTTACGGCGCAGCGCATATAGAGTGAAATTGTTTCAATAAAGTTGGCCCCGACGCGACGCGACGCGGTACCGGGTTAGCGTCGTCGACGATGAAATTGCTGGGTGCGATATATAAGCGTATGCACGGCACAGGGTAAATGGAAGGCCCTTTTGGGCACACGTAAAGCACAAACATCTGTACGTACTAGCGAGAAACATTTCATATAGATACATATGCTGATGAAAACATTTCAGTTTTATTTCTGGTTGTAATCTTCAGCAGACGCCTTCATCATTAAGTCTGTGTAAAATGAAAACGCACGGGGTTTACTTGAAAACGATATGAATAATGACTCATCCTTGGCCGGTGTTGATATCATGAATTGACCTCAGAGCTGAATTGTATTAAATGGGAGTGTTTGACGTGCACCGTAAGATGAAACCAGCTCAAGCACACATGGAATAACGAGTATGTGCATTAAACTGACGTCCAGACATGCTAGAGTCAGCACAGATACTTCGTTCCGATATATAAAAAGAAAAAACTATTTAATGGTCGTCATCTATCATTTTAACCAACAAGATGCTATGTTCACATATCAAACTTGTGCCAATATTGATAAAAATCTCGCTAATAATGACTCGCGCTCAAATTAGCGCAAATTGAGAAGGAGTTAGAACAAGGTACTGTGTCAACAAACGAGATATCCTGAGCATACGTTGAACGAAATCAAGGCCTGAGCACAGACGGGTAATGACTGATTCATGCAGATGGAATAACATGGTGGATTCGGTTTGTCGTCGGTCTTGATCGAAAACATTTTCGATATAGAGTATTGAGGCTCAAACATTAATTGATGTTATTATTTTCCACCGTGAATTTTGTACCGTGTCCAGTTTATTTCGTGTGTAGTTACTAATAGCTCCGCCAGGCAGCCGCCGTATGTCAGGAAAATGATTGAAGGGCAGAGCGGGTGTTTATTCAGGCATATTTTATTTTCAATCATAGCGTCGGCCTGTGCAGTGTGTGTCCTGTTACAGTTTTACCTATATGTAACACACAATACATATATAGGTACGTTCATAATGAACCGTATTATTTACATTGCTGGTTTCACTGTTTGATTTTCGAATCATTAATTTTTGCTTTCATATAATGGATATTGGATATGTGCGTGTTGATTTTTTTGTATATCAACGTTAAAAAATAGTGCAGATATGTCGGTAAAAATACACACTGTCAGAGAATACATACATACAATGCGACTCAATTGTTATTGGTTTGTGTATATAGAGATACAGCATGTGAAAATCACATGAACTCTGGAATTAGAGGAAACAATAAATGTTAAATTATATTGCCAGCTAGGTTACATACTATATAAGGTTATTCATCTATTATATATATTATAAATATAATTTTAGATCCTGTGACATGTCTATACATTCGAATGAATTTTCATGACAATAAACAAACAAATCTGAGTACAACATTCCATTTGGAAACTCAATTAATCTATAATTTTATATTCAACTTTAAAGATAATCGATTAATATTCTAGTCTTTCGTTTCATTATACGTTAGGGTCTTCGTCACTTGGTGTTTCCCAGCCTTTGGCATTCGAAACTACATAAGAAAATGCATACTTGTAAGTTTTATAATCAATGACACTCTTCCTGCACAATGCACGCTGAACATGCGCCCGCCGCGGTTCAAGGCCAGCGTGCGCTCCAAATCTGTCGTGTCTGTGACCAGCCAGCACGTGCACCCATCTGGCCCTGTTTGCCAGTGATAAGAGATAGCCGGTCGTTGCGCAGCCAGCGCAGAGACCCGCGCTGCGCCCGCCGCTGCAGCTGCACGGGCGCACGTCAACGCCACCCTTCGCCACCCGAGCCAACGTCGTCCAAACACCCCCGACTTGTCAATAGTCACCGAAGCCCTGGGCGAATTAAGTGTCTGTCGTGTCCTTCGCTATAACACCGCACACGCCGTGTTAGTGTTGGCAATGTATACGAATGTACAGAGACGTGACAATTTGGTCATTTGAACGGTTGACGCATTTTCGATGCGAAGTCGACAACGTAACGCGTACAATTGATACCGGAAGGCTGCGAACAATGTACGCACTCATAATCATCGATGAGGTCATAAAATAAAAGTGATTGTTGATGAAAGGCACACACACACACACACACACACACACACACACACACACACACACACACACACACACACACACACACACACACACACACACACACACACACACACACACACACACACACACACACACACACACACACACACACACACACACACACACACACACACACACACACACACACACACACACACACACACACACACACACACACACACACACACACACACACACACACACACACACACACACACACACACACACACACACACACACACACACACACACACACACACACACACACACACACACACACACACACACACACACACACACACACACACACACACACACACACACACACACACACACACACACACACACACACACACACACACACACACACACACACACACACACACACACACACACACACACACACACACACACACACACACACACACACACACACACACACACACACACACACACACACACACACACACACACACACACACACACACACACACACACACACACACACACACACACACACACACACACACACACACACACACACACACACACACACACACACACACACACACACACACACACACACACACACACACACACACACACACACACACACACACACACACACACACACACACACACACACACACACACACACACACACACACACACACACACACACACACACACACACACACACACACACACACACACACACACACACACACACACACACACACACACACACACACACACACACACACACACACACACACACACACACACACACACACACACACACACACACACACACACACACACACACACACACACACACACACACACACACACACACACACACACACACACACACACACACACACACACACACACACACACACACACACACACACACACACACACACACACACACACACACACACACACACACACACACACACACACACACACACACACACACACACACACACACACACACACACACACACACACACACACACACACACACACACACACACACACACACACACACACACACACACACACACACACACACACACACACACACACCAACAGAGTGACACGATGTTTCTATAATAATGTAGTGCGTAATGTTTGTGTACTCAGCAAGGCGTTGCTCGATTCGATAGTCCAGCGTCCCCTGCTATCGACCGTTCGCCTCGCAGTCGGTAAAAACCTGGCAATAATATGCATAATAATATCATGTGCAGAGATGGGATCTTCTCGCCGCTGTGTGCGCCGAGTGCGGCAAGAGTAATGCGATCGAAAGCGCCGGGGGCGCGCCACGTGCGTCGCGTGATCCGTGTCGCTTTTCACGTGAAATCGCATGGATTAGTGTTTCGCGGTCACTTGTCAACCTGTCGCTCGCTAAGAAACGCTACTTATTTCGCGAATAAAGTGCAGCTCATGTCGATGACACATTCGGCGCTCCGTCGGCGGGCGACGCGTGCACAACGCGACGCAATGCCCTTACCAATTCGATCTCCCGTGATTAATTATCGATGTCGATACACACACACACACACACACACACACACACACACACACACACACACACACACACACACACACACACACACACACAGGGAAACAATGAGGTGCGACTGGCCGATAAGAACGCCTCGAACTAATTAGCGTAATTCAAACATTGCGTCTCGCTTCCGCGTCTTACGCGACGCGACGCCTTCGACGCCGACGCCGACGCCGACGCAGCGGCCGCAGGTCGATGACAGATGACACATTCGGCCACCACGTCCGCGAGCGGCGAACCATCCCGGACCACTTCCGCCACAGTTTTACGTTCGTTCGTTCGTTCGTTCGTTCGTCTTCGTCGTCGCCGCGTGCGCTATCTCGATGCTCGAATCCACGACGTCGTCGAGGCCGCATCGCAAAAAGGCTCGTTAATAAGAAGAAATAAATAAGAAAGAGTGTCGCAAAAACGGATGGGTTTCCCTCGGGGTGAGGGGGTGGGGGTGGGGGTGGGGGTGGGAATGTTTTGTATGTGTCGGTGTGAGCCGGGCAGTATATTGTCGACATCATGGTCAGCCACGCCGTGTCAGCATTGCGCTGATGAATGTGCTGTGAAGAGCCATACATCTTTGAGGCGAGAGGCGGTCGTCAGACGCGCGGATGAAAGGGATGAAGAATGTCGAGGGGGTCTAGGAAGATGTGGATGAACGCAGAGTGGGGGCCGAGACTCATTTGTCAAACTTCAGCACGACAAACAGCTTCATATAACAACAGATTAAAATATATTTATTTAAAATAATAAGAGAGGGAGGAAAAAACAAGTGGGAAGGAGCTGCCATCTTTCATTTATGGTCGCATGGCGCGGACATTGGGAGTTTCGTCTCGGATGGCCGAAGACGGATTGCTGTGACCCGCGTTTGCGTCTGCATGACCCCGCTGCTGCCGGCAGGTTCCGTCAGCGCGCTATCGAGGCCTGGCTGTGGGGCCCGGGGCCCTCGGACTTGGAAGACTCTCTGGGCCAAAGCGACGCCCTCGCACACAGGCTATCTTATCGATTCGGGTCCTCGCAATCTTCGAGGTGCCTGCGCTGCGCCCTGTGCCGGTGCGTGCCGCTAAACGATTAATTATACCTGCCGCGATATAAAACACTCCACGATAGCATAATTGAGAACATCTAACACGTATTCAAAAGACGATAAGCGGCCCCGCCATAAAACTTAATTGCGGGTTAACTTTGCATTAATTTCATTTATAAATTAGATTCTCAATTATCCGTCAATAATAGCAGATTTTCGTTGGTTGGATCACATGGGAGTTATCCGATCCACCCATTAATGGCATCACGCGCACACCAAAACAAAGTGGGCCCACGTTTGGAAGTCAACTTTTGCACATCACCCCAGTTTCCAGAACTAGGGCGCCTTTGCCCCGGAACAGTAAAAGCATTTGTGTAAAGAACTACAATAACACAAGCGGGAGCGCCATAGAAATATAGACACCATAGAACGGGAAGATAGCATATATACGGACGGACGGAATTGCAATTTGAATCTTCCAAAAGCAACAACATAACCATGAAATGTAATTGGTGGCATTGCAACTGCCGGTCGTATAATAATTATGTTTGCTTCTCTGCTCACGATTACGTCCGACAATACACACTGCAGGAATGGTCGCCTATACCGACGAAGCGAGATGATACTCATAAAGCGACGAGGCCGCCGCGCGTATATCGGGATGGAAATAAAAACACACAAACACTGGGTTGTGCGAACTACGAAACACGGAGGGCGCCCTCCGTTCTTGCATCACTCAGGTACATATATAAGACACAGACCATTGCAGCTTCTTGCAACAAATTCGTATAACACTCATCACTCATCAGTTATGTACACCTAGTACAGGCACTCGCCGCGGCCGTTTTTCAAAGCAGCAGCACTAGCATCGACCACTGGCAATGATCCTCCGAGGAAATGGGGCCACATTTCACCGATGCACAATGCACTGCTCGAGCGGTGTCAACATGGGAATAATTTACTGGTCCACTGACAGATTAAAACACGTCCATGGCAGATCGACAATCGGCGAATTCACCATTTTGTAGGAAGTTTAGTGGGCATACTATTTATTATAGTTGTACTACGGTGTGGTGAAGTACGGGGAAAAAATCCATACGCATTATGGCGGGCTCGCATGCTAGCGCTACGTGGCTTGCTGGCTGGCACCGGAGGCAGCCAGCGTCGCACGGGCTTTTGTCGTACATAAATCAGAGGACACATTTAAATTATACTGTGTTTTATCATCTGCGTATATAGCGGGGTTGATAGCAGACGATTCCAACATGCGACCCCGGCCCGTCAGTCGGGGGCGCAGATATAGGCATATCGCCGTGCTGTTATGACATGGGCTGCACAGACCGCAATCTCATAGAATCGTGAATGATCGAAAATCATCAGATAAACGAGCCGGAAGAGAAATCGGCGGCGAAAACAAAACGGGGAAATTCTTTGCCATGCCGCTGCTCTGCACAGCGGCAAGGGAGAATTGTTCTAGCAAAACATAAAATCCCTATTAGTGACACAAACGTATCGCAGGGTCGCGAACGGCATGGGCTCCGCGCGGAATGAAAGCTTGTCAGCCGTAAAAGAGTTTCGATCTGTCACGGTGGCCCTCGCCTTTGTGAATCGGCTTTTATGGAAGGAACATAGGATACCTATGTGCACAGCTTGCGAGGAACAGCCGCGTATGGCAAAGTGTCGGACAGGAGGGGGGGGGGGTGCGGATGGATGGCAATGGTGCCGAGTTGGGGAGGGGGAAGGCTAACTAATAAAAAGCAGTGATTGGAACAAGGGGGTAGTTGGACCCATCTACTTATATCGGGGGCTTCGTTGACGATCACTCCGCCCTCTGCTTTTATATGACAGCGCGGCGCTGGTGTGTTACTGTGTTCGCGTCGACGAGGACGAAGAGGACGACGTCACCGCTCTCACCCTGCCTGCGGAGTGCGGCTGCCGCTGCTGCATGTTTACGACCCGACACCAGCCCATTGAGCGATATGCCACCCCGGCAAACGCCACCCCCCGGCTCGACAGCGCGCCATTTCATTTGATGACCCTCGCCGAAAGTAACCGATAAAACCTTGAACGCTTATGGAGCCATTTTAAGCCACAATCGTGTACACACTGGCTGCTGCTGCTGCTGCTGCTACCGTTGCAGCTTTGCGAGCTACCACCCCGGTTATATATTTTTTTGCACCCTTAACATAAATATACGCAGGCTGATCTTTTAATTGCATTGCCGCAGGGGTGTGCGCGGGGGTTTTTAACTGCTAACCGAACTGAATGTTCGACAATATCAAAACCAGCATCATTTTGTGGATATTACAACGCCATCATTACTCAAGACCTGCCAGCCACCGATCTGTAAATTCAAAATTTCACTCGCCAACGCGCTTCGCGTCCCCATTCCAGAAAGCCTTCCCATCAACTTCCACCAGTCATTATCTCCCCGAACAGTTGCATACACTAGCACGCTTAATGCGTATTACTCTCAACCTCCAGCCCCCTCTCTCTCTCTCTCCATTGTCGATGGTAATAATTTCGTGACAATTACGCTAAAAGTGGTCCGTCCATCTATCAATACAGCGTTCGGTCGCACTGCGCTCTGGCCCCCATGCAGCCGCACGTCGACATAATCGCCGTGTTTTTTTTCATCCCCGGAGCCGCTTGGCACACGGTTTAAGGGTTGCAGAGTGTTTATTCCATGTGATTTCCCACGGGCCCCATCGGAGACACCGCCAACTACACTATTACTGTGTAGGCTGATGCACTGTTGCTGCTGCCAACGCGCGGCTTCTGGAGATCGCGGCCAGCCCGGCCGACGGGGCCGCAGTCGCCGCGCCGGATCGTTCAATCGACCGGCAATATCTTTCAATCATATTTATATTACAAGTAATACGCCTCGGCGTCGGCGTCGGCGTCGGCGTCGGCGTCGGCGTCGTTGGGTGGTCGGTGAACGCCGTTTGGCTGTTTGCGTCCCAAACGACAAAGTTATCGGTAAACACAAAATAATGTGTCAAGCACACAAAACTCTCGTGAGACGAATCATTACTGCTGTGGCATTGTTATTATTTATTATGTTTGAAAGTCATATTATTCACGAACTGAAAGTTACTTATTTTTATGGTGAATATGCTTTTATGACAAAGTGCATGTTTCACAATCTTTCACGAAATCGGAGCTGTTCATGTTATTACACTTATTTATCCTTCGGAGTTTAGAGAGAGCATTACTTTAAATTATTCAATAACGATAATTATATTTAATAACTTGGTTTATCTGAATAGTTACCTGCGGACTGCGGTATATACGGACTTTTTGCTCGTTTTGGAACACCTGAAATCAAAACGCAAACGTGCACATTACGTATTGTAATTGCGGCAGGACAAAAAAAAAGCTCGACAAAATGCATTGTGTGACTAAAAATTCGAAATGTGATTGTGAATCAGAGATGCTTTATCGTTATTGATTCTCAATTTCACATATATACATTCCACTCGTATATCTAAACACATTTGACGAACGTAACCCGCCAGGCTTACGCGAGCACGAAACGAAAAAACAAACATCGCCGAGCGTACAGCAATTTTTCCAGCCACATAATGGCCGTCCATACGCCGACGTCGGCGCCGAGGTCGTTTTCCCGCGCACACCAGCGCATGAAAAACCGACGCCACGGTTCGGAGTTGACTCTAACTCGACTCATTCAATCATTCAGTTTTAATCTTTCGTCATCTTTTAGCCGTGGCCTCAAAAATACCTAAAATTAAAATGCAGTCACGTGCTAGAGCTCCCTAATTGTATTAAAAATTTCCCGACACGTCTCATAAGGTCTCGGAAGCAAGGCGTCGTCTTCTCCTCCCCACTCCGCTCTTGAGCGTCGTCCCCCCCCCCCCCCCCCCCCCCACTACCACCAGGACAACCGACGCCGATCCTGTTGGCGTCGCCACCGAGCACACTTCACGTACGCACCGACGCCGCACACCTTCTTTACACCCGACGCTGCATGTACATTACACGCATTACACGCACAGTGCGGAGGTATAGTGCTGTCGTCTGAACCGATAGCCCGGTTGGGCTTAGCCCATTCGCGATTTTCTTGACGCCACTCGCTTTTCCCATCACGGTGTCCCATCTCTTTCAATTCTCTATCGCAACCTATCCATCTCCCCATTCTCGAATGTTCATCCCTTGAATCAACTGTCCCTCTACACCCGCCTCCCCCCTGTACCATCAGTTTCCTCGCCCATCATCATTTCCTCGCCGCCGCCGCCGCCGCTGCCGACGCCGCCGCCGCATTTCTGGCTTGCCAGTTGCCGTGTTTATGCCGCATTCCTCGCGTTTATGTGCGCCGATAAATCAAGGCATTGTGAGCGACCGGGGAGAGTGAGGGACACTGGCAAAGAAATAGGAGAGAAATGTACGAGATTGGCGAAAACCCTGTCAAAACTAAGAGTGGAGAGGTCATCAGAATCTTTATCTGCGTTCAGAGCGTGATTGATACGAGCCCCATACAAGTGTGTGCCCCTCTGACAACGCTGGTCGCTCGGGCTATAGGGTGGTGTGAGTGTGGCGGGGGGGGGGGGGGGCGGGGGGCGGAGGGAAGAAAGCTTTTTACCGATGGTGCGATGGACAATGCGTTTGTTCAGCTTTTAATAAGTGCGTGACGAAATAATGGAATCTGTCTGGCGATATTGCGTAGGCCTAAACGATAAGTTATCTCGATGGAAATGAAGCGGACAAAAACGCAGAGCGCGCAAATGGGCGACGCATTACGCCCGGTTGCGACGTCTTTCGCTGCTTCAGCAGCGGCGATGACAGCAGCAGCAGCAGCAGTGCATGGCCTCCCAATGGCAGGGTATCCATTATGGACGAACGGTCCATCCGGACTCCGGAGTAGGAATGCGCCTTAAGAATGATCTTCCTCGGAAAAGCTTTCCATTTCCTCCCGTAACGGAAACATCCGGTCGGCTTCACTTTTCTATGCAAACATGGTTTATGTACGCACGCGCTTTGCACGCCGTTTGTATGCAAAGCGCGACGGCGAAGGATGCGCCGCGCGATCGCGAGTAGCCGACGCTCGGAGCGCGGTCAGCCGGCGTCGCGATTGACAATGACACCGAGTGCCGCCTGCGGCGCTAGTATTTCATCCGCGCGAATTGCGCAATAAAAATACAATCTCTTCGAAGCACCGCACCGCACCGCGGCCCCGGCGCGTCGTCGGCGATCCCCGGCCGTAGTCAACTTTCCACGACAATCGTTTATATACCAAAGTCTCAAAACTGTCGGTGCAGTAAATGGACGCCGTTCAGGATGATGAAGATAATTCGTGGGCTGATCGAAGGAAGGAGATGACTTACTTTAAATCCCGTCTTCGATTGAATAATCTGAGGGGAGTTTGTATCGACGAAGGGCCCGGTGCTGGCTGGGCGGACTGGAGGGTGGCCGGGTGACAGGCGAACGTCGAGCCCCGCGGGGGCGCGTTGCTGTTGCCAGAGGTAGCGTCGAGGGCGAGGGCGAGGGCGGTCTGATGTTGATGAGAGGAATGTCAGGATTATCTCTGTTTCTTTCCTCTTCTAGTCATCAAGTGCAGAGAGCGAACCATTTCCCAAAGTTATAGCCCAGGCCGCTCCTATCTGTAATAGTGCGACGCTCGCTGCTGCAGCAGTGTCTAGCTGCCTGCCTGCCCGCCTGGGCGCCAGCGTCGCCTCGCGCATCCATGGCGTCGTCGGTGCGTAGAAGCGTTACGGCGAGCACATTTTCCCTCCGCCTCCCAATCTCCCGACAAGCGACGGCCGAATAAAAAGTTATGACGGTCGTATACTCTGGAACGTGGCATTGAAGAGAAGATATAGTGGAATCCGAGAGCGGGCCCCGAAATGACGTTCCTTTTAATAGTCGACTTTTAGTGACATAATTACTATGCACTCAGCGCGGTGGGCAAGAGGGTCTTCTCAGGAGAATAATATAACAGTGCCAGGCGAGACGCTCGGCCGCGTCCCGGCGCGTTGCGTGCGTCGCGGCGTTGCAGCACGCCAATGGCGCGCGGCTGGCGTTTTATTTTATGCTCGCTTGTGGAAGAAACAGAAGCTTTGATAGCGACTGATGTATAGCTGTTACTACCGCAGAGACAGAACCAACAAGATGTGTTGAAAATAAAAACATGTATCTTTTCTGGTTTTACTGGCCACTTTCTTAGCCAGCTCGAGCTGCAGCATACGTCGCCTCGGCCGTTCATCGTCGTCTCAATCCCGGGGCCCGCATTGCAACCACCGACAGACTGCTATTTGGGCCACGGCTCGCTCTCGTGGGTCGTAATGTGTGTACACTGTACGCGATCTGCGTGTGAGACACTTTTCAGCGGCTTAATCAAGTCAAGTCGTCGAGATGCCGCCATGTAATATTCATGTCAGAGCCCGCGATTAGGTCGTCTCTTGCAGCCCTTCCACACCCATTATTAGGGCGAGTTATCAAGAAACGAACCCGACGCGAGAGAAGTCGCCCTCGGCCGACAGCGCCAGCTTCACTGCGACGGCACCGAGGAGCCGGCGTCATGTGTTTCTGACACTCCACGCTCGGTTTATTTCAGAGTATCGTCGTCGTCGTCGTCGTCGTCGTCGTCGTTTTTTTGTTGTTGTTGCACGTTTCATTGAACGTCGCCGTATTGCCGTTGCTGGTTGCTGCGTTGCAGAACGAGTTTTTCGTCCCCGCGCTGAACACGGTGAACTTTATCGGCGAGTCCAACAACAGGAATCTCCAATTATCTCATGGAAAGGTTTTCAAAGACAATAATATGCGGTTTTTGTCTCCGGCTGCATCAATACAAATTCTTTCCTTCGCGTCCAAGCGGTCGTCTATTTAGCATTAATCCCATTCATTTTGCATCAATGTCATGATTTGCCCGAAACTCAATGTCAACCACCACAACCGAACGCGAAAGGAGCACGATAATTACAACACTTTTAACTTCAAACTGGAAAAAATACAGAAGGCGGAAAAGGGGGCAACTTGTTAATAATAACCAACCATAGATATAATCACAAAATGATAAATCGCTTCGAGACGCATGTTTGCCCTGCACTGTTCCTAATGGCTAATTTCGGCAATCGCTCTAGCATGACAATGCTATATAGAACCGAGTGACTGAAATATATTTCTACAGGAAATAAGCTATCCTGAGTTAATCCGACGATGGACCGGCCGTTGGAATAATACGAGTTCGTTGTAATAAATATTTCGAACGTTTCGGGCATAGCGTGCGCGTAACGCTTGCCAAGCGTTCGGAGGTGTAAGAGATACCACTTCGCTCCTTCAAATATTGCATTTTATCAGCCAGACACACCTTTCCATCTATAGGAACAAGATATATGGGAACTAGATATAGTAGCGTTTCTCTGCACATGAACTTCCAGAAAAGGAAGTGCACACACCAATTATTATCGAACTGTTCCAAGGCATCGTGGAATATGATGCTAGATAGTTACAAGCCTTCAAAAATGTTCACATATCTTTCTGTACTTTCGGATAACTTTTATAGTTGACGTGCATAGTTACACAGATCGGGTATATCCCATGGCCAGATTACCCATGCTATATATTTCAAGCGAAATGTATAAGGTTACATTATTAGATTGTGTGGGCCAAAGTACGATATGATTTATACCTATCAAGATACAATTCCGAGCACACCGTTTCCAATCGCATCCAGTGGCGTATCGCGCCAACCACGTCAAACCGCCGCCGCCGCCGAGCCTCGAGCTCGTCCACGTGGCCGAGTGGGTGTAAGTATCTCCGTGGCAAGGAGTGGCGACGACAGCATCGTGTGTGTACTTGGACTTGGGCCTGCGCCGATTCGCGCAGTCCGACGTCGAGTTAGCATACACGGCGACCGTGAAGAGGCCATGCGAAACCGCCGGCGAGTCGACGGGCGCCGACGGCGAGCCACCGCCACGGAGCCACTAGACGACCACTCGCCAATTTCGCCGCATCGACGCACCGGCCACGCCGCGCAGATACCGCGATACCCCACAAGTCGCATTGCTGCAGTCACCGGCCGAATAAATCCCAGGAAATATATTAGTCTGGTTCTCGGCTGGTTCGATTGTGTAAATGTTGCGACCGCAGATATCTACCTGTGTGTGTGTGTGTGTGTGTGTGTGTGTGTGTGTGTGTGTGTGTGTGTGTGTGTGTGTGTCTGCGCGGTCTAACAGGCATAAAAGAACTTGTAAACGATACAGCGGGTCGGAGATGGAATTTTCAAACACTTTGTCTTTATAGCTATTGAAATAAACCTATTAAGAAAGTTATTTTTTAAGGAGTTCTTCGTCCTTGCTATTATGAACCCTCCTTTAACCAACAATAATTTGCAGATTGAGATCAACTCGAAGCCAATTTGCATCAAATTATATTCACAAATCAAGTAACAACACAATTATAGCGACGGTCCTTTCTGCGTATAAGTACACATAGGTAAACGAAACAACAACGCTTAGCTGTAGCTAGCAACAGCAAAAACCCAAAGGAAACCCTATTATGCTGTTGACGCCTCTTTGGACGCAAGACAAATGCAGGATTGATTGAGATCACCTGATAATGATTTAATCATGAGGCCGTGTCTCGGGGCGCAATCCCCTGCATTAAAGCACTCCATAATGAATTGTAGCACATTACCTGGCCCTGGGCAGGCCACCACTCGACTGCCGGAGAGCACTGACCACACATCTGCCATCCACCCATCCACCCAGGGTACACTGACTGCAGCAGCATGCGTCTTGCCCTGGCCATCCATAACCCGTGGCCACAGCCAGCCAGTATCAGCAGCGATAGCCACAGATAGCACTGCAATAACTACACACTCTATGGCGTGCCCTCAGGCTCGGGTTTGCCATAGAAGACGTGATTACGTCCCTGATTACTGTAATTAACTCTAACATGAAGGAGCGCTCAACGACGGACATCTGATGAATTAGTACAAATGAGAGAGACGCAACTCGTCGAATGCTATACCTAGCTTTTGTTGGACGTCATAAAATGCAGTCTGAAGATATATATTGAGGAGTGGCGTGAGGTTTGAATTAAAAAGGACGCACACACATACACTGCACAACTGGTAAATAGGTAAATGATTGGTTCTGCCATTTCCCTAATGTCTTTCTAATCTAATAGGTCACGCCACAGCGTCTGACTCGACGTCGGCGTCGGCGTAGGCGAGTGCCGTGTATGAAAGGGGAGGGGGGGGGGGGGGCGGCGGAAGACAGTTTTAATTTGCGCGTGATGTGTGCATGCAGAGTGCAGCGCGCCCTTCTGATTGGGAATCAATACTCGGCGTGCGTGTCAGCAACAAGCTGCCTCTTGCGGCCTCATGGGGCCTCGTGGGGGGCACCGAGGACCTCGGCAATGCAATCTCCTCCAACGCCTCTCTGGGTCCACGTCATTGCGTGTCGCCGTCGCACGGTCGCACTCGATTCGAACGCGGTGAATACACGTCCTGGCGCCGCGGAGTCCATGCATTTTTAGAGATTTTCCTCTGCAAGAGTTTTCTATGAAAAATACCGAAAGGGACTGCAAATTTATTTTCGCCCGTTTCTTTTGACAGTATTTTTCTGAACTGCATAAGTGTGGGTGGGTGAGCGCGTCGTCGGCGTCGGCGTCGGCGTCGCGACGCTCTCGATTTGCAGCCCGTAATGAGATGGAGTGTATAAAAAGCGTCCCTCTTAGCGGGCGAGCCATGCGTCTTCAGCAGGTTTCGGCTGCCGCGATCCGCCGCTTCGCGCGGCGAGGCGCTGCCTGCCAGCGATGGCCTCAGATCTCGGTCTGCCCGAGATGGAAGTCTATAAAAGTGAGGAGATAAAACTTGACACGGTGATTCGCATGCCACGCCGCAGCCAAAATGACAAAACCCGCATATTTTAGCTGCGATTACTTGCCAAGATCGGGGTGCCGGGAAATGTCAAGGAAAGTCAACAAGACTTTACGCCAAACAGAATAATTTTGCCAGATCAAAAATCTGAAGATGTGTTGCCACTTGACTAGGAATTGGATGTATCAATTTTGAATATATTTCCCGGACAGAATTTATCTCCGGGCTGGAAAAAGCCGCCCGTCAGAAATGGCGGCGTGGAGGGGGGGGGGGCACATGGTTCTGCAGTTCGCTCGCGCCGTTTCTGTTTATTTTCCCGCAGATTTGAGTGTAATTTCATTTAATTGAATAATCCCCTTGAACATGGCGAATTAATAAAATGCGTTCGCTCGCTCTGAATCCGTTACAGTTTGACAGTTTGCACGAGAGTGCGATGTCAGGGGGGGGGGGGGCGACTACCTCGCTTCGAGCGCAGAACTCGAAACACGTGGACGCTCGTTACATTCTGCTGCCCATCTACTTTCGGGGACCGGGCGCTCATTCTGCCAGCCTCCAGCCTCCGCCGAACAAATGAATAACTCTGTTACACTTCACAGAGAGCGCGGCCAACAAACGAAACGTTACAGTAATTTCACACATGGGGGACGCCG
Source organism: Nemoura dubitans (assembly GCA_921293005.1). NCBI lineage: Eukaryota > Metazoa > Arthropoda > Insecta > Plecoptera > Nemouridae > Nemoura > Nemoura dubitans. The sequence goes on along the minus strand of OV121075.1, from coordinate 5,096,902 downwards.
ATCTGCCCCTCGAGGTCACACTTCCAGTTGTGTTTCATAATATTTATTTATCTTCCGAAAAGGAAATTCATAAACCATTTCGAGGAGAAAATTATCATCTCTGCACCGAAACACTTGATGATACACAGGTGAATTAATTATATCGCGCTTCGAATGCATGTTATCAATATTTATGACCGACGTAAAAAAAATGATTATATAACTCGGATGACCTCAACAAAGTTTTCCGTTTTATTGCCAGCGCGGGGAGTGGCTAGGTTCAAATTGAAGGAACCATAGCGTACTTTAAAATTGTACAGCTGCAGCTTAGAAGCAGCGAGCTTTGGAAGCAGAGCAGCTTTTCAATAAGGTGACTATAGATGAGCTACGATGAGCGGTGACTAGCCATGCTGAGCAGCAATTGCTCGATGAGAAGCACATAGGAGTAGAAAGAAGGACTAGGCAGGAGTGCAGGCCAGTGCGTAGGATTCACGGTTCAATGATAATACCGGTAATATATTATTAATCTGAGTCACTCCTTATTGTAATGACTATTTTGAAACTTAGCATAATGCGTCTGTGAATAAACATTTCGTGCTGGTCGACCCTGGTCGCCTCGAAGTGTGTAATGAACAATCCAATGATTATAATCAGCATCAGTCAACGCCAAACAACAGCTAACGCCAAGCACAATAAAATGCCAATCATTAAACTAAGCAGCGAAGTAAACGCATTTTTATGCGAGCGCGAGAGGCGAGCTCGAAGCGCGGCGACCATCTTTCTGTCGTAACGTGTATAGAGTAGCAGAATATTATTATTGCGCCATTATATAAATAGGAATCGACCCTCGGCGAGCCTTTCAACACTTTCACAAATGTCATTGGAAAACGTTCAAGCTATTTTTAATGTTTATTCGTTTTTTTCTTTCTAGGTCTCACTTTTATTATGCATTTCGGTTTTTAACACAGCGCCAGATTTAAAGAAGCTTTCGTCAGCATCTTATTACAAAAAAGCGAAAAAATAGAGAAAGAAAACGACGAAAGATTATCGCTTTATGGCAAACCGTTATTGAAATGTCCGCCATATAATTATTTATAGAAGAAATGATTCCACGTTTAATGTGGACATAAAATGTGAATTTTTCGCCTGCAAATGGCGAGGCAGAAGCAGCAGCGATAGGTGCCCGCCTGGCGCCCTTCGCCACCGCTGCCGATTGCACACCAACACACTCACACACACATGCACACGCCTAGATTGACTCATTGGATTCGCATCTGTGCGCAGCCAGGGTCCGCGTTAGACCACCAGAGCAATACTTGTCCACGAGGCGCCAGCCTTCGAGAACGACCGCCATTTGCAGAAGAAGCTTACCGAGAGGTTCTTACGATCAAACGCAATCAGGATTCGCACGTGCAAATTATTTGCACGTTGATTTCAGCAACTGTTGCTGTAGTAGGCCGCTTTTCCCGACTTTTTCAAACGGCATCCATCAACTTTTGCACGCGCACTTTGCCCTGCGGTCTCTTGCCGCGAATTGGCGCTACTCTTTGCCGAGAGCCGGTCGCGTACAGCGTGGGTTTCTTGCGCCACAGTGCAGCAACAACTTGGCGCCACCACCAACTTTCCCAAACCTTGGCGCGGCTAGGGTCACGGACGCGGACGGCGCGGTGGCCGATGCCGAGGGCCCCGAGGGCCCCGAGGGCCCCGGTGGACAGGAAGACGATTCACATCGATCGCGGTGATCGCGGCTTATTCCATTTCCTGTCGTAATTAACGGAGCAACACTTTTCAGAGTGGTAGAAATGGTAAATTCTTCTCACTTCTTGGACCACGAATATCATAACATCATAATAAAACCATAATTATACGGCGTAATAACATATAACAATCAGAATAATTGTGCGAGTGCCGTGAAGCATGTCGAGCGACTCCGACCGGCCCATTACTGTTTCCCTCATCCTAGCGTTATTATAGCAGGCCGCGCAATAATTGCCTCCCCCGAAGACGCGCGCGCAATCGCAGGACCTCGTCGAGGTGCTCGTTCATACATTACGCAGCCTATACATGGGGATATAAAAGCCCATAAAGAGCGGCAAACTTTCTAGATAATAAGACTTAATATTACAGTTAAGACTTTCAAAAACTCAATTTTGGAGCTTCACAAACGGAATTTAAGGTAGCAATAAGCCCTCCCCACTGAATTCCGATTAAGGCTCATTGGTGGCTTACACTCCCGCGAATTGTAATTCTGTTCTGAGGCAAGCGGTGTGCATCTTTTTCAAGGCAGGGTGGTCTATATAATACATCATTGTGTAATACAATCTACAATCATCCCACAATGCAGGACCATTGTTAATAGGTAGAGTGGAGAGAGGCAAGGAGATGAGACGAAGGCGAAGGCGTCGAGGATGTCACAAGTCTGCCTAATTTCATGATATATTATCAGCCCGTTTATAAGTCCGTCGACGTTCTAAATTTCCATGTCAAAACATAATTAATCAATTGAAAGAATTAGGCAACACATAAATATAAGATGAAAATGAGAGTGTGAGAACTGAGAGAAGACATGGCTATGCAAGAAGAGACCCATTTCCTAATTTAATAAACCATTCTCTAAGAGAGCGCTCGGTACACTACAAGTGCGGAGGAATATAATTGCTTGGACAGCCTAGTCACTGGAATCATTTATTATTGTTATTATATTTCTCGTCGGTCCGGCCCGGTCTGCGCGAACACGGACAGCGCTGCCCCTGATTCAGAGAAGACAATTAGCGATCCTAATCCATCACGGGGTAGCCATCTTGTTCGGGCGGCCCGGCGAACAGATCAGCCCGAGATGCTGCTGCTCCTAAGCGGAGTAGCAGGGGCGTCGGCAGCCACGAGGGTTGGGGCGTGGGGTGCAGCTAGCGCCTCGCTCTCTCTTACTAACGTCTCTAACAGACTGGCTTGGCTCCTCAGGAACATTTACTTTATTTGCTCAAGGAGAGAGGCATAAAAACTCGTCCAGTTCCAGGTGATAAACTTTTCATCTGGTTCGGTCATAAGAAACAGGCGAGCTTGATGTGATGACTGGGTGGCTTTCATCAATGTTCGCAGTTTGGCTCCCACCAGAAGCGATAGGATCTCGAGATGCCTGCTCTGCTGGTTGCTGGCTGCTGCAATGTGCTTGCCAATGGATGCGATTTAACGCACAACTTGCGCCGGTGTGGGGGGATGGGTTGGGGGGGGGGGGTCGGATGGGCCTGATAACGTCCGAAACCTAATTACGCCATCGGCCACGTAGGAAATTCAATTTTAAAGTGCATGATATGATAATAATTATGAGTATTGTTCGTGCAGCCCACGAGTTGAGTGAATTAGCCTACGTCAGGTCGGGATGAAAAAAAACCAAAATCCTTTAGACGAATTCATGATGTGGTACTGAATTCAATTAGTTTTGGATTATTATCCTGCATAGCGTAATTTAAAAGCTCGCTGTAATACATGGAAGTCCAATTACGGATGCTACATACGAAGATAATGTTATTAGAGGTTTACCGGCTTAAACGCGAGATGCCGCAGATATGAAACATTGAACGACGCTACGTAATGTAACTGGATGATAAATTAGGAAATATGGGACCGAAAATACTGCAGATGGGCAACTTTTTGAAATTCGTAAACTAACCATAAAACTAGTCGCGTCATCGAACTAACGAGAGGCTGCGGGCGTAGAGGGCGCGCGATCGGGACCTGGACCGGCCCCGGGAAGAGTTGGCCAACTTCCCCCGAAAGACACTCGCGTCCCGGGGAAGCAAACAATTAGATCTCGTCCTGGTCCTGGAGGAGAGAGACAGCGCCATCATCTCGTCCAGGCGGGAGACAGAAATTACCTAGACTCCGTTTGATAGATGGTCAGTAAAACAAAATATATGATTGTGGACACGAGTGAAATGAGACGTGACCGAAAGGAGAGAGAGAGAGAGAATAAGAACGAGAGTGAGTGAGAAGCATGAAGCGAGGTGGGAGCGAGAGAGAAGTAAGCTCGCCAAGTGCCCCGGGCGGGCTGTGAACCTGAGACGAGTCGGTCAGTCGGTGAGCAGACCAAGGACATGGGATCGTGGCCGGGGGCCCGGGGCCCCGTGCGCCCGGCCTGCGGTGGCGAGGGGGCCCGGGGCCCAGAGCTCGGGGCCCGCGAGCGTGGGCGCCCCAGCCCCGATAACAGCGCCCTCTATCAGCCACACATGTCGCTCCGAATGGTGCCTCCTTGCCAGCAACGTCACAGGGCCGGCTATTATTCTACACTTATAATAGCATTGCCTTGAGAATATCAAAGATCATTCATTTTGTTCTCGGCTGAATAAGATAGCTGGCTAGAGCTAGCTGAGTCGGGATCAAGGATAAAATAGATAATCGCTTTCTTGTAATTTGGCGGTTGAGGCGCCGACTATAATATACTTCCGACCTTTCCGAATTCACCATCAGATGTGGGTGTAAAAAAGAAATACCATACTCATTGTCGGTTGGGAGTGCCGCGGATGGAGTACCTCAAGGCGAAGCCAGCGCTGTCGAGCCGCGACTGACACCGGCGATTATACAGCCCGGTCCCACTCCCGACTCCCGGGCCCCGCCGTCAAATGCACAAGCCAGTAATTGACCTGAACCAGCGAAAACGAGCGAAACTGAGTCGTTTCGCCGTCGATAGCGTGCTCACGGCGTATATCGACTTCCAGTCTGCAATTCGAGCGTAATGGCAGTTTTCCGCGATCGGGAAATGCCATTTTCCTCACACGAACGTCACCGTTTGCGCGATCGCTGCGCTAAAGCTTGCACATTTCGCGAGTTTCTTTACTTCCAATTTTCCATCATAAAAAAAAAATCGGAAAATCCTTCCGAGGAAAACTGTGCGCTTTCGTCGGCGTCTTCCAAGGCTTCGAGAGCTCCGAGTCGTCGTGTTATATAGCCGTGGCAATCTAGAGAAACGCGGGTTGCCGACGTCTTGGATAATGCCCGTGTTTTTATAGCGGAGGCCAGGCTTGTTCCCACACATCTCGACGCTGCCATGCGAGCCCAGGGGCAGGTCACCCGGGCGCAGGGGTGGGGTGGGCTGGGCCGGCTTCCGGAGACCAAACAATCGGCCAAATTATAAGAAAATACATTCCTACTTACATATATAGCACACATACCCCGGTACGTATGTATAGGACCACGGTGTGCATGTCATGCTGCATGCATTGGGTTGAATGGAAATGTAATGAAATGACGCGATGCCGGTAGACCACCCACTGTGCTGACTGGACTTGGTATTAGCATTCACTATTAGCATTCACTATTAGCATTCACTATTAGCATTCACTATTACCATTCACTGGTAAAATTCACTTATAGTACATATCATTCACTATTAATTCATTCTACTATTAGCATTCACTTAGCGGATTTCACAGCGCAAGCTAAGGACCTGGTGCAGCATTTTCTTGGCAGCCATGCTATGATGTTGATGTTGCTGATGATGATGATGATGATGATGAAATGATGATGATGATGACGATGCTTCTACTCTGATAACTATGATGATGTAACGATGATTACAATAATGAGCCCACGCACCGTTGCAATTAGAGGAATCGAATTGATGTGGGATAGCAACAAGATTGTTTGGAAGATTACAAGAACTCTAATCTGATAAAAATCAGGGACGTGAAACTGATCTGGTCGAACAATAAGTGGAAGACTCATTCGCCATTACGGCCGTTCCTGATTATGTCCAAGACATCTTATATATTTACGCTTTGAATTAAGTCGATTGCAATGGTTATCGGGCTATTAGATTGGTACAGAGGCGGATCGGAGCGGAACGATCTTGGCATTGGTTTGATGGGATAGGGATGGTGACAAGCCGATAGCTGTTTTTACCTACGTCGATGTTCATTTATTTTAGAATGGAAACCGGTGTCCATTGGACGGAATTGAAGAGAAAAACAACGTGGTTTCGTGGCGTGGAAAATCATATTTGATGTGCCAGCTATTCATTTTTCTGCATTCTAGCTTCTAACAACGTTTTCATGTTCCATGCTTTTCAATCTTATTCACTCAGCGAAGATTCGAATCTCATGTATACATGGCGAGCTCTCTATCTACAGGGTGTGATGTACTGCACATATTCACCAGCCAGAATGTAATTTTCAATTTGTGTTGTAATCAATCACACGCAATTATAATCGGGGCCCGGTTAGCGCAAGTTGTCTCAAGTTTCTTGCCTCAGCAGCTGCAGCCGAAGAGCAGCTTGGCTCGGTACCGCCGTAATCACGTGACCGTGCAATCGTGGACCTGCATCTAAGAGGAGGAACGCACTCGCGGAGATTCGTTGCCCGATAAGGACACCTTCTCTAATAGGCGTAAACAAATAGTTCCCGTAGCCATGAGATTCGAGAATAAATCATAGGAAGCCAGGCAATTAATTCGCTCGTGGGCGTAGATTTGAATTTCGCGATGTTCATGATCTTGGGAGATGAAAGCCTCGGGTCAAACATGATTTTCGGTTGGCAAGTCGATCTTCTAGATGACGGCAAAAACTAACTGGCAAGAATCTATCATAGAGCCTGATGCCCTTGGAAAATTGACTGCTTTTTCTCCCATAGTACTTCCTGTAATTAAAAGTGGTTTATATAATGTGTACAGCAATGTGTCTCGGAATAAGTTGCTTGAATCATACTTGTGACCAGTCGGTGATTGATGGATGCCGAGGTGCAAGACGAGGAGACGAAGAAGAAATGAGGCCGTACTTAGTCGCACTCTATCTATGGCCATTAGCAAGACTTGTTTTGATATGCTTTAATTATTCCTTTAATTATTGGTTTCTTAGATGGACAATTTAAACCAGCAAAATTTTTGATGTGGTTATAAATTCTATGAGTTATGGCATTCTTAATTTATAGCCATGCAAGTTACTTAAAAGATAAAATAATAAAAAATAGGTGTCAGTTAATTTGCCGGTTAGTGAGTTCAGAGATTGTTTATCATTGTTTCGATTTACGGAATTCTGGTCTGAAAAAACGCATCCTCCTACTTCTCATCATGCAAATTGTTTGCAGATTTCGTCCATAGCTGGCAATTCAGGTGAACAATTCAGACGCCCAATTTGTAACACAAAAATAGCTGTGTCTCCTTGAACCATCTATCCCAAGCCAATCTCATTGACTGGTTCACTCAACATATCTGCGACACCAGTCTCAAATCCGCACGCACTCACGCTAACAATGCGTATATTTAAAATTTAAATCAAGCGTGTCTTCGCATCTTCTCGGCAAGTTTAATAACATCGTATCCTGGTGAATCAGGTCCAAGCCTGCCAACGCAACGCGGCACACAATGTACGTCAGCGCTCGCCGTCTCACTCGCTCTCATTACACCAGTACGAGAGCCCGGCGAGATGCTCTCACAAGATACCGATTATAAGAAGATGATTTACGAAGTTTTTAACAAGTTTTTGGTAACTGACCGTAGTGAAACGCAACAGACCTAAAATATTCCATTAATTCAATTCACTAAATTACAATAATAATAGGCTATTAGAATTCAAGTCGGTCCGAGTGCAGCGCGGGGGAGTGTGTAGTGGATTTCCGAGTTGATTAGCCTGCTCCTCATTAGGCGACCTATCTGCTTCGCGTCGAGGACAAGTGCGTCTCCAAGATGAACCTCAAGATGCGTTTCGATAGCCGACCGGGGGCCGACAGAGCCGGAACTCTATCGTCTTATGAACTTGATTCTTGACGGATCAGGACGCGTGTACGCGATGCCACTGATTGCCGGCCTAAGGCTATCTCAAGGATTTTATGACCGACTTGAAATTAGCGAACCAAGGGCAAGTAATTCTAAAATTAACATAAAGTTCACGATTAATGAAGATATATATGAATTTATTTCAAAATACACATATATTAGTGAGCGAGTGTGTGTATTTTCCTTTGGAAGGTTCCCATCTGACATTCTTGGCTCCTCTATGCGCCGTGCCGTTGCTCAATTGCCGGAAGACTCGTGTGTGTTCGTAAATTATTATTAACCCAGATGCATTTGTGCCGCAGCGGGCAACAAATTAACACGTTTACTACGTCGGTCGCCGCTTGTTGTCGCCAGAATGCACCTCCGCCGCGAGTGCAACTGCAAGTATTTGCTGCATTTTGAAATGCATCACTTGGTGTTAAATGCTCGAGCGTCGGTTATCACGGCATTGTCTTGTAATTTTGTACGCAAACCAGTAGCGATGGGTTTCCTTTCTGTTCGATGTGTTTTCTATTTCTGTTTGTGGTTAGCACTTCGATGCAGCGTAAGTAGGAAACGCATGGAAAGTCAACACCGGCGCAGGCTGCAGCAGCTAACTGCACTGGATGAAAACAAACGCCCGCCTATATACGCCTCAAGGAGACAAATGCACTTGGGTGCATTTGCACGACGCCGATGCACTTCTGCTTGTTGCATCCAAATGCAAGTCGAGTCAATTTTGCTCCGAGATTGACGGATTTGTTTATGAGTTGAATGCCCACATGCATCTTGTGCTGTAAAACGTAAATAGATATCGGTTGTTCCTCATTTGTTCGCATAAATGAGAAAACCACAAGAATTACCAAATTGGAAGCCTAAACTTTTGTTTATAGTTTTAGCGTCTTCCCAAAACTGTTTAACTTTAGTCGAATTTAGTCGAATTGGGCCGCTATCAAGATTTAGGAAAAAAGCCATTTCCAGATTAATTGATAGTTTTAGATTTTGGCATCAAAGTAATAGTTAATGTTACTGCATGACAATTACCACCTATAAATCGGTCGGTCACAGAAAACTAAATTTCCTCGCGGCCATGAATCTGCAACCCCTTCCTCCGCCAAACGTCCGCGCCTTCGACAAACTCGCTCGTCAGATGCAGGTCTGATTTGTTTCGAGCTCATTTCGTTCCTCCTCGCTCGCCCAAGGGAAATGAAACATTGTGTACCGCCATATACAAACATTGCTCACTGCTGCATCTGGCATTTTTTGCTCCATGTTACATGCATAGAAAATAGAGTCGAATTTCTTCCTCGACTCAAATTCCATGCACCATGGCAATATTTTTCTACAACAATTTTCAATTCTGCATGCATATTCATGTGTCAAGACGGAGCCGTCACCAAAGTGATGCATATAGCGAACGAATGTGCAGCGCCAGCGTCTGCAATTGTGCTACTGCAAGTAGATGCAAGCGTTTGTTGCATCAGATGGAGTCTGCACGGACCTTCGGCCGCGTTTCGTCGCCAGCTCTTGCAGCCAGAAAGCTCGTAAAAAGAGTGAAACAATAAAACCAAAAAAAGCCAATACAATGGCACAGCAGCCAGCGCACAGTTGAAACTGCATTTTATTCTTTCGGGTGTAATAAAACGGAGCTCACAGTTTTCAAGCGGCACCGCTAATAGTTGATGCAGAGCGATGAATGTGCCTCGGGTCGCCGAATGGACGCCGATGCACGCCGAATGCACTGCAGGGCCAGAGCGCGCCGGGTCGCCGTTCAGCTCTGCCCGAGCCGAGCATATCGACAACCGTTTGCAGACGGCACATAAAACACATTCATTTGCATACACTTTATTCGGCGGACAGCTAGCTCTGCGTCGCGCGCTGCCGTGCATCGGGTTCGCCGGTCGCCGTTCGCCGTTCGTGCTAAAACAGAGTTTTTCGGAGCTCGTTCGGGCAGCGGGGTGCAGTTTGAGTTTGCAACGCGCCATTTCGGATTTGCTGAGCGAGCGCTGCGCGTGATTTGTGTGTTCCATTTCATTTCTTGCGCCCGCCACTTTGTTGAGTGAATGACAAGGAACATGCAGCACGGTTCAAATCAACAGAGAGCGGGCCCTCCTAAATATTGTTTGCATCTACTTAAAAGAAATTGATCCGGGATCACCATTTCCTGATAAAATATAGAGACGTTACTCAGCGGCGCTATCATTATGTGAATGTATCTTTTGAACTATTAATGGCACGAACATGTTCCATTTTCTGGCAAATTAAGCTCGAAGCCATGGCAGCAGCACTGGCTTTACGATTATTGTGAAATTGCATCCTCCACTTTACTCCAGACGCAATTAGGAGCTGCGCTATCAGGAGCAGCTTCGGTCCCCTAATCCACGCTGGTATCCCCGATTCCCGGTCGGCAAGGCCGGTAATCCCGTGGCTGACAGTAACGTGAGGGAATCCATGAGGCAGGGTTCGCGTTGCTGCCTGGGACGCCGGCGTCGGCGTCTCGCGTCGAGGATGGACGCCGTTGTCCGACAGGGTCGTCGACCAACGTTCTCAGCGACGCCGACGTCGCCGTCGCGGCGCTCGCCGAATTGATCGCGGTAATAAACGACGCCTTGCAATTCCCGTACACTCAGGCGTGGACTTTAACGAATGCCTAACTTGCTCCCATTATGACCCTAAACAAAAATAACTCGTTATCTGTGCTTTTTCTTAAATTTATTCCGAGCAGCCAGCCCAATCTAACTTTTGGAGTGCCAAGTTTTTTTTGTTACTTTCAATTCGAATAAAACGTCGCTTTATATTTCATCGCGTCTGAAAAGATCCTTTTTTATGATTTTCATTTCACACTTTTATATTCGCAGCACCTAATTCGCCATTATGAACACTCGCTGTTCGGGTCTAATGAAACATTTCGGCGCGCAGCCCTGCGCCCTGCCACCGCGCAGCAGCTGAATAAATACTCGATGTTTCATTCGGCTCGTGATGCCCGGTGGCAAGGCCAATCAAGTTTTATAAATTAGATACATTTCCGAGAATCGAGCGATGTTTTGTTATATATTTATTCATAAGAACAATGCGCTGTTCTGGCATCGTCTAGCTTCTAGAAAAATACCTTTGCACGGATAACAATGTTACAGCGCGCAGCCAAAGAGCTTCAACTTGGAAAAGCTAATACCGGTTATAGAAATTGCTCACGATTCTAGTTTTCATTTTTCAAATGTACGCAAAGATTTCCAAAAAAAGATACCACGAGCAGAGCACGGCAGAGTTTGCTTAGTTAACTTGTTAATAATTCACAGGGTCGGTGGCCGCGCGTAGCGGAACACAGAGAGCAGCACCGACAGTGCCAGCATCAGCGAACCAGCCACGGCCACAATCGGCATTTCCCGGCCCGACTTTTCCGATGCATTCACACAGGCGCCGATCGCCGTTAATCATTTTCCCTTGCATATTATCGAAAAGTCCCGCGGACAGCGCGCCAAGACGCGTGCTTTGAGCGCCGTGCGTGCGTTGCGCAGTGTTTTGTCTCCATGCCGAGCGGTCCTCCAGCTACGCGGACCAGCCCCACGTCTGCGACGGCGCGCGAGACAACTCGAAAATCTTTCAGAACCACCTCGTATATTTTATTTTCACAGCCTGCTAGCGGTCATTTGCATAAGCTGACAACAGGGAATAACGTAAATAAGAGCGCTACACAATTGAAACAACCGATGGAAATGACCGCGCTGTACCCATGTCGCCATTGAGGACAATGCTAAGGTTGTTTATTACGAAACACACGTTCCAAAATACTTATAAATCCTATCAAAACTCGGTGACCAATCTATTCACAGTAGCCCATGGCTTGGACCTTATATACAATGGCCCAATGTTGTTGTCCGAGTGACATTCATTACCTATCCATGTTCCAATCGAGCCAAACAACAAACAAGTCGGCTACAGCGAGTGAAAGACTCCACGCGGGCAGCGGCCCAAAGCCGGCCGCGCCGCCGCAACGAACCGGGGCCTCGTCGTGCCCACAACAAGGTGTCGCTCTCGCTAATGGCTCGCAAACAATTAACTGCGACGACCCCTTTCGCTTTTTACGCGCTTCCAGAGAACGGCTCACATGCCACCGCCGACGCAAACAACGCATGAAAACAATTAGGTGTCGCAAAAAAGCGTGTCGTACCCGAGACATCGTCACCTGAACGCACACCACTCAATCCGCGACCCAATACAAGACAATTGCCGTGCCTACATAAAGACGCTATACGTCCATTACACGAGCCGAGTGCTTACTGTCTCAAAGTGCAAGCAAAAAATATAAGTATTTGTACCCGAGATTGAGGTAATACTGTACATTTTAATTACATTAACATGTGAATTGATCAATCATAAAGCACTTTCATGCGTTTAAGTGCGTATTGCATAATAGACAGTAGACCTATAGCGGCGCTCATGGCGCACACATACGCGCTGTCGAATGGTTAATGGTGATTCCATGTTCGGGGAGGGGGCCGATTCCCGGTGTGCCCCTTGGCCTCGTGGGAGCCCCCCCCCCCCGGCCCCCCCGACACCGTGGTCCCAGCCAGCCTTGCGCCCGCCACGTTCAGTAACACGATGATTGCTAATCAATGCGCGGTGCACATTTCGCCGGCTGATGAATGCACGCTGCCAGCCAGGGTATACGCGGCGTCGGCGTCGGCGGCGTCGTTTTGGGAGCAGCGGATTAGATGCCAGACGAGAGACGGACGATGGTGGCGCGGCGCATAGCAGACGCGGGCTTGCGGCGAGGTGCATCGGTGCAGGGCATGAAAAATGCACGTGTTACGGTGCTGCAGCCAGAAAAGGAGCAAGAGAGGCTGGGAGCGCGCGGCTCGCGGTACAGTGCCCGGGAACATGTCGAGGCGAGGAGGAAATTACGGGCGTGATTCAGGCGTGTGGAATCTCGATTTTGTTCATAATTGCTGTGGGAGAAAGAAGGAGGATTATTAAAAGTTAATGAACGATTTTTTAAATTTCGCTAATGCCACCGCCAAATTCTTGTTCAGAAACAATGTTGAAGTATAGGTGCTTTCCATGGGCCGTCTCAATTCCAATTAAAATTAATACCAACTCAAATTTCTTACTAACAAATTCGACGCACAAAAGTTCACAAAATTGCTAAAAATTTCGAGTTTTAATTGTCTATACACTAAATTAATGATCGTTGAAGCATCCACAGCATTAGAAACTAGTAAGCCGTAAGCCGACTTTGGCCCTTCCCAACCAACGCAAAGCCCCTTCGAAACTCAACTCCAGCCGCAGACGCCAAGTGGCGCGCGGCGCGGCGCGGCGAGCAACTACACAACAGCGTCCCGCGTAATTGTCTGTTTTCTCCACCTAGGCCTCATCATAACTTTAATTAGACCGTAATTGCTCGAGATTACGAGCGTTCGGCGTAATGCATTTGCACGCGCCGTGCTGCGGTGGGCCCACGTTTCACTTTGAAGACGTAAGCCCCCTTCAACCCTCGCCCCCCCCCCCCACCCACCCTCACACCCCCATCCCCCCGGCAACACTCGGGAAACTGCGTCGAGTGCTGCGGTCAGTCCCGAAGTTCACAAGCCGGAAGACTTCTTAATCTCAACTCGCAACACACAGAGCACGAGAGCAGGGCACGGCTTTCGTACATTATAATATCATAATACCTATATACACGGAATGCAATTATTATGATTGTAATTATTTAGAGTAGTTTTCGAGCCGTGTGCACTCCTCGATGTTCCAGGGCAGCGCGTCTCCCTGATGTGTCCGTTTCTTGAGTAGATAGAGAGCATTATAAGATTGCGTGGAGTTTACGACTTTGAAGCAGCGAACTTCTCCGGTTCGCTATTACAGGGCGTAGCCGCCCTGCACCGGCGCCTCTCCATGCATTTATACACCCCGCGCTGGAACCCAATTCCAAACTGCCCGGCGACGACCGAAGACGCTGCGCTCAGAGCGTTTTCTTATACAGATTCCGTCCCCGTCGAGACCCACACACTCGCGCGGCTGCGCCTGCTGCGCACGATCTCGACTGCGCCGGTCGGGGGGGATCGGTTTACGGCGATCACGCTAATTACACGCATTACGCGACCGGCTAATCGTTGCTAGGCGCCGAGAAGCCTTGATTCCACATTAGAGACCCGCCTCGATCGTTCGCTCCACCTCGCTATACCTCGCTTTACCTCGCTCGCTTTCGGCGCGGATGAAAAATCGACTGATTGCCGTAAGCAATGGTTGTATCGAAATGGAAAAAAAGCCTTCATAAATTGGACGGTTAAACACGGTAGCCGTGGTATGTTATCAATTATATCGTTTATTTAAAAACATTCAATTCCACCTTGAGCATTGACTATTATATTGTTGCTAAGTGCACCGTGGCATGCACTTGCACTTGGCACCGCTTGTCTAGGAAGCAGTCGGAGATCGATTAAGTGCATTGCTGAGTTGCAGGATTGCTTGGGAGTCTGGACGCGATGTGAGTGGTTAACTTTCACCTTGTTGGAGCACACCTGAAGTTCGGTGATTAGTGATAACGACCAGCGTCAACTGATAAACCGCTCGATGACCTTTGAGATGGAAGAAACTAAGCTGATAGCAAGCGGGAGTGGCAGAAATTGCCAATGAGGGTAAGCCCTGAAATAAAATTATATTGCGTTTGTCTATTTTACGAATGCAGTATCGTAGATATAAAGCATGTTACTTGAATCATTGAGACGTTTGAATTAAGAGAATTTGATCAAATATTGGTTGTCATCCTTGATTGGAAACAAGCTTCAGCTGAGCACGACAGATCAATGTAACGTTCCAAATATTTCTCACTTGAGCAGTCGCTGTAATTGAGGTAACGCTCCGTACCGATCATTTATATGACAATCAACCAGTTTATATGAACTAAAGATTCATTTTTTATGACTTCTCTTGTAATCTGATCGGTTGAATGAAAAGAGCGAGAAAGCAGTCGTCATACAAGACCGAAAAATTGTAAGTATAATAAGCTGTGCTGGATTGGTCAACCGCTATTCGATTGCGATCGGGTCTGCAGATTTTTCTCGGAAGTACTCGTGGCTCTGGCAGCCGGCCATGGTATGACCATGGTGCAACGAAGCAACAGCAGCAACAGCAATAGCAACAGGAACAGCAACAGAAACAGCGACAGGAACAGCGCTATAGCAACAGCAACAGCTACAGCGTTAGCAACAGCAACACCAACAGCAACACCAACATGCATTAGCATCTTCAACAGCATCACCAACAGTAACAGCAACTCAGCAACGCAACAGCAACGCAACAGCAACTCAACAGCAACTCAACAGCAACTCATCAGCAACTCATCAGCATGAGCAGCAGCAGCAGCAGCATCAGCATCAGCAACGGCACATCATCAACCCGGCGGATTCACGGTCCGCGGGCAGATAGTCATTCAAGATATTTCTTGCACACCTCCCGAAGTGCGCAGCTGGTGGGTGGGCGGCGCGACGAGCCTCTCCGTCTCCGAACGCCATTATGCACACCTCGTCGATAATGGTATTATTTAGGCAGACCTCTTTTATGCTACAATCAACCAGGGATGCGTAGAAGAACTTCGAAGACGTGAAGCGTCCAAAGGCGACAGAGATTCAGCGTGAATTGCATTACTGTGAGTCCATGTCCATTAGCGAGCAACAATGATTTATTCAAACAACACGATACCGATTTTTTTCTGTCGCTGTGGCCAATGACAACGAAAGGAACACTAATTTTTCAACCCGTGGACCATGATGGAGATGGCAACCCCGAAGTTTCCGCGCCCGGCCGCTGCACCGCGATCGAGGGTTGAAAATAATCATGCGCGACCCGCTATGAATTCCAAGTAACTTCTAATGTCGGACAGCTAATCTAGCCATACCCTAAAGCCCAAACATCACACTGTGTTTCACATTGAAGAAGGAAGATAAGGTATATATTATAGGTCGTAAAAAGTGGCTGTAAAACAGGGATGGAACCAGTTATGCCCTTTTCTGTGCTCATGCCATCGCCGATCTGAGGAGCACATTGTTATGTGGTGGCATTGGTTGACGATCAGCCATAGGCACTGCATTATGCCGACTATTCCCAAAGTGTTATATGCCGTCTACGTACATGGATATATTGCATGCTTCGCTTTCAAATAAATGATGAGCATAACAATGCATTCTGTTTATGATGAGACGTAATATAATCGGTAACCATATAAAAATCTTTCGTGGTGTTTGCTTTTTAGGTGTTTTCAAATTTACTCATATTTTTATTGGCTTTTACGTTCGCTCATAATATTTTATAATATCTTCAAAGCTTTCTCGTCTAACAACTTCTTTCGCCAACCAACAAACCCCATTCCCTTATTCTCTTTTAAACTAAAAATGATCTCTTTTTTATTCCGCAATGCCTCGCCGAGGTTCACGACGCACAAAGTCACAGACTCGCGAGCCCCGCGGTGATTTAGTGCCCACCAGTCAGCGCTCGGGGTGGAAATGTATTCGAATTAACTACCCCTTGTAAGACCCAATAAATTTTCGCCTTCTTCGAGATAGCGATTCGCGCGAGATTGACAGCCAGGTGGGGAGGAACGAGGACGCTCAACATTGCCCCGGACTCCAGCGCTCTCGTCGGAGAGCAATATCAGACGGAGACGAAGAGCAACGTGTTCACCCCTAGAGTCTAAACCAACAAGAACACGGCGCTGGCTCCGACTAGCATCACCACACCCATATCCTTTACCATCCTACGATTGCTTGCGGGTGTTCAGCGGCGCTCGCGGCCGCACGAAATGCCTACTTCAAGCACTGAAACTTCATTCACGTCGAAATGAAACTCGGCCTGCTCGGCTAGAGGCTCACGCGGATTTTTGAACGCTGTGTCAGCAGATTTTTCCCGTGCTGACATGGCTGGGGTTGAGATGGAAGCTGGGAACCTGGAACTGCCTTGTAGTGTTGACACACAGGCTATTCGAGTACAATATCTTCGGTTGTCGCGACGAAATAGACCAAGCTTCACCCTCATCTCATCTATTAAAAATGATGCAGCAAATGAATAGAAACTCGATGGCATAGCAATATGGCATGCGATTCGGGGAGGGGGGAGGGGGGAGGGGGCAACGAAGACGCCATCGGAACGGGGGTGAAATACAAGCCACTTACTTTAGCAGTTGGCCCTGGTTGTATCCCCAGCAGAATCCAATAACATGTAATTATGTTAGCATTTGTCAGAGTTCAAAGCTGGAAGCTTAATTATACAACCACACTAAAGGTAAGCCCAACCGTATTATATAGGATGACAGGGGGCATGTTTTTATGAACTTCATGTCAAAGTTAATTCGGAATGTATAACCTAATTTTAAAATACGGCGACAAATGCACTTACGACGTATACCTACGTTTTACCCGGGATAGAAGTTGAAAAGTATAATAATGAGATCAAACAATTGAGTTTGCCATAAAATTGTTCGTGCTCACCATCTATCTGACTGCTGCTATAATTTCATCGAAATGTAACTGAATTACAGCCGCCAGACGAGACCTCTAATATCTGGAAATAGCAGCGCAGGAAAGGCGCTGACATCGCCGTCGGGTGTCTGTCAGTGGTTTCTACCCTAGGCGTCGGCGTCGGCGTCGGCGTCGGCGTTGGCGTAGGCGTCGGCGTCGGCGTCGTCGTCGTCAAATGCTCCCTCGACGCCCAAGCATACTGCCGCTGCCACACTCTCAATCTAATAACCGTTTCATTTGCCTCGGAATCTTTGCTCTTTAGGCCTCGTGCTTCTAAAGGAACAGGGCTTACAGAGACGAACAATTAGCCAGAAGGGAAATCTTATCTTCTTCTAACGACACATGGAATAATTATATCTGTAACTGTCTATAACATAATTCGCAACATACACACGACTGTACTTGCTCCCTAACGTTCGCTGAAAGAGCGAGTCGTCAAGGTGGATCAAATTTCGTGGTAAAATTACGCAAGATGTCTCCTAATGAAAATAAATTTCCACCCAGTGTCGCGCATTTAGCGAATACCGAGACGCGATCGCGAATAAAGGCCGGCATGGAACTGGAAGCCACTTTTCGTTTTCCGTGCGATCCATTAACGGGCCGTCCTATCGCGCGGTTATGTTCATAACGAAATTACTCTCGCTGTCGCCTTACCAACACAATAGGTGGTGTTAGGCACAACGAAGACGTACCCTCCCCGCGCGCGCACTCGATGTCGTTTAGTTTCTAGCTGAAAGCTTGCTGAACCCTATCACTCCTTCACCATGTCCTAGACTGGGAAAACACACACACACACACACACACACACACACACACACTCGCTCGCTCACTCGCTCGCTCTGCATTCCAAGTTCTTAGGGTGCAAGGACGATCACATCGCATGGCAGCGAGTGAGAGCTGAGAAGAAGTTGAATTGAAGTTATTCCAAAGACCTTGCGTCGTTCAGCGAATGATATGTCAGTGAATTACCTCTATATGTATGTATTGCATCTCATTCTAGATACGCATAAATCCCTCGGCTTGAGCCTTTAAGGGTAGTTAAGTCACGTACGTTCTCCATGTATAAGTAATACGTGGCAGCGCCAGTGTAGCGCCGCGACGGCGGCAAGGGGCGAGTGCAGGGTGGGGGGGGGGGGGGGAGGGCGACGATTATTCCGACGTAAGACAGCGAGCGTCGCGACGCCCTATAGCTCGCACCGGGTGCGGCGTCGGCGTCGGCGTCGGCGTCGGCGTCGGCGTCGACGTCGCGGCGACATCTCTGGTTCATCACGAGCCTTTCACCAGCTGTACGCGTCGAGAATTTCAATCAGCGCAGGCATAATAGAAATATAATCTCACTTTCACGAAACTCTCAGAGTCTTTAGTATTCCGTGTTCGAAAACTTACGCACAATAGCACGTAAGTTTCAGTTTAATTTCAATGATATTATTATTGTTATTACATTTCGCTTCTAATCTTAACGCTCGATAATGCACCGAGGACAATAGCCTCGTAAAAGCTTTTCAAATACGGTTATCTCGAAATCTGAACGACCGCACCGCGCGCCGAAGAATTCGCGTCGCGGCGAAGAGACGCAGGAATCGCCGGTGCGTTTTTTCCCTCGCGTCGTGCGATGCGCGGCGCGTGTCCAAGATCGACGCCGATTGTTGCGAATCGCCAGCGCGTCATCTTCGTCGCCGCCGTCGCAAGGAGGACGTGTGACACGCGGCAGGGACTTCACTCGCCACTCATCGGCCATCCCGTCATGTCGACGCTGCGGTTCCCATCGGGTATAGAAAGGACATTCTTCCCAACAGGTAGAAAGGACATTCGCGACTGGTGCCAATGCACGCGCCAGTTCCATACAAAAATGAAAAACCGAGCCGTATTTTGTATTCTTACTTTATTGCAGGGTGTTTTCTCTCGCACGGGGGGGGGGGGAGGGCGCCCCCGAGCCGCCAGGAGGTGCCAGCGTCCCGGCGAAAATCGAGGTGTGGGTCAGTCCCCCTCACCGTCGGCCCTCAGTGGCCGCGATGACACGTGTTAAAAAATACGTCGATAGCAGACAAAATGCTCGCTCGAGGATGCTTGAGTTCCGTTTCGAAAATATCGACAAAGTGGGCAAATTGACAGGTGTACCTATTGGCTTTTTAAAAGCCCTGGCAACGTAATAGATTGTCGTTTTTTGATCGGCTCGTCGTGCTGCACTCCCTCAAAGAAACTGAATAAATCAGCATCTTTTGAGAAAGCGATTTTTCAATGGCGCGTATAAATAACCAATTACCCACACACCGCGGGCATATTTTATACACAGCTATCGATCGGATTTCCATGCAATGCCTGGCGCTAGGATCAAATACAGACTCAGAGTTATAATAATTAATAATATCTCGTTGATTAAATAGTAATTAATTAAGTTTCTGCTGGTTCGCGCTACAATCAGAAGAGGAAGGAGCGTCCTCTCTTTGATGTGCTGCAAGAGAACATGGTCTAAAGGACTGAGTTATTATAATACGCGCTCGCACACCACCACTTATAATTACCGCCTTTTGTTGAAACCTATTACAATATTAGTATTATAATAATCATCTGCGGATGAAATACATTACTTGCAATTCTTATATACACCGCCATGCATTTATCGCTGTCATTAACACAGCTATTGTCTCATTTTTTTCTCCACACCACGGTGCACTTTTCTAAATCATTAATTGTAACCTGACATCATCTTTGCCATTGAAATTGGCATGTATATACACAGACTAATGGCGTACCGCACATGCATGCAATTGCAGCTCCTGCTCGCTGCACTCTGTCATTAGTCCATGCGCGCTGTAAAACCTAATCAAAATTCATTCGCTCGTTGAAATCACACAGGTTTTACCTCTGGTTTTATCCCAGAAGCCACTCGCTCGTCCCATCAACTTCTTGACATCTTTCGTCCTGACATTGCTTTCTTATTCCCATACCTCCCGCTTCTGAAAACTGCATTTGATACATAATGCATCAGCAGCGCACACGGTACGGGCTTGTCGGATGAAATGTATATCCAGTAGAGTAGCTGCACTCTGCCCGTCAATTAGGGGAGAAGCGATTCTCTCGACGGGTACGCGATGCCTGCACGACGATGCGTCGGCTCCACTCGACGCCGACATGCGTTTGTTTAGTAATGGAACTACGGTTAATGAGTTTACTACCTTCTACATACACACTCTTTAGTCTTCGCACACAGTACACACATCTCATCCCATGCATAAAGCGCTGACTTGGTGTAGGTAGGTATACCATATCCTCCCACTCGTGTCCCAGTCGTTTTCCATGACAAATGCTTGAGCGTATGCAGCAAACAGACTCTCGACACTCGCCACTAGTTCAAGCTGGGCGATTAGCTGTGCGAAATGCATCTCGGCAATCTGCATCTGTGCACCGCTTTGCGATGCTAATGCAGGTAATGCAGGTAATGCAGGTAATGCAGCCACGACGCCTGCGTGCTCGGTGGTGTTACTCTGACAACTCACAATTCATTATCGGGCTTTACATCCAACTTCCTCCCGAAATTATCTTGTGCCACAGAATACAGCCAGAGAGTTGCACTCCGATCCCAGGCTCAGCTTTGACAGTAGGAAATGCATCTATTGGTCTCTAAAATAAAATAGATCGTTGCTCTTGATGATCTAAAAACAAAACAGAGCGCTGGATTTTTTTCAATTGTGCACGTCTCGTTCTTTATTTCATTATGATCCTTAGCACCTTTGGCTGATTGATTATTGTCTGGTCATTACCCCAGTGTTCACCAGCTACTTTTTGTGAGTTATTGCGCTCGCCTACCCGCGAGTTGTGCGACGTACTGCTGCCAGCCCGGAGCAGAACAGTCTGCCTCCCGAGAGCGCATGCGCTTCGCGTTGCTGTTGTTGCTGATGTTGCTGATGTTTGCAGCAAACAGTTCAAACACCTTGGTGGCTACACGGTGCTGAACTGCAGTTAATACCGAGCATAACTGGCTGGCTGTCTGCAACTACAAACACATTACCTACGGTCTGCGATATACAAGGACATGCTCGAGGTATAAATTGCATTACCATAGATGCAATGATTGTGTTTCTTCATTATACTACGTGTATCTATATAGACTTTCATCATTACGCTGTCTGAGGATATAGGTATATATATATATATATATATATATATATATATATATATATATATATATATATATATATATATATATATATATATATATATATATATATATATATATATATATATATATATATATATATATATATATATATATATATATATATATATATATATATATATATATATATATATATATATATATATATATATTTAGTATACTATAGTATATCGTGGATGGACAGTTCGAAGCAATTTTAGAACCCCATTTATTCTATTAGAAGGCATGAATTTTTAAATGCAACGCGATACGTGCGGGCCTTGACTCTGTAATGACCAGCGGCTTATATGAAGAGTGCACCGCTGAAAAATCTGCAATGCTGCCGGACATTTGCAGCGAAATTGATGTGTTCGAATATGTGGTATGTATAGGTATAGTGATACTTGCAAACAAAAAAACACATTCCGTATGACAACATACACGACGTGTTCAAACCTTTCCTGTGGGTGTTTGGAAATTACATCGCACTCAAATTATCGTCTAACAAGCCATTATACACGAATATGCAAATAACTAAAAAAAAATTGCGCTTCATACTTTGCATCGAATTGAGTTTCAACTTGTCCCAGTGCTTGTCGACTCGTCGCCGTAGTCCACCAGGGGGACGAGGTTCAAATGTTTGAGAAACAGCAACAACTACGCATCAGCATCATCCACGTCATCAGCAATTCACGACGTTCAAAGTCACTGGCCGGACACATCTGATCGCAAAAAGATCCCGACTAAACATCTAGTTTACCGTGATAACACGTATAAAAAACGTCGGCATGGCCTATTGCCTGCAAGCTAATGATCACGATTGACCGCTGAGCGGACAAGGATGACCGTGATGCGTCCATCGCGCGAGTCACGGTCGCCGTCGTGGCGGCCGCGACCGATCCTCGACGACGTCCACCGAGCCGGTGCGACGCCCCGAGTGCCCCGAGGGCCCGCGCTGGACGACGGGAAACAGAGCGTCCCGCTCGACGCCGATTCAAATAGACATCTACCTGCCAAGGGCACGTGGTCCAACGACCTGTAGTCCCCCCCCCTCCCCGCCCACCCACGCCCCGCGCGCCACCGCCCACCGGGCATCCGACGAAACGCTCTCGATATACGAACTCCCGAGGTTATTTCCAATCGATTATCTGGAGAGAATCGATTGTGTGTCAAGTTTGAACGTTGCTCGAGAGAATTAAACTCGATGATAAGGACGAATTATTAGTTGGAAAATAAAACCAGTGCCTATCTAGTATCTACACAGATGAAAAACGAACTAGCTAGCTGGATAGAGCCATGCCTATATATATAGGAACCAATGTAAATTGTTTCCAATTAAAAGATGGTGCAATTACGCCCCAGCTTCCTGTCGTGATTTCAAAAGGAGTGTAGCCATCCATAGAGCGTAATTCAATTCCGCGTTAAACGGTCCAGTTCGCAAAGTAACCGAATAAAAAGATCGTCGACGGCGTCCTTCACTCATCCAGCTCCAGCGCGGCGACGCGCCGCGGAGCCTGGAAGGACGCGTAAGGACACATCCAGGACACATGCGTACCACGTGATCCTCTGGCGCGAGGGGGGCAGAGATGGGAGGGAGAGGGAGAGGGAGAGAGGGAGAGAGGATCAGGAAAAGTTGCTTTCAAACGGTGGATTTTCGTGCAGCATGACACTTGAAAAGCAGGAAATTTTGTGTGCTTCAAGCATTACAGAAGTGAAAATAAAATTAATGTGACGTCGAAGTAAGTTGCGCTATGCACGTCCAGGGTGAGAAAGAAGGTACAATTTTCTCTCAATTCAAATACCCTAAAATATTTTGGAGATGCAGTCCGTTTTTGGGAATGGAAGGCAAGAAAAATAATGTAATATATAGTCACATTATAAGACCCGCTCACACTTCCCCAATTCCACGACAGAATGCAAACGTGGCGATTTTTTTGGGGCGCTATAGAAGAAGCACAATCTGTGCAATCCACCCACTATATGCACGCCATCCGCTATAGGCACGCCATCCGCTACATGCACGCCACCCGCTACATGCACGCCTTGCACGCCACACACGCCATCCTCGTAGGAGCACGGGCTCGTGACAGCGCAGCATCCGAGGCTGTCGAGACTCGCTAACGCCCCGCCGCGGTAGCCCGTGGCGACGGTGGCTCGAACTCGCGACAGACAACCCGACTCTAATTACTAATTAGGAGGCGCGTAATTAAAGATGACGCAATGGCGGTCTGCTCCACCGCCCCTCGGAGCCGCGAGTTGGGGAGTAAATAATTTTTTTTTTCCTCTCGTCGACACTCGACAAAGCCAGTCCCTGCCCCCCCTCCTCCCCCCCCCCACATCTCTACAAAACTCGCTCAGAGAAACGCAGCGCAAAAGTTATAATTTTTCTATCCGCTAAATGTGTGTGTTTGGGCTCGAAGCAGAGCACTTAAGATTATTAGTGACTTCGGCACTGTAACTCAGCTTGATTCAGCTTTATTCAGCTTTATTCAGCTTTTTCCACTTCAAGCAACCTCAATGCCTGCGCTATACGACCCATGCTTTATTATCAGACGACTTTATCGGTGTGCTTCTCTCCCATAAATGCTATAGAGATGAACCTTCAAATTTTATCGGGACTATATCGGGATTACATTGTATTTTAAAGCTTTGCCCAGTCTAGATTTTGTAAAGCCCATTCGGCGTCAATTTCCTTAAAGTGATCAATTCGTGAACTCTGATTAATCTCTTACTTTTATCGGTGTACAGTATTTATTTAGGCTGCAAAATGTAAGCATTATGTTTTACTCAGTATGTAAAGCCATTTTTTTAAAAGATTAACCTCATTTGTATAAATAGGTGTGAACAGAAGTGCAGCCGTATCTACAGCTGTATCTAAAGATTTTTCCAGCCCTACAGTATTTCAGGTTTTCTAAGACCTTTCTAGTTTCGTTGTTTGAACATAGAAATAGAAATTAGTGTCCTGATACAAAAATTGTATTTGTATTTCTTTTTGTATTTCTTTTATTGTCAAGAGATTATTTTGCATAATATAGACACGACTAACCTAGTATTGAGGGGTTGTGATAACGAGATCTGCTATTTTTGCATTCATTTAGCCATACTTTCAAGATTCAAGATAAAAATTCATTTACACATGAAAGAACCTTGCCAGCGCCCTCTGAAAGGATTTGTAATCGATTTGCTTGTACGGAAAAATGTATCTAGGAAGCTTTGACCTTGAGCGAGATTCGCTAGTAATATTTGACTCTGCCATTTCCCACAGCCTCCTAGCAACATTCGCGCCAAAATACATGTGGGGAAAATTGTCATAGAAAAGCCCTGGTTGTGTGCTCGGATAGAAAGTCAATGTGTAACAGCATAAAATCCACAGTTGATTTTGCTTTGCTCTTGCCGGTAACGGGGAAGGAAGGATGTATAATGTCCTTTATGCTTTTTGTATTTTGGTTGTAATACAATGTTTGCCTCTATTTCGTTAGTAGCTGGATAATTTCTAATTCTTTCCCATGCGTGTGTATATAGCATATATACTACAGCTTTATTAGGTTTGTCCATCTGCATTTCAGATTATTTCTTCTGGATGTACTCAATCCGTGAGGATCTGGCTGTTCTTATTAGTCTAAAGCTGCTGATTATCCCCGACTGTGTCTCTTGAGCTCACCCGATTCTCTAAAACCAGTGAATTACCAGGCTGTAATAGTGAATAGTGAATCCATGCGACGAAATGCAATGGCATACATCTTTCAAAATTAAAATTCATTTACTGCAGACAAATACTGCAGTTAGATTAACCAGCAACTATCCACCATGCCATGTCGCCAGCACACTAAAAAACAATCCTCGACTATCCCCCGGCAGTTAGCTGCTCTCGACAAGAGACCCGATCTCCCTGATTTGAAGTCAATCTACACTCGCCATCGTCATGAGCACCCCGTCGTCGAGCAACGCCCCGCGTCCAATGTCACACCGGCCCCCAATGCGTAGTCACACCGCTGTAGCACCCCCCTTCGTTCGTCGCCGCGAGGCAAGGCGATCCACCACGTCCGCGTCAAGCGTACGGAGCGTGGAGGCGTCGGTCGCGCACGACGAGTCGGCCCCCCGCGGGTCTCCAGTTGCCCTTTGACTCCATCCCATGGTCAGAGCGAGCCAGCTATACAATTGCCACGCTCGCTTTTACACCTATAGCGCTCACAAATCAAACGATTTTTTTACCGTAAAAGAATCACTTTTACGCATTACGCCTTCAGTGACTTGATGTTTGCTTAAATTATAACGGCGTTCAAACAAGCCCTAAACTTTCAATATTTGCAATCTCAATAAATAGATAGCACACGTTTGTTTTGCACACCTCGCTATCAATTGATGGCCCAGTGACACATTTCAGTCCATGGCCGTCGGTTTGATAGCGCGTATTTGCACATCGGCGAATTCGCACTGCGCCTGCGCACAGCGACGCGAACGACGCACGGCGCGCGAATTTTCGACCGGGCCGTGCGTCGAACCGTGCCGAATCGCGCCCGTGTGCGCGAACGCGACCGCAGGAGCGAGCGAGCGAGCGAGCGCCAGATGACTGTGGGAGCGAGCGAGATGGCTACACACGGATCTGTGTGTTCCATATTAGGCAAGCGCTATGTCAGACCCCTCCCACTGCCCCGGGGGCCCCGGGGGTCGTGGTATCATAGAGCCCATACACACCGGCGTGCCGTACCTAAGGCCGTACACACCACAACAGGCCACCGCCGCCGCCGCCGCTGTCGTCGAGGTCATGCATAACGCGAGATAACTAACTCTTCCTTTACAATTATTATACTTAGCTACATTACCATTGGGGAGGCTGGCATTGATGTTGGGTTCAAGACGGAGACAGAATTACACCAACTCGACCGCAAAATCATATACCTTATGAAACAAATTTAAATTACACATCGCGAGGCGTGTTTCAATATCGGTCGAAATCCCGGCGAGTCGTGGCACGGCCGCGGGTCGGAGATGAGCTCCGTTTCGGAACGCACGTCACGAACCAGATGATTGGATGCCGTACGGGCCCGCGCTCTCGACTGCAGGCCCGAGCGCATTGTGGAATGATTTTAATGAAAGTCACAATCGGATAATTGTGTAACGCGTCAAGTCCAACTTCCTTGTCGGATATTGGAATATCATATCACGGTCCTCGGTGTCTTCGGTGTATATACCTATATACATACCTATTTATGCTTCGGTTTAGTTTCGAGGGCGGACTTATTAAAAGTGCATGTTCATTTAGCAGCGGAGCAATTCTCAAGTGGCGCTTCCCCTAATTATACAGGTATATACGGCGTAAGCAGTAAGAGCCGAGATTGCTAGCTACCGTACCGTAGTATATACCTATACTCCACATCCTATTATATATCTATATATCTCTGTTCTCTACTCAAAAGCATCTTTTCATGCGAATATTTGCGCAGCTATTTGTAGAACATTAATTTATTTGTGTTAGCGAAATGCGAATTCGCTCGTCGCGAGCGTCATTACCTCCCGGGTCGCCGTGAAAATAATCCCCTCGCCCCCCCGAGCCCCACGAGACGCAACCGCAGTCGGGCCGTCGAGGCTCGCAGCCCGAGATTCCTGCGGCCGACGGGGCAAGAGGCTCTGCCGCGTCGCCGCCACGAAAGGAAAGTGATTACTTTGATTGCCGCGTGCACTTGTGCTGGTTTACGACCAAAGCCGCGTGGATCCCATGGCCGGTACAAGCGAGTCGCTCTCTGGAGGACCGCGATGGACCGACACCGGGTCCCTAGACTCAAGGTCGTCTGCGGCACACCGCGTTGGGACACCGACTGGGAATCTCGTGCAGGGAGGCGACGCTCGAAACTGTGCTCTCACGTAATCGGCAATCGAAGCGCAAAAGTTGACCAACACAATTATTGCTGATACTGATTACCTGCCGTATATGTCAAGGAGATATGACGAGAAACTAATTACCTGCACTCGAGCGCTGCCAAATACCATAGAGTACGCGACGGCGACGGCGACGACGGCGACGACGACGACGACGACGACGACGACGACGACGACGACGACGACGACGACGACGACGACGACGACGACGACGACGACGACGACGACGACGACGACGACGACGACGACGACGACGACGACGACGACGACGACGACGACGACGACGACGACGACGACGACGACGACGACGACGACGACGACGACGACGACGACGACGACGACGACGACGACGACGACGACGACGACGACGACGACGACGACGACGGCGAGCAATCCGAAAGTCCGCATGACCGAATCCTGGTGCAATTACAAGACTAGTTATTATTTCCATCGGCGTATTTGATGAGATGTGACGCCGGTGACCGTACGTGACGTCGTCAACGGATCATTACCGGTCTCGATGACAATTATTAAGGCATTGTTGAGTCGGAAACTCCCTCCGCGGCGAAGAGGTGAACCTCAAGACCTGTCAGCGCACCCACCGACCAGGGGCCCTGTGTGAGCCGGTGCCGGAGCCGGTGCCGGAGCCATATCAGACATGGCGCGGCTAAATAATGATGCTGCAAGTGAAAGGAATGATTTGATGCTGCACAAGGTTAATTAATGAAAGATAAAGCAGTCCGGATTGAGACGCTGTGCTTGTCTGCAGTGAACTTTGACTCAAGGCCTGAGGCACCTCCTTTCGGAGTCTCAGCTGGGAATGAACTTGTTCCGCAGAAAGTGTACAAGCGAACCGTGTGTCGCTTGATCGAGCCAATCAGCGCGATGCACGTGTGCACCAGGACGCGGTCCAGATGGTGCAATATGGAAGAAGGTGATAAAAACTATTATTTTTTTTAAACTGGGTCTCACTAAATCACCCAGAACTTTAGTATGTTTCGAAACGTAGGGAAATCAGTGAGACTTTAAGTTAGCAGTCAAGTGACAAAGCTCAAAACCCAGTCTCAAATCCTTTTTTTTCTAAACTAGAGCTAGTTAGGACAAGCAGACTATGAGGAGTGTGATGTAAGACTGTGTTCGGTGAAACGGGTAGCGCAGTGCGCCGACGCCGACTGCTGTTCGTCAGCGCGCGTCAAACCCAGGAATTGTGCGACTGGCGCCGACAAAAGCGGGCGACGCGGCGGATAAATCGAGGGGGATCCACTTTTAAATTTTCGAATTTACAGTCTGATATCATGTACACGCATGCGCGGCACGTGAATCGGAATCGACACATTTCAGTTTTTCCCCGCGCACGTGGCGAGGTTACTCGAACTGAGGAGGGCGTTTACCAATGCCGTATACCTCGATTGGGATGGGCGGCACGATCGCACCGAAATATTATGGAATCTTGCGTTTTTTGAAAATGTTAAAAATATCAAGCTGAGTACGAGTAGTAACTTTTCTTCGAGATCCGATGAGAATTCGTTGCATTACTCGTCGGCACTGGATAACATGATCTACCGAAACCCACGTGTG
The DNA here is from genome assembly GCA_921293005.1 of Nemoura dubitans. Lineage (NCBI taxonomy): Eukaryota > Metazoa > Arthropoda > Insecta > Plecoptera > Nemouridae > Nemoura > Nemoura dubitans. The sequence continues at coordinate 5,068,066 of OV121075.1, read as the reverse complement.
TGAGTGTGTGTGTGTGTGTGTGTGTGTGTGTGTGTGTGTGTGTGTGTGTGTGTGAGTGTGTGTGTGTGTGTGTGTGTTTGTCGCCGAGACCGAACTGATTGAGACTATACATTTGGTGCATTGTCTAAATCACAATCGCACAATCCTAGACAATTCCAACCATAAGTCGAAAGTTGAAGTCATCGCTGATGAGGGAAAGCACAGCTCTGAAGGGAGCCACTGCTCTGACGGCACTAAACTAAATTTCACGTTAAGAAGGAGAGTGGATTAATGTATCTTCCTCGAGGACCCACCGCTGCTAGAGACGAGCTAAGAGTTCCGAAATGCACAAGCCATGTTTTGAGCCAGACAAAATGCTCTGTGGGCAGTTTTGGGACTCTTAGCTCGTGTCTAGCAGCTGTGGGTCCTCGAGGAAATGCAAATCCACTACCATTCTTAACGTGAAATGAAGTATAGCATGCTATGAAGGCACTATAGCTGAATAGACAATCCGTAGCGAGCGATAGTTGATCGAGAAGGCCACGCCGAAGAGCGGATGGGCTCGGTGAGAGAGCTTTGGTATGCGCGGAGTGGCTAACTTCTCGCGTCGACACCATGACAGTCCAGCCTACAAACACATTGAAGACTCATCGTACCGATCAGAAGCAGGGGCTTTCATTAGGGGTGGTCAGGGCAAAAAACCTCGCTACTTACACGCGGTTGATTCTTTGTTGTGTTTAACGGCGCACTGTTTTGAAAACTAAAGCACTGATCTGATGTCTTCGATTAATGAATGACGTCGGCGCGTCCAGCCTCCTTGCGTCGTAATGCACCTGGACGATCCAGCTCCAAACACTGACTTCGTCAACTAATCCATCCTGTTGTGAGTTTTATGAGCTCGATAAGTGAATGGAAAGCTCTCATTCCAACGTAATTCAATGATTCAATCCCCCCAAGCTTTCTCCCAAACAGAACTTGCCGTGAATATGATGGTCACCCATCCAATATATGACTCAGAACAGTGTTGCTCAACTTCGGCGGTAGTTTTCAAAACGCCCAACCGATCGGTAATGCTATGTGTACTACTAGACAGTGCAGGCAGGGAGCAGCAATGCCGCACGCCAGCCCCTGTCGCCGTCTCGGCCACTCCGCCTATGCCGCGGCTCTCTAGGCCCGGCCCGGCGGCGGCCGCGTCCTTCGCGGCTCAGCGGAGTCGCCGTCGACGACGTGCCCGTGAAAGAGGAAGCCCTCCACCCCGGCCTCCCGCTAGCACCGTGGCACTCGAGAGTCGAGACCGAGCGCCGAGTCGACGACGTGGACCCAACGGCCGCGGCAAAACGCCGCCACTGCCCCCGCCCCGCCCCGCCGCCCCGGCCGCGCCCCGACGGCCTGGAGTCCTGGAGTCCCGCTTTGTATGCGTCGGCTCGCCGCACGGCTGCTACGTGCGCGAGACACACGACGAAAGATTCGTTTTCGTGTTTTGTGTTGGTGATTTTTGTTTTGTCTTAACGAACGATTCTTTTTGTCGTCGTCGTCGTCGTCGTCGTCGTCGTCGTCGTCGTCGTCGTCGTCGTCGTCTGTGTTGTGTACACAGGACAGTGTCGCGACGACATGTGATTTGAGTTGGTCTCTAGTTTCTCCCGCACCCACTCCTAATTGCCGTGTGTCCTGCTAGTCGTCGTCGTCGTCGTCGTCGTCGTCGTCGTCGTCGTCGGGCCGTTGTAGACACGGAACCGCGATGTAAATCAGCACCGAATCTATGCACGGTCTTCGTTCACAATAATTACTAACCACCTCACGAGCTCTCGACACGGAGTAGGGTCACGAAAGTTGAAAACACTTGGATTCGCTTCGCCTCATTTCGCTATTTTGATATAATAAATACGTTTTCCTTTCTCGATTCAAATCGATAAATCATTGATCGATAATTAATTCATACCCAATTGTAAATTACATGGTATAAGTGCCGGTGCAGTCGTCCCCTGGCGTCTGTCAGTGTGGGGCTGGCTAGCGCCCGCCTGGCACGGCAGAGACACCCCCACGGCGAGGGAAGGGAGCGCAGGGTGCTCGCCGTCGACGGCCCCAGCACAACGGGGATGGTCTAATTAACGACCAGGTAGCTGGCCGCATTCACTGGAGCCAGATAGCTGCTTTAATGACTCGCTTGCTTTGGGTCGCTGCCCAAAAAGGTCGTACCAACACTCACAAAAGTTCCAATCATCGCTGCCATGTCATTTTGACAAGCAATGTTCTCGTATCACTCCCCCGCCTCCCAATCGTAGCGAAACCAGTCTAAAAGCGGTATTTCATTGAGCTCAATGCCATCTTTGACATCAATTATTAAATCGGTGGACAAATAATACATCAAGTTTTACGGACTCGGTTGGATCTTTTGACTATTGTCGATATCTGTTATCGATTCGCCCGTCAGCGGGACGGGGACGCGTTCGCGGTGACACGTGGTAAAAAGAAGGCGCGCGAGGGCGTCGGGCCATAGTGGCATAGCGGGGGCTGCTGGCCGTATAATGGATGGAGTACCGAGAAACCAGGCTCGTCGTACTCGTCTATGGGCGAGGGTCTCGCAATCGGGAGCGATGCGAGAGCAGAGAATCGTTAATTGTGGTGCAGCGCCGGAGCCGGCTCCTCGTGACGTGACGGGCAGGGGATGCCGATGTGGGGGCGCCCGCGGGCCTTGTGCAAGGGCTGGTGGTGGGGCGGGGTGGGGGGGGGGGGGCGAAGGGGCGCGACGGGTTAGCGAAGGGGTTTTAAAGGGCAGACGCAAGATGCATGGGGATGTTGTTTTATTTTAGAGGTTCGCCCCCGCTCCGGGCATCTTACGATGTTGCCAAGTAACTCAAAAATATTGTTTTAAAATCAGAGAGAAGAGGGAAAAAACGCTCGGTGGAAAAATGAGAATCAATTTGATAAAAGATGGGAGAGAGAAAGGAAAAACGAACGCGAAATAAGAATGCGCCGGCTTCCTTTCTGCCCGGCGACTGATAATAATAAAAAAGAAAAGCATCCGGATAGCAGTAAATTATCAGCTGTCTATATTTCGGCGCTCGAGTGAACGTCTCTCGGCCGGCGCTGGCTGCGCTGGCTGCGCTGGCTGCGCTGGCTGCGTTACCACGGAAACGCCGAGACGCAACGAATATGAAGATTATCAAGTGCGTGCCGAGTCGCTCGCCACGGATCGCCGACGCCGATAATCAAAACCATCTCCGTGTTCGATCGAAGACGATGATGCTGACACTCGATAAGTCTCCTAATAGGATTAATCGGCCGTCCCACGGGGCAGTTATGCCGCTCGCAGAGTCACGACGCGCTCCTCAGCTGACTGCCCCGGCACTAACAGAGTGTGTACTTACTGGCAGTACCTTTGCCTTGTAGGCCATGCAACTCGACCCCTGTCATGGGAACTCACAGGCCAGCGTACCATCTTCTAGCGTACCATGACTTTCAATCAATGCTGTTCGTTTTTAATCGTCTTGGTTCATGGATTTAACTAGTCGCGATCTCGTCTCGATGGAGATATATACCTGCGATTCACGGGCAATAAATTGTGCATCGCTCGACTCTAGTTTCCTTCGTTTCCTCGCCTCTGCGTTGGCGACTGCGACGACGACGACGACGACTCGACCGCGAAGTCGACAACGAGTACCTAGAGGCACACCGCGTGAAAGGGAAACCAACGCGCCACTCGTCGGCAAGGCTGCGAACGCGAGAATTATATTTTCTGCTGGGTTCCGGACAGAATAATAATTGGCTGGATTCAATCGAGATCGGAATTGCGTCCGCTCACGATATCTCGAAACAGAAAATAGATTTTTCGTTAGTTTCATACTTCACGCTTGATAACTATGACATATAGCTGTAGTGGCTGTAGTATGTAGTTTATACCAATCACGAGAATGATACTTCATCATGTTTTCTGTCGTGATACCAGCGAAATTTAGCATTTTCCCTAACGCCTCGAGATAGAATATGCTTACCACATGCCAATAATCACACACGAACACTTCTTTGACTGGCGATACTCACATTACAGGCATACCTGAGCCTGCTTCGGTGCAAATTACCGTCGAGGTATCTACCATTCCACCCGGCGGCCAATCGAATCATTCTCGCGAGATTAATAATGGGATTGATCGTCGAGGTAATGGATTAATTTCCGGGTATAATCTAATAATTTCGAATCCATTCTCCCATTCTTGCATTAATCATCCGAAGGAGGCGCCCAGCGCGAGCAGAGCAGAGAATCTGTCTAAATCGCGCGCTCACACCCAATTGCTTTCTCAACATTCATCGCTAATTAATTGCACCCGTCACAATCAAAGACAATGATTAAACCATTCGTCATTGCGTAGTCCATAATATCCTCGCTGCGTGCTGGTGGCACGACCAAGCCCTCGGCAGGTCGAGACTATTACCGCGGCCGAAAGTCTTGCCGAAAAGTGACGGTCATGCTGCTAGTGCTCTCTGTTGTGTTTCACATAACATAAAGCTCTGCCCACATAAACCTAGCCCCAGTAATGGTTTACAAAAAAGCAGCCAGCGTCGGGCCTTCTTGCCGTTTCCACGCTGTGACCGCGCTGGTTTTTGTGCGTCCTTGGTGCCCGGTCGGAGATCGTGTTGTCGTGGTTTCGTGGGACACGGCTCGCACGACGTCGCTTCGGCGAGATGATCACAGCATCCTCCTCAGCGGTCCTCGAGAGAAGAAGAGTGGACTGTGAGTTCTGTCGGCCGACCGTGCGTTCGCGTTGTGCTCGGAATCGGTCCGCCCATGACCAATCCTCCGAGTCCAATGCCGTACCACGAGGCAATATCGTTCGACGAAATTACGGCGGATGCCGGGGAAAATTCTCGAGAAGCGATCGTCGATGTTGCGCCGTTTGGAATCACCCCCGGGCCAAGACGCACACAAACCCTAGTTGAACGGCAACTTACTTAATTTATCTCCGTCCGCTATCCAGGTATCAACATGATGTCTGTTATTATACACCAATATATAAAAAGAAATAAAAACTCGGCCAATAAATATTATATTATGAAATTCACTCGAATGAATTCTTCCGTCAGCTGTTCACTTCGAACCGTTTAATCCCCCACTTGGCTCGGTCAATCTACCGAACCGAACTCGAAAGATTATCAGACAAAACGATGTTTAATTCATCAGCCGACGCACGTTCGGCGTCGGCCACTTTCGGACCGTGCGCCGCCTGGCCGCCGCGACCTACCCGACGGCGCGCCGCGTTGATCGCGCCACCTCGCTGTCCCCGACTTAATAAGGGAGACAGCCGCTTGTCGACGTGATCCAGATTAGCAGCCTGGCGAACGGCAATCACCGACCATCAGCTGCCGACAAAAACGTTATCGCGAGCGGAATTCTCCTCACACTCCATTCTAATATCGAGACGGACGTGCCAAAATGCGAGCGGGCGCGCAGCCGGCTGCTGATTTCCATCCGCACAAACAAGGGTTATTAATTCCATTCGATATTGGTTTGCGCGATGCGATCGCGATCGCGTTCGACGCACCGCAGAGACCTTGGCGTGTCCGTCGATGGCATCTGCAGCGGCGCATCACGCGTGCATCGAGCCGTGCGACGGGCTACCAGTCACAGGGTCGATCTGTTATCAGCAGGATTTCCGCGGACTCGCCATGCCGGTGGCGGACGTGAGCGTCGACGTCGACGTCGTGCGGGCATCCACCACCACGGCGGCGGCGCGGGGGCGGCGAGGTGCGTTTGGCACGTGCGAAAACAGTGAGCGATTACACGGAGCATTGCCGCGACGTTGAGCAACACGGCACTGCGACTACTTTTTGGATGGGTGATCGCCACACGGCGAGCCAGCTCTGTCTCAGAGGGATCGGAATGTTGGAAGCAGCCAGCTCGAAAGCTCACTCCACCCTGCCTCCTATCAAGTTCTCGACAGAAAGAATGGTAGATTGATGTAGATCCATAGAATGGTAAATGAATGGTTGGTGGATGAAGATGAATCCGTCTCTCCGAGTTTGACCGTTCCTCGAATGGTGCCCGGGCGCTCCCGGTGGAGAACCTATATATTTCGTGGTCTCCAACGCCCTCTTGCATCGATGGATCTGTAAATCATCACCATGCCTCAACCAATCATCCGAAGTCCCAAGCCCTTGTTGGTGCCATCGAGTTCGTGGTCGAGACCCGCATATCCTGAAGCCCCCGATTTGCAGGACGGAGACGTCGTCACCTGCACTAGGGGCAACGGGGGCAACAAGGGGTAAACAGGGGCAACTGCGGACACAGAAAGGGGCAACCAGGTGCAAAGCGGAAGCTTCTGGAGAGGCAGGTTTCTTCTCGCCAGATTTCGCCGGGAGTTGAAACAAATTCGGCACCTCCACCGGGCACATCTTGCTGCTCGAAAGTGCACGTGCACTCGACGCATGTAAAGGCGACGCCGCACGGCAGCGCTGACTTCATTGGACGAGACGACGGGGAATCTTTTAGTGAGCTCCCGGGCGAGGAAATGTCTCCAGTCCCAGCGCCTAAGTCGACGGCGTACACTATCTTTGCCAGTAGGTTGCGTAACGATCAGACCTGGACGTCTTTCAGGCAAGCAGCAGAGAGGGGTGGAGGGGTTGCAATTAATAAAGGTGTGTGATATTAACTGAAACCCGTTCCTGGGTGAAATATCGGAAGCGTTGCCCTTTATCCCGAGTACCCGTGCACTTTAGACTTTAGAGCAACGTAACGTGGTCCGGTGGAGGTGCCGGGTCTGTTTCAACTCCCTCGCAATCCCGGGGAAATCTGGCGAGAAGAAAATGCCATCTGCCTTTTCAGAAAAGCGCCATTGTGTTTCGTAAAGCTCTCCGAAAATACCGGGCGCGCGATGTGTATACTCGAAAGCTCTGCTTCTCATAATTAAAAAGTAGGAATTCAATGCGTTCCCGAATGTCGATTCTCTCAAGCGAGATGACATCGAACGCATCCCTATCCAGCAGCAGCGTTCATTTGCAAACTTGTGTGAAATCGCTCAACCCAGCACATACTTTGCTTTGCGTCAGAATTCTAACGAATAGCATTCTTCGATGTCGAAATATATATATATATATATATATATATATGTATGTATAAAGCAACACAACCATCGAAAAGTTTTCTAAAGAAAAAAATTGTGGATATATGGATGCAGCCAGAAGAGGGGGCTCACAATTTTAATTGCTTTCCTAAATAAAGTTGGGTAAAAAGTTTTGGAAATGAGATATTTCAGAGCGCGGTCGCTTGCAGTGTTTCTGAAAGGGAACACTTTGGTGGCTCCCACCTACAGCGAGATCGGCACTCGTGACAAGAGCTGTTGGTCTCGCAGGTAGCGCTGGATTGGCCCTAGCATGGACCAGCGCAAAGACGACGACGACGACGTAGCCTTAGAGATAAAACTAATGAGTAATGAATACGTGTATAGCGCTGTGACCGAGTGGGTAACGGCTGCAGCTCACGCCGCGCAGGTTGTGAAGGGAAGAAACAAACCTTGACTTTTATACGAGACGAGACGTGCTTTGTCGTTCTGAAAAACATGTCATCTTAATTCAAATCTCGGGCAGAATCCATCAACCCACGCGGCTGGCTGCAGTAATAAAAGCTCGGCACAAGTTGGCCCTGGCAAAGTCGACGACGACGACGACGACGACGACGACGACGACGACGGAACTTTATTGAAACTATCAAGTAGCAGAGTGTTGTACAAAGACAAGAAAAAGAAAACAGTTCGTCTGTTTCATATACCGAAACTTGTCAAGTAATTGAAAATTAATTTCACTCATTTCTAAAGCTCTCTCTCTCTCTCTCTCTCTGCAAGAGAAATGAATTCAGTTTAGTTTCGAGTTGAAACTTGCGATAATATAATCGCGTTTCGATCATGTTTGGAAGCACAAATTCTGCGCCAAGTTTTCCTCTCGAGTGAGACGAGCAAGTTGGAAAGCGACTCGACGCTGCTGCAGCCAGAAGAACGTGGCAGGGTCGCAAAGTGGAGGGGTGGGTTGCCCGTCTCCAGACCGGGCTGGGCCGGGCCGGGCCGGGCCCAGAGTCGCACTAGTTTCGCGAATAACTCACATGACATAAGATCTAAGCCAATTCGTTGTCCGACCGCAAATAGTACAATATATAAGCCGATGTCGACGTCGACGACGAGAACTTATCGTTCTCATATCCTTACTTCAGCTAATTAAATCACTTCAAAGGTTTGCGGCGAAGATTGTCGACCCGTCGAGAACTTGGTTCTGTCAGTGACATCATTTACTTGCTCGGCGTTTCCAAGGGTGTTATGTAAGACTGTAAGTCCCGGACAGAGTTCGCCTTCCAGGCTTCCAGGCAGGTTGGCGGCAGAATGTCAGATGATTGGGGGTTTTGGGATGGGCTGGGGTGGGGTGGGGTTGGGGGGGGGGGGGGCCGCGCTGCGCCCTGGATGCGCAGCGACATCTTGTCAGAGGTGGCGCAGTGCGCAAGCGTCAGTCCATCACCTTGCCATCTGCGCCTTGTTCGCTGTGAAATCGTTGACATATAGCTGCGACACGATTCTTTCATTTTTTGGTAAATTTACATGCATTGAATGGAAGCGCAAGCATTGATGTCATCTTTATTTTCATTGCAGTTCTTGACCAGTCAAAAAACTAAGCTTTTGCGTCGTCATCGTTACTCATGATAATAATGTCATCGCGGTGCGCACATGAAAATGCAAATTACACGGGAAAATCTGGGAAAACTGTGCAGAGCTTGCGAGACTCTGAATAGGTTTGCATGTGCTCCTGTGTACCGCGCTACTGCCAGCAAGTCGGGAATAACAACCTCGAAATTGACTTTTAAATTCTATTTGGGTTGGGGGGGAAAAGAAGTAAACCTAAATCACTAATCGAGTGTAATCGCTCGATTTGTATTCACGACTCGTTTGAAATGTGGCGGCAGCGAAAACCACTGGCGAAATGCTCGCTCGCTCGGGCGGTCGCACGGGATAAAGCCGCTCGCAATGGTCGCCATAGTTTCAGCCCCCCCCCCCACACACACACACCACACCACACCACACACACACAGCACTATAGTACCTTGAATTACTTGTTTTTCAATCCGTTTCAATGCGTTTGCTTGCGCGTTACGAAATCCCGACGCATCTTCGAGATACGCATCCACTCACGCACTGCGTTTTGTATGAATGTATGTGTGTGTATGTGTGTGTGTGCTATAGTGTTTGTGTCGAGCTGCTGAATGGGACGTCGAGTTCAAAGGAGCCCTTTCAGCGTTTCGTGCTTGCCATGCATTCCCTGGCGAGGGAATAACGAACTGCCATATCCTTGGCAGTCTTTTGGCATCGCGGACTCGCTTGTTTATTTCATACGCCTTCGCGGAGAAAATGTTCACCATGAACTTACTATCAGTTTTATGCCGTGCTGCGGGCGTAAATTATATACGTTTAAAACCATTTTTCGAATCGTTGAATGGGAAAAGTTAAATCGCCACAGGTTACTGTAGGATCGTGTTATACTTATCCTTGAATTTACATAGGTGTAATCAGCGAGAGGATGTTATAGGGGATGGACGAGTAGCAGCGGTCACGTTTCGGCGCATTTTTCCGTCGCTGCCCTTTGCTAAATGCGCGGACTGGCATTACATTTGGCCGTGGACGCGTTTGTTGGTCGTGGCGTTTCATTGCTGCACTATATGCTAAACCAATTCCAATTAGTTCGTTTTGTCAATGCATTAAACATGGCGAGGCAGCGCGGAGCCGAGCCGAGATGCTGTGTCGAGAGCTGCCGATCTGCTCGGGACGCCCCCGGGCGCTTTCCGGCCCATTCAGCAGTACCCGGAGACGGCGCCGCAGCGCTGGCGTGCACAGCAGCGCTGGCGTGCACAGCAGCGCTGGCGTGCACAGCAGCGCTGGCGTGCACAGCAGCGCTGGCGTGCACAGCAGCGCTGGCGTGCACAGCAGCGCTGGCGTGCACAGCAGTGCTGGCGTGCACAGCAGCGCTGGCGTGCACAGCAGCGCTGGCGTGCACAGCAGCGCTGGCGTGCACAGCAGCGCTGGCGTGCACAGCAGCGCTGGCGTGCACAGCAGCGCTGGCGTGCACAGCAGCGCTGGCGTGCACAGCAGCGCGCCGCGCCGTGGTTTCATTATGTCAGCCGTTGTGTCGGCGTGTGTTGTGTGCAAAATGCGAGCACACTGTGTCTGTCTTAGGGGGACGTTTCGAGACACAATGCTTCCCTTATCTAACGCGCCGCTGGTGGAAAATAGAAACACATCCAGTTTTGATTACAAGAGCTGCTGCTGCTGCTGCGTTCTGCCGATTCTGCTAGGAACGCTGCAAGATAGCAGACGAACAGAAGACTGAAGCAACGCAAAGCTAAAGGTGTTAGCGCCCCGGAGCCAGCAACAGGAAAACTTGCTTTTTGTTATTTTCTTCTAGTTTGGTTATGATACCATAGACGAGAGCCAGACACAGACTTCTTGTACATTGTTACCGAGCGTGTTGGATTCCCTATTACGTTGAGTCTACATGTGATCGCAAATATATCTTGAGTTTCAACCCCCCCAGGAAACTTCGAGACGTCGCCGTACCGCGTCTCGCGTTTCCAGATTGAACTTGGTGGTGTCATTGTCTCCGTCCGCGAGCCCGAATCTGTCTCTCTTTCTACTCCGCGGGGTGCCTTCAATATCCAGACAATTCTAATATAATATTACATTATTAAAAGCACAATAAATTGATGTAGGTGCCATGCTGTCGAGCTACGACACAATAGGGTAAAAATCAAGAGAATGTCTAAATGAAATGTCGCAGGGGGATTGTATGTATACAATATTGCAATTAATAACATATGAGTAGTTTTCTTAATTACTAAATAAAGTGCTTTTCATATATAGAGTGCATGTCCACGGGTGAAGCGCACTCGCAGCGCAATAGTAGGACGCGTGTGAACCATGCACCGTGAAGTCGATAAGCAGCCGTTGACGGGAGGCTGACGTGCATCTGCACGCTGTCGCCGGCTCGTTGCGTCGTTGCACCGCGTTTGCACCGCGTTTGCACCGCGTTTGCACCGCGTTTGCACCGCGTTTGCACCGTGTTTGCACCGTGTTTGCACCGTGTTTGCACCGTGTTTGCACTGGCGGAGCACGGCCGACAGGCAGACAGCGAGCCCAGGCGAGATGACGACCGTCCACCGGCATCACACTCGCTCGCTGGCTGCGTGCAGATTGTGGGATTATTTCAATAGCAGCGTGATTAATTACAGTCGGCGATGGCACGCCATCGAGGCCCTCGCTGCGACTCGCTGACTTTAGGTTGGCCCACTCGGCAACCGAGCCGAGCTACCTACTGGTATCGAGGTAGTACTTGTTTAGGCTAATTGCTTGATTGCGCTTGCTATATAAAAGGTCCACTCACAGAATCCTAAAATCCAATTAACTCGGTCGTCGTGAACAAGAAAACTATAAAGATAGGCATCAGAAAAGATGGACAAGGTTTGTTTTTCGTATAGGGTAATAAAATTATTTTCAGATGTACGAGAAACTAATTGGACGGTGTTTACCCAAAAATGTCCCCCTTTCTAACGAGCATTTATACTTATAGTCAGTCGTACCTGGAATCAAGAGTGACTGCACCATATAAAAGTAAATGCGCGCTCGACAGGTTGCAAAGTGCATCAGCAAGGGGAAACTCAGCACTCGCAGCGCACTTGCGAAATGGCTAAGAGATAAATGTTTAATTTGTTTTTGACTTGGAGTGTATATTATGTTCTCCCGTGGCTCTCCTCTCGAGGCTCGCAGAACTCTTTGAAGCAGTCTGACAATGTCACATGCAGTTAGATGTGCATCGTGCTGCTCTGGGCTGCACTGCATTCATCATAAAGAACAAGTGCATCATTCGTGTGCACATAAACTTTGCAAGCCAGACAAGGTCTTATTGTTATGGATGATGCATTAATATGCAACGAAACCTTGGATCGAGGTCATATAGCAAGACTTTTCGTCTGAAAATGTCAAAACATAATTATCCATTGAGATGATTATCTACGTTTGAATGATATGAGGTAAGGCGTGTGTTGAACAGTGCATAAGATGATGCACCCTGACTCGATGTAATTAAAGTTGAGCAAACTACCTAGCCATGACTGTTTTGTTGTTACTTGTTGTTAGCATCTTGTGACCATCTAGAGTTTTGTCGGACTTGGCCAAACTTGATGCTAACTCCCACGGACAAATCTACATGTTTGGTCGGCGAGTGCATATACGTCTAGGCAGAGCACCGTCTGCACAATAATAACAATGCGTTGTTGTAAGTGTAGTGCATCTGCAATCTACATGGTAAGTGAAGCAGTCCTTGACTCTCGAGACATGGGATGGCTCGTTACAGCGATTGGCCTGAAGATGAACTCTATGCCTTAACGCATGCACGCCATCGCATTGCAGGGCACATCAGCTAGGGGGGCACCTACAACAAGTGGCGTAGCGGAGGCCCAAGCCGAAACAGAGTGTTTGTTTTTAAAATGTAAAATCATTTCAGGAACTTCAAGCCTCTCCTTGACTTGCTTAAAACAAAATGTTTATGTGAACTGCGTCAGCAAATTTTGCTAAAATGAGTTACACTGTTTTACTGTACTGCTACTGCTACTGCCACTAACTACGCAAAATGCGGGCCTTCAGCTTCGAAGAATATAGAGAGTACAAGTATAGGTACACCGACACCGTACAAGACCAGATGTGGCGTTCATGGCTTTGAAAGAAAGATGTTTTCTCGTGAAACATCACTGCTCGATGTAATCTCCATAACTCACTCGGTTCATGAGCTGCACTTGGCTCTTTGACAAAGTAAATATGCTTCTTGTGATGACACTCGTGACAAATTCAATACAATAATGGATTTTGAGAGAAAAGAGGCCATATTTTGGACTTTCAAAAACAATTTTCCTAATTCAATTTTCATACTTGATGGAAGGGCGGGGTAGGGGGGCCATACAATTTTTTCGGCGGGGGGGCCCCGCGATTTTGCGCTACGACACTGCCTACAATGCTAAAGAAATGTCAGGGAAATTCCACCAGCCCCCAACGGTGGACCTCTCCCGATTTCGACTTTGTTGGGCCCCCAAAGGAATCGAAACACGGCAGACTCGCTCGAAACGAACCGACGTACGTTTCAGTTCGAACTTTGCGCTGCCTACACCTGAGATCCCGCACTGTGCGAAAAACACTCGTTCAAATTCTAGATCGAAAAGTTTCGACAAAATAAATATACGCCGGTTTCTCTGCAGCGCCAACTCGCGGCAAAGTAACCAACCGTCAGGATTTGGGACCGATCGCTGGCGATGTTTCGATCAAACTTCCCCGGGCCGTGCGACGCTCTGAATAATCAAACAGATTGATAGACTTGGAAAGTGTTACGCTCGCCCCGGGCCTTGTTAAATTTAGTTATAAAACCGAACGAATTATTTGAAAAATCGAATCTGGAGACGGGAATTTAGCGATTCTAACCGATGTACGTTACCCTCGCCGGCATGCGAACGTTTTCGGTTCTCTATCCGGGACTATCGGCCGCTATTTAGACGCTTGCCAGGCATTATGTAAATGTTGTTCCAGAGCAGCATATAGGCCTGGATTCGTGGAATATTCCAAGTCGAGCGCACGAGATCAATGTTTGTCCGAATGCTTGTAGTTATTCATCATTTCTGCTCGGTTGTTCCTCTGTGCATTCGACACGACATGACCGACAACGCCGGCGCCCATCCGCGCCGCTGCCGCCGCCACCGCCGCCGCCACGCTTACTATCATCTTGTGTAAATCAACTAGTTTTAGTTCACGCTCCGGCTCTCGGTCGAACGAAACGAAACACTTCATCTATACTGGTGCACTTTATGCAAATATTAGCATAGGAGGAGGCGAGCAGAACGGCAACGTATAACGGGCTAAGGGACGGAACGAGATGAGATGAGACGTGGTAGCTCGCAACTTTGAGCAAACACAGTTGTTGGTTAGGGCGTGGGGTGGGTGGGTCGGTTGGCCCGCCGGACGGGGCGGGTGGGTGGCAGGGTGGGTGGCAGGATGGGTGGCAGGATGGGTGGCAGGGTGCATGGATCATGTGATATAGAAAGTGAGGGACGAGATGGGTGGATGAGTTTCGTGTTGTTAGAGGCGCATTGGACTTCAGGATGGCCTGCTCTTGGGAGTATTCGACGATGATGTGTTTGCATCTTGTATTCCGTCTTATTGATGCATTGCAAAAATAATATCCATATAGAAATGATATTCTGGAAACTGAGACGAAAACTTGCCTATGCATATATAATAGGTATATTTGCAAAGTTGAAAGTTATAATAAAGTTGTTACTATTATAAAAGTATACTCTTTCATACACCACCATTTTCAGGGGAGTTTTTGCTGGATATATCCATATAACTATGAAGCGTACTTATATACACGAAGTTGCAGTTTTTTGTGTGCATGCTCACGTAAGTCGTTCGTACTCTGCTGCCACGAGGAATATAAGATTGAAAGCAAATTGCTTTGGGGAAGATTGCTAAAGCAACGTAATTACAAACATGTAGTACCTGCTCATGTAAATTCTAGTCGCAAAGCAATTCCGAATAAGTTTAATGCAAGTCCTAATGTAATGCAGTGGATTTGGAATATTGTGTCAACAATTTTCAAAGCGAGATGCTTTACAAAATAAATATTATGCTTTTTCATCTTCATTGCAGAACGCAGGTAAAACAGCATCAATATTTTAACTGGAAGTGTTATTTCAGAGCTACAATAATAATAAGAACGTGAAATAGGAGATAGGGCACTTATACTTCGCGTAAGCTGCAAAGAAGCACGAACAATCCCCCCCCCCCCCCCCCCCCCCCCCCCCCCCCACCGAAGGTTCCGAAACGCGGTAGCAGCGCGGCCGCCATTGCACTTACACGCGATCGCTGCTCTTGTTTAACATCCGTGTTTAACAACAATGCGATTATTGTTCTGCTTCTTTCCTCCGCACACAAGGCACCACTCACTCGCTCCCCCTGCCAGTCGGGAGCCCAACACAGGCGCCTATGCATATTCATGCGCCCTCCGATACGTGTCACGGCGACTAGCGACTAGATACTTTATCTCGTCGTCGTCGTCGCCTCCTCCTCCTCCTCCTCGCGCACTCGACCATCGGAAGCCCCGGCCAAAACTCGTCACCTTCGCGGCCGCCTCAAGAGGCAACACAAGGCGGCCGACGAACTGTGCCAATGCCAGCTGCCGTCGAGCGCAGCGCCCGTTTCCCGCTGCCCATTTACACCGCGCAGACACCGAAGGGTGTTCCTCTGGCCGGACACTGGCGGTCGGTTGCCCGGTGTACGATGCACTCAAGATGCGCTGGGTCCCATCAGCCATGCGATTGATCTCCCTATAGGCTCCATGGCTGTTAAAATCACTCAGTCGCTCTGCGATTTGAGCGTCGTGCATAACAATGTCCAAATCATTTTTCCTCCTAATTGTAAGAGCGTTCGTAAGTGCTTCGGATCAAAATTCTGCCCACAATGCCGGCACTCTCTAATGCCAAGACATTTGCAATTGTGAATTGACTCACACAAAAAAGCAAATTAACGCAGCCTTAGCATGTGCCCTCAACCATGTGCTACCAAACTAAGCATGCAGCCTTGAGCGTGTTCTTTTGTTAATTTGGATATATATATTTGTATTGTATTCATGTGTAATGCAAATTCTAATAAGCACAGTTCTTTTAGTTAGGCTCTTTACAAAATACCGATCCACTAATTCGATGTGAAAACCGTATGCTAATTTCAATGAAACATAATACAGTCGTAAACACATCTGTTCAATTATAAGGCCGCGCTGACCGGTAATTTATGCGTGTAAAAAGGTTGTCGGTTTCATCGGGTGATCATTAGCAGGCTCGTTAATTGGCAAGGAAAACTCCATTGATTGGGAATTGTATCGCCGAAGACGCGATGCGACATTTTGACCGTCGACAAAAGTTCCTCTGGACAATAGCTCTAGTTAGTTTCTTTTCAAAGGGTCCACCATCCACCCACCCATTCGTTCGTCGGGTCGCGCGGCTCATGTGTTATAGCCGAATGAATGATGAATCGCCGATCTGATGAGCCAGGCCAAACGCGCGGCAATTAGAAAGATTACCGCTGCAGATGTAAAAGATGCTGGACCCCGATTAGGTCTATCAATCTTACTGTCCACTTTATCCGCCACCACACCACTTCCGACAGTTCCGAATCCCATACACACTATCTATATACTCATCCCTGGTGCATGAGCCTGATCGATTTCCCATTTGGCCTTCGCCACGTCGCGCTCCCCATGGTTTCCCCGTCGTCCAGCAGTCCTCGCTATACCCATTATCGAACTTCGGGCGGGCCACTCGGCCGAAGATCGCCCTCTGCTCCTCCGTCACGGCAGCGTCCAATTCCTCTATCCCATCACATCATTATTTCATGTTAGATTTCGTTGTTTTCCACAAATTCCCCCAATTATGTTCCGTATTATCAAAGAGTATCATTCTCTGAGCGCTCATCCCATGCCTGTAGCTGTTTTCTGTCTGCGGCAATATCACAAAACAAAATAAATGACATTTATGAACTCCGTGTTCAGTGTTTACCCTCCCGCTCCGACTCGACGTCTTCCTGCTCTGGCGCTCGCATGTGCGGGCCGCTGCGAGCCGCCGCTACACATACGCGAGGCGAAACGGATATAATGTGACCTTATTGCTCGACAAGATACGCGCGACGACGACGACGACACGACCCGCGTACCTGCGGATATTGTTTCCACGAAATCCACAAGCTGAAACGGGTAATATTATTTCCCGAAGCATCAAAAAGCAAAATTATAATAAAAAAAAAAGTAAAATGTGGAGCGCGTGGCTCTGCGCGAAAGGCCATACATATAGAGAGAGAGAGACTGCGATAAAATTGTTTCCTCGCTCGAAAGAGGAGCATAGGAATATATACTGACGTGGCTACACTCTCAGAGCATAAAACATATTTACGTCGAAATTATATTTCCTTTCTCCATGGAGACATGTCTAGGCATTATACACAAACCAATCTCGACATTCTCAGAACGCGACCATTGTGCGTCCAGATATACGAACGACCTTCGATATCTTTTCTATATATTATGCTTTTCATTGAATACATTTTACACTCGTGCTTTGACAAGTCCTTTCAATGCAGTTGAAACACGACGCTGCAGCAATGCAACTGCACACTGCACACAGAGTGCAGACGCGCACACTTGGCCGTGGGTGTGCTCTGTGCTCTTCCCACTCCACACTTGCATTGCACCGCACCGCACAGCGCTGATACCGCCGCCTCTTATCTTCGCAAATGCAGCGCAATTGAAGCTAGCTAGTTGTGCGCTTCGAAGTCCCGAGCTAATTCGAAACTGTCGAGCTAAGCGGGCATGAAGCAGAGATGAAGCGGCTCTTTGGCAGGCGCGAGCACCGATGGCAGTCGCTCCCGTTTCCCATTATTGTTCTCCCAATTCCGATTCTGTGGAGCGCACACACTGCAGCGAGCTAAAACGAGTCGAGACCAGCGGAGAGGTGCAATATTAGCGAGACAATTTCATTGGAGAGGATCCACGTTTGTGTGCACTGCAGCCGTGGGGTATTCATGTGAATTGACGATCATGTGATCAGCTTTGTGCATCTCGGCGCACCAATGCGAAAGTGTACGTGGTCAGTGAGAGGTTATAACTGCACATGCATTGCATCTACACCTTAACGTGTGTGCTGGAGCGCTGCAGAGTTTGATTTACAATGACATATAATGGAAGGTTGGATTTAATGCGTACACATCCTCTCTATACGTTGAACAGCAGTGTGTGAGCAGCGCTGGCTGGCTGGCTGGCTGGCTGGCTGGCTGGCTGGCTGGCTGGCTGGCTGGCTGGCTGGCTGGCTGGCTGGCTGGCTGGCTGGCTGGCTGGCTGGCTGGCTGGCTGGCTGGCTGGCTGGCGCTCTTGTGCCCACACCGCGGTGAACATCTTGTAATAAACCACCTAAAGTGCACATCTGATAACTTCATAAATGGACACATCATGTTTGCCATTACTTTTTTCTAGTATTACGTGAATGGTGAACTTGTGATAATAAATCATCGTTTGTGAAACGATGCATTAACTTCTTTTTCACCATTTCAACTTCCATGAGAGATTCGCGAAACATAATTGCTACACTATAATGTATAAATGTAATTCGAATGGGAGATATTGTGATGGTTTTATAACGACACGATTACATAAAATCTGTGCCATGTGATTAATTGATTAGTTTGTTTGGATAAATGTGTGCAGAATCGGCTGACCTTTGTATGTCTACATACAAAATAGCATATCGTGCCTTGCTTTACTTTGATGAGTGGCATTTATTATCGTCTTTCGAGTAACGCACGTCGATTTTTCCAATAACGCGAGAGTTCAGCTTCGAAACGCAATTGCTCCATCGAGTGCATTGACTTTCATCCGCTGCAGTTGTGCACTAAAGTGCAGCAGCGTGCTGCACCAGGGCTATTTTCGGTGTAAACTTAGCAATAAACAAGTACGCCTTTCGGATTTGTGACGTGCTGTCCGTTTTGTTTGTTGTCTCGGAACTCGCGGGGCCGACACGATGCTCGCAGTCGCGGCGAGCATGTGGCCGTATACATCAAAACTTCTTGTCCGAGAGAACTGAGAAGCGTTTCAGCGCTGGCTGCAATATGACCGAGCTGGTTTCGCACCGACGCAAAATATCGCCATACTTATATTGGCACACGTACACATAATTATGTTATTTTCATCTTAAATGGCAAGAAAATCTAATGGCATTGGTTTTAAACAAATGGTTCAACTCTTGGCAATAAATTTTGTCCTCTTTTTTTACAACCACTGAAAGCAATTCAATAAGAACTCAGATGCAATCATTTATAAAAGAAACAGCACAAAATGCAAGTCGTGGTATAAATTTCACGATGATAAATCTAACGAGATGAATTTATTTCAGTATTGCATTATGCATTTCGATTTAACTTACATAATGGCTTGTCGCAAGCATTGATCTCGTGCATCGCTTGGTTCGAATCCTCGCAGCAACCCAAGGGCCTAAACCAATCCATGTGCATGTCTTGGCAAAAAGCGCGCGCAGTCCCGCTCTCGGTTCCTGGCTAATATTTGCCAAGAATGTTTAAATACAGACCGTAATTTACTGGTGGAAAGGAGAAGTCTATTTTCGGTATATTTAGCAACGGCCTGGCCTGAGAGTGTGCGGCTTCGTTGCAGGCTGCACATAACTGCGAGAGAGAGGGTTCGCTTCCCGTCACGTCGTCCGGCCGCGTCGAGCCATCCGCCAGAGCAGCGATCAGTTCCAGCAGTTCCAGCAGTTCCCTTCCAGCAGTTCCCTTCCAGCAGTTCCCTTCCAGCAGTTCCCTTCCAGCAGTTCCCTTCCAGCAGTTCCCTTCCAGCAGTTCCCTTCCAGCAGTTCCCTTCCAGCAGTTCCCTTCCAGCAGTTCCCTTCCAGCAGTTCCCTTCCAGCAGTTCCCTTCCAGCAGTTCCCTTCCAGCAGTTCCCTTCCAGCAGTTCCCTTCCAGCAGTTCCCTTCCAGCAGTTCCCTTCCAGCAGTTCCCTTCCAGCAGTTCCCTTCCAGCAGTTCCCTTCCAGCAGTTCCCTTCCAGCAGTTCCCTTCCAGCAGTTCCCTTCCAGCAGTTCCCTTCCAGCAGTTCCCTTCCAGCAGTTCCCTTCCAGCAGTTCCCTTCCAGCAGTTCCCTTCCAGCAGTTCCCTTCCAGCAGTTCCCTTCCAGCAGTTCCCTTCCAGCAGTTCCCTTCCAGCAGTTCCCTTCCAGCAGTTCCCTTCCAGCAGTTCCCTTCCAGCAGTTCCCTTCCAGCAGTTCCCTTCCAGCAGTTCCCTTCCAGCAGTTCCCTTCCAGCAGTTCCCTTCCAGCAGTTCCCTTCCAGCAGTTCCACGACGAACTGCGGCCGATGCGTTGCGACTGCGAGAGTCAGATCCAAGTCCCTTGTTCTCGCAAGTTACGACGTCGACGGCGATACCAAGTTCACACGAACGAAGACCACGCAAGAAGAAAAGCATTCCAACTATGTGTATAATAATAATTGCAGTTTGAAACAATACAGGAAGAGACAAACAGTCATGCGTGCAATCAAATAAAATGAATTGTAACATTCTTCTGGAGTTGTAATTCAGATAATTTCATAGCGTCGCTGCAGCTCTGCCGGGAAGAGATATCTGTGCTGTAATGGCATGTCCCGCAACCCCTCCCCCGCCCCCCTTCCCTTCCGCGACCCGTTTGAATAAAATCTTCACCCCAGTTAACATAAATGACGACGATAATCATGAGTTACTACTCCAAAAGTTGCCCTAAACACTTTGATTTGCATCAAATTGGCCAGTCAAATTGCCGCTGAAAACTTACCTCGAGCTTTTAAAATCTCATACAAGAAAAAAAACTGGCAGCATAACAGCATCAAGAGAGAGATAGGCATTTTATTATCATTGAAGCCCACACAAGGGTGGAATTGTCCACAATAGTTGATCTTATGGGGCCAGGCTCCGCAGTAAGCCAATACTCTCATCCCTTCTATGTCCATATTCCGGGTCCACAAAGACACCAAACAGTATTTATATAAAAAGAGATCCCCAAGTTTTTATCCCTTTTGCTTGTCCAAGTATTATTCCTGTTGGCGTTCTTTACGACTATTATTTCCTAGTCGGCTGAATGGCGAGCGACGCCCTTAGAAGCCCCGCGTCGTCGGGGCCCCGGCCCCGGCCCCGGCAGCGTCGTCGCTTTTATGAGAGACGCCTGCAAAGACGCCACCCTCCCCGCCGACCCCAAACGCGACCGGCGAGCTCGCTGGAGAACACTACGCCCGATTACCCCGTGCTGGCTGGGCTCCTCCTTGCCAGCGGATTCCTCGGTCAGTTGCCAAGGCTCTCATCCTGCAGGGTTTGTAACCAGTCGTGTCGGCAAGCACATGCGACACTTTTGTCTTCGACTACGAGAGTGCAGTTTCAGCTTCTACTTTTAGCCCTCAGTCAACTTTGAGCCATTGTGGATATCTTTAGGCTTTCTCCAATGTGACCTCTACATGGTGTGGACATGGTTCATTTTTACAATCTAGTAATTAAGAATAATATTGGTCAATGTAAAAGAACATATGATAATATTTTCATCGCAGATGCACTGGTATACATCGGACCTCACACAGCTTCGCTATCAGCTGCGCAGATCAAGCCAGTGAGCAGCCGCAGGCCGAATGCTGATGCTGCATGCTGATTCGGATAGCTGCAAGTGCAGCGAATTTCCCGAGGTCGCGAGGCGTCGATGTGCTCTCGCTGTTCCCGTTGATAAGCGGCGCTACTGCCCGGCGCCGGTGATGGATGATCGAATTGCCTGCGCCATTCTCTCGCCGCACGCACTCTTGTTTTGTCAAAGCGGCGAGAAAAGCGGAGAGTGAGAGAAGCGAGAAAGAAGCGGTTTCATTACCGCGACGCCCGTCGAGGCGCGGCGCGTCGCGACGCCTGACGACGACGACGACGGCGTCGCCAGCCAGCAGCGCCGCGTGAAAGCGTCGATTTTCATGCAGTTAACTTCTTCTTTAGCAAAACCAGCAAACATGATCTATTAGACCCTTTGTTATTCCGTTTTTATGGTCATAAATTTCAGGAAATATAGTTGAACAGCACATGGAAAAAACGAATTCTTGTGTAAATTAGAGTGCGTTAGAAATTTATTTAACAGCTTAAAATGTTTTGTCTAAGAAATTATTAGTAGAGCTTTGGTTCGCAGCGTTTTATATCTATAGGGGTGGGCTGCATCTTGAGGATTTTGGACCTAGCATAAAGTGTATCTGTACAGATAATTAATTTTTATAGGGCTATTAGTTGAAGATGAATGGTGGATAATATGGAGCTAGGGGGTCCTGTCTTTTCGAGGCAAAGAAACGGCCGCGCCTGCTCCCCCTGCTCTGTGCTTCTGGGCCAATTTCGCATCCACCCTTTGCCTTTCGAAATCAGGCGACGCCTAGAGATTGTTTTATCGATTTATAATAACTTTTGCAATTATGTGACACTGGGCCAAAGTCAGTAGGCTCGGCGAATTATCAATAACCACATGTCACAATGTGAAGGGCCGCACAATCTAATAATGCTTGGTTAGGCATAGCATTTTATAGATAAAAGAGAATACATGGGAAATACATGAAGTCGCGAGTTTATTGCTTTTGATCAGCAAGCCGATGAATTTCCTGTACTTTTAAAACTTTTGGTTTCTTTAAACAAACCACTTAGAAAGAATAAATCATTACGAAACTATTAATTTATATCATACAATGATATCGCAAAAGAGCTCGCTCCCAACAGATATATCATGTAAAAGCTTATATCGTATTATTCTTTGGATATCATACAAAAAAAACGGAAACCAGTAAATCTTCTTTACTAGAGAAATGAAATATTTCCACTTTTAGAAAATCGATATCAGCTATAGCATTGTTACGTTTATCGCATGGCACACAATAAATATAGTATGATATTGAAACTTGAAAGTGTATTAGGCGACTACACATTATCCTAGAAAAGTTTAGCCGATAAACATTAAACACGTGCTAGCATTTGAATAGCGTCGATATGTAGACCCGGGAAGAAATGTTTTTGAGAGCCGCCACATCTCTGAATCGCTACGTCGGGGCGCGGGACTCCTAGGGATAACATTCCAGCGAAGAACTCTAACCAAGTCATGAATATCACATGAGAACGTTTGCAAAACAGTGAACAAACAGGAAGCGTGCAGTTGTGACGTCGCCGTCGCCGCCGCCGTCGCCGTCGCCGCCGACAAGCAAGCTGGATAGATGGATGAATTCATGGGGATATGGGCAAATGGCCCGCAGGAATAGCAGCTATGCGCGGAGGGCTCGGCCATGCCAGCCGACAACCGAGAGCTGGGGATAGGGAGGAAGGCTATAAAATCATAGTTTTCTTTGGCACTGGAAAAGCCGAATAACCACTAAAATAAACCTCAAGTCTCCTATACAACCTCCTAACTCAACTCGAATCCCGTACTAAAACTATTCAAAAGTCCGCCACGCTGTAAAACCATTTCATCGCGGATCTTTTATACCAAAGCAAATGAAAAACTTGGAACAACTTTTCGCTTTTCCTATTGGGCGCGGGCGGGCGGGCGGGCGGGCGGGCGGGCGGGCGGGCGGGCTAATATCCTATTCTGCATGACATTCGATTCACTTGCGATGGCGTGTAAACACCATAGGCCGACGGTATCTTTATTGACATAACATATTAGAGTGGGCCTCGCCGTGGCCGCGCCGACGTCGGCCTCTGCTCGCGTGTCTTCAGCCTCGTCCCCCGGAGTGGCACTCTCGTCGTGTGTGGGGCGCAGCGCCGGCAGCCGATTGCGCGGCTGCCCCTAGCTGGCCCAAAACGACGTCGACACTGGCAAGTCGAATCCAGAAATCGTGCGGCGGCGCCATGGCCTTCGTTGCAGGTGCGCAATCGATGCCCAATCACTCAGCGCGATAAACGAGAGTGACCCGGACGGTGAACCGACGCCAAAGAGACGTCATACCGACGCCCGATACCGACGCTCGCTTGGCGATCAGCCGCGCGGCTATCGAATCCGTTTGGCCACTTTATCCGCGCGAAAAGGGAACATTTTTTGGTATTGTTATTGCCTATAGTTATTTCGACGCGAGTCCGGCTCGAGGAGGCTTTCGTCGGATTGGAACGCGATGGAGTGTTCGCTGCTGCCGGCGGTCCGACTTGTACCAATATTGATAGATGCGACGGGAAAACTTGGTCGCGCTGCCGCAAGCAATCAATAAGACTTTATCAATTGGTTCATTGGACTTGCGTTAATTGTGAGAGATAACAAATTACTATTTAATGCTCAGACGTTCAGGCACCAGTCTGTGTGGATAAGAACTAGAAATTGGGAGAATGGTACCCGAGCAAAATAACTCGTGTATTGGAAAAACTTTCCCACTTACTGTCCAAAAATTAAAAATAAATATCACATGGTATGCAGTATCAGTTTTTTCTCGGCGATTAAAAACAAATTTAAAGCCTTCAGTGTTTTTAACAAATGTCTTTGATCCCATTTGGGAATGCGACCAAATAAATTCAAGATAACGTCTATTTCAGATGGTATTTGATGTCTGCGCACATCGCATGACATTATCAGTTTTTCATTATTATATTTGACACCATCTAGAAATCTACTTGGTAAATGAATGTTAATATAGATAATAATTATTTCTAATTCGTCGTGCTATTGACCTGAATTAAACTTCCTTATCGGTTAGAGAAAAACCATTGAACTTCATTTATTGATTTTATTATCGTCGTCATTAGGCGCGTTGATTAGCTTATGATATAAGATTATTGGTTTCCGCGCGCAAGCCTCGGGAATATGACGACGTAACGCATAGTAAATTGAGGCTATAAAATGTGTGAGCTGCACTATCTCATCATCATTGGCGGCCATGTGTCAATCACACCACCAACCATCACAGCACTAAACCCTGTCACTGCGACGGACAAACCAAACGACCCGACTAGCCTAACCTAGGAAGTCTATACGCGGTTAGAGAGTGGCCATCTCTGCGTATGGGCGCCATGCTTTTACCAACTTGAACTATTCAACTGCCCTTTTCAGCAGTAGTTTGATACGTTACGTACTTACCTCACCATGTACATAATACGTAGAATGGCAAAGGGATATGAGAAACTCATAGACAACTGCCACGAGCTTCGTGATCAACTTGGTAAAAACATTGCGTCCGTAAAGCATGGAATTCGAACAGCCAATAGAAAAGTGTCATCATGTTGGCCACTCTCTAACCGTATATAGGCTCTCTAGCCGAACCCAGCAAACCTCCTCCAACATGCACCTAGATTCACCTGATTCCCAAGCGTCGCGGCGAATCGTCACATGCTCGGCATCGACTCAGCGTCACGGGCGTGAGACAAGTCACCCGAAATATGCAGCCGCGCATTAGACGATGCATCCTGACTGGCACCGAACGCGTCGCCGACTACGAATTCCGCCGTAACTTGCCCGAGTCACATCCAAGTATCAACGCATCCGGTAATTGGTGCCGCCAGCGCAATCGGCGCTTTCCCAGAGCGACGGCTCCGTCCGCGTCTTCCACACACACACACACACACACACACACACACACACACACACACACACACACACACACACACACACACACACACACACACACACACACACACACACACACACACACACACACACACACACACACACACACACACACACACACACACACACACACACACACACACACACACACTGGATCTCGTCGGAGTCGGACGTGCTTCACTTCGGCTCCCGCTACCGGTATCGTTCAAAGCGTTTCTGTGACGTTTTCACAGTATTTTGTTATCTCATCCCATTACCGGTCTGACAATCTTCAATTTCCACATTTTGTTTTTCAAGCCGGTTCATTTTTTCTCCTGTTTTTCGGTGTTTTAAACTTTTTCTCTGTATAATTATACAGATTTCTAGAGTAACCATCGTTTGATTTGCTGGCTCTGGCAGGGTTCTACCCAAGCGATCGCCCGGCCCGGGAGGGTCAGGTACACGTAGAGTAATTAGCTGGGTCGCTCTAGCTAAGTGCTCTTTGTTAATCACCGTCTCTCTCTCATTCTAAAAACATGCCGCATACCAAAGAGTCCACGACGCGTATCCCAAATGTAAAAAATACAACTGTCAAAGAGGTCAGCCCTTTGGCAAAACAACCACCACATGTTCGACCACCAAAAACGGACAACACAGAAATTCACAGTAAACTCACCGTCCTGCCAGTCAAAGCAAATCTAGACAGGCGCACTTCCCAGTCCGCAGAGTCTCTAAAACTCAGCACTGAGTCGCAAGAACTTCCAGTTCCAAAACTTTTTACCACCTTCCCGGCCCAAAAAACTATGGCCGAGGTTTTAGCAAGTGCCTCCAGCACAAATGAAAACACGTCAACTATAAGGGCGACAGCCAAAAAACCTGTATCCAAAGAGTCAAGTACGTTATTTCCGACAAAAGAACACGCGTTTCTGTTACAATCAGTGGACACGATATCCATCCACCAGTACCTCCACGCTGTGGCAGAAAAAGTCGGCGCCAAAAACATTTGGTTTGGGTCCAGGCTATCGCTCGGCCGGGTGGCCATTTATCTGAGCACTAAAGAACTGGTCGACACCTTCATGTCGAACCATGGAGGAGTAGAAGTAGGCAACGAATTCCTGCCAGCACGGCGGCTTGTTACCAAGGCAAGCAGATTAGTTCTATCAAATGTTTGCCCTATCATACCACACACTGTCTTGGAAAACTATCTGAGCTCGGCCGTAAAGATCGTTTCTCCGATGAGTTTTGTAAACGTGGGGGGAAAGGACCCTGAGCTTAGTTCTGTTCTAAGCTTCAGGAGACAGGTCTTTGTTGTGGCAGAGAATGGCTGCCAACTACCGGAGTCAATTTTGGTTGACTATGATGGTGATCGATATCGAGTCTTTCTGTCATTCGATGACTTAAAATGCTTCAAGTGCCGCCAAACTGGTCACGTTGCCAAGCAATGCAAGACCCCCCCACCCCCAGAGCACCAGAGTTTTGTTGATCCGCCGGGCAGTGGAGACACCATAGAGCCAGCGAACAACAAAAGAAAAACAGCTCCCTCATCAAGCCAATCGGTAGTCACCATAGAACAGGTAGAAGATTCTGACACATCGACATCTGACACTGCTCTTAAGGATCAGTCAGCCATTATCGACATGGATACTGACATTCTTGAAAAAAGTGAAGAACATCAGAAGAACCTACACCAGAAGAACCTACACCAGAAGAACATACCAGAACACGACAGACAGAGTAGCAATCCCGAAATAGAAAAGGGAAGGCAAAAAGCAAAACGACAAAAAATAGCACCACTCGTCCTCCCGCTCGAGGCGAGAGAGCTGCTTGAGAGTCGTGAGGCTGACAATATTATCTCACCGAATGATTTCCTTGATTTCCTGCAGGAAGTCAAGGGAAACAGTAATCCCCTCACAGTTGCCCACAAATATACTGGAAATGTCCACGGTTTGCTTGATATGTTAGAGGCGATGCAGCCCAAGCTGGTATCCGAGCGGGCAATTAGGGAAAGAGTGAGAAGGCTTATTGCTAACCTTAGAAAAGTTATGTCTAGGGAAAAAGAAGGAGAGGACAATGTCTCCCTTGCACGATCCACGTCGTGCGAGAGTATGTCATCACAATTCCTAGATTAATGCAAAGCGTAGTGACTCTCAACGCCAAGAGCGTTAAGAGTAGTTACAAGTGGGTCCAACTAAGTAGCTTTCTAGATCGCCATCTCCCTGATGTGGTCCTCATTCAGGAAAGCAATTGTTCGAAATCACCTTTCCCGCATGCTTACATGGCCTATGAATTTTTATTCAATCCACCTATAGGCGTCTGCTCAGGCACCATGATCGGCATAAAGAAGGCCTCTCGCCTCGTTATACGATCACAAAAAATCTTAGTCCCAGGCTACCTTCAGGAGGTGGTGCTCGGTAATCAAAACTCGGACAGCACTATCCGTGTTTTTTGCATCTACGTCCCGCACCAATGCGATTTGGCGCTTAAAATCTTGGACAGTTTGAGTGACCGAATAGACGAAGTACACGGAGAAAGTGATATTTGTGACAGGCAGTTCCTGGTGGGCGGCGACTTTAATGTCACGCTGAACCCCAATGTCGATCGGTCAAATGGCGGCCCAGAGAGACAACCTCGAGTTGCTCAGAGGCTTAGGAATTTAGTAATGGAGGGAAATCTGGATGATATCTGGCGAGACTTTCGACCAACGGAGCCAGGCTTCACTTTTATAGGGAACGCTCCAGCTTTTTCTGGATCTCGACTGGACAGGTGCTATGCAACTCCCAACATCGCTTGCAGAGTGTCCAACGTCCAAATAGTGCCAGCCTTCTCAGACCATCTTGCTCTCATCATCAAATTAAAAACATTTACGCCAAAAAGCAGACCCCCGTATTGGCGTTTCAAAAATTCACTTCTAAGCGATCCAGAATTTTCAATATGCATCCGGAATCTGTTAACCACATATGACGAAAACTCCAAAAACGCATATGGTTCGCTGGAAGACTGGTGGGACGCCATTAAAGCCGATATTCAGGAAGTAACGGAGCTTTTCTCTCGCGCACAAAAACAGCGTCTGGACGCTGAATTTATCCACCTCGAGGGAAAAGTTGAGGAAATCATATCTAGCTGCTCGTTTGACAAAAAACACCTGGCAGATCTCTCCCGTGCAAACGCTGATGCAAAAGATGCCTTTTCACAGCGCAGTGAGGCCACATTGGTGGCGGCTCACCAAGACCACCTCTTGGCCACAGACAGACCCGCCGGTTCCGTCATGGCCCGCGACATAGCTGCTGCTTTCAGCCCGATCTCCCGTCTTCGTCATAACGGAAAAATCGTGTCTGATGGACCCTCCCTCTGTTCAGCTGCAAGGGACCATTTTGTTAAAGTGTTCTCAGGTGATGCCACCGTGCTGGACCCCGACTCTCCTTTGTACGAGTCGTTACCCTCACTTTCCCAAGTTGACCGTGAACAACTCGACACACCCTTCACGCCCAAAGAGTTGGCGACCGCCCTCGGAGAGCTTAACAAGGGAAAAGCACCAGGGATCGATGGATTAACAGCAGAGTTCTACCTAGCGTTCTGGGCCGAACTCTCTACACCATACTGGGACGTTTTTGGACATTCAATGGAAAATGGCCAGCTTCCAAAATCGGCTCAAAAGTCAGTCCTGACTTTGCTACCAAAATCAGGAGATAGACTCGACATAAAAAACTGGAGGCCGATTTCGTTGCTCACAACAGATTACAAAATTCTGGCGCGAGCACTCTCTACCCGACTAAAAAATGTCATGAGTCACATTATCCATCCTGATCAGGCGTATTGCGTTCCAGGCAGGACGATATACGACAACCTCCACCTACACCGGGACATATTAGAGTATGTAAACAAGGAAAACCAGCCCCTCGCCCTTGTCTCTCTCGACCAACAAGGCGCTTTCGACAGAGTCGACCACGGCTACCTTTTTTACTGTCTAAAAAGTTTCGGTTTCGGGGAAGTGTTTTGTAACCATCTTAGAACATTGTACAAAAATGCCACGTGTTTTGTCCGCGTTGGCTCGCGCCTCACGGCCCCATTCGCCTTTGAGAGAGGCATAAGACAAGGGTGCCCTCTATCCGGACCTCTCTTCTCGATTTCAATCGAGCCCTTCTTAAGACTGGCCCGCCGGACGATGCTCGGTCTCAGGCTTCCAGGCCCAGAGGAGCGCCGCTTAGTGGTGTCGGCCTACGCAGACGACGTCTCACTATTCATTTCCGACGACGCCGATTTTGATAAGCTGCAGGCAGCTTACACTTGCTACTCAAGTCAATCGGGAGGCATACTTAACTCCAAAAAATCACGCGGTCTGTGGGCCGGAAACTGGAAGGAACGATCCGACCACCCTCTTGGTTTTTCCTGGACGCCTAAGGGGCTTAAGGTTCTGGGCCTGATGCTTGGAAATAACCCAGAGGTCTCCAGCCAAGGCTTTAAAAGCTTGGAAGACACGGTGAGACGCGTCACAGACGCCTGGCGACACAGAGCTTCCGCCATGTCGCTCCGGGGACGCGTCCTGATTGTAAACCAATTCGTTGCACCACGGCTCTGGTACACGCTACAAGTGGTCCAACCCCCAGCATCCTTCCTCAGCAGAGTACAAAGTATTCTCGTTGATTTCGTGTGGGCTGGGCGCCGTCACTGGACTCGCCTGCGCGACTTGTGCACCCCAATCTATTTAGGAGGCCAAGGCTTAGTGCACCTTCAGTCAAAAGTAGACTTCTTTCGAGTCTGCTTTGCGCACCGCTATGTAACAGCTGTCGAAGACCACCCAGGCCATGTCATGACGCGCCATTTCCTACGCCCTTCTCGTGGACTAGTACTCGGCTGGCAAGCGCTCTTCTGCCCCGACATTGTCCGACGCACGGGACGAGGGATGACGGACTTCCTGCGAGCTGTACTGCTAGCATGGAACGCTCTATCCGTGAAACCCGAGCGGTATGCGGCCACTGCACAGGGCCTACAGAATGTACCTCTCATCCTATCGTCCCTGATCCCGACTGCAACCAACCCGTTCGACCCATCATGGGGACGGCTCGGATGTAGTTTGATTGGCAACCTCCTTGACGGCGGCCATTGGAAAGAGCTGAAGGATATAGTTGGTTTCAACGATCTGCCAGCACGACACCGCACTGCGCTTTCGATGAACTTCAATCGAGTAAAGGCGTTCTGCCGCCTGCGCTTCCGTGGAATTCTAGATACAGCTGGTCCTGAACCATGGCCGCCAACTCTTGTCTACCTCTGTGCCGGGGATCAAACCCAAAAGGCTCTCGACACGACACAAAAACGAAAATCCTTGCAGTGGGACATCACGGCCTCTTTCTTCGGCGTGAAAGGCCCGCTACCAGGCCACTGGTCTGGTGACAAAGTCGCCTGGAGCCGTTTAAGTCGCTCCCCGACGCTTGGTTTCGACGCTGAGGTAGGATGGCGTTTCGCCAAAAACCGCCTGGCGGATCCCATTTTCTTGTGCCATGCCCGGAAATTACAGTCGCCCCTTTGCCCCTGGTGCAAGGTAGTCGGCTCGGCATGGCACATGGTGGTAGAGTGTCGTCGAGCTGCGGCCATGTGGCACATGGTTGCCTCCATGGTCAGTCGACTCTTGGGGGGCCGTCGTCTCCTTTTCCGAGACATCTTTGCTGGGGTGAGGTCAGGTGCGACTAGCAGCGAGCCAAAGCTGGCAATCGCAAATTTTATCGTCACCCTCGCCAAAAGCACGGTATATCGGGTGTTGACTGCATTCTTCAAAGAACACAAACCTCCAGCAGCATACGATATTGTCCTAGGAGCTCGCTTAAAGGCCCGTATTCTCAAGGAATACGCGTGGCATCTTGGCCGAGGGGACATTGCTTCTTTTAAAAAGATTTGGTGCGTTGGTGGCGCGCTATGCTCCGTGGGTGACGGAGAAGTCACGCTAAACATGTAGGAAACTACATGTAGCCCCCACTGGAAGAAAATTTAGTCACCACTGTATATTGGTAAGTGTCCTCTCGTGCGAGGGCACAAACCCCGTATGTTTCTTTCTGAAACCCTTCTTAATGTTAAAATTTCACACACTCAGTATCCTTCTTTACACTTCAAGTCCATTCCAAACTCACAGAAATCGAAAAAATTGTGGAGAAAAGTCCCGAGAGAATTTTTGGAATCTTTCCGTATCGTTTCTTTAAAAAAAAAAAAAAAAAAAAAAAAAAAAAAAAAACACACACACACACACACACACACACACACACACACACACACACACACACACACACACACTGGATCTCGTCGGAGTCGGACGTGCTTTCGTTTCGCTCCCGATACCGGTCCCGTGCAGCCGTTCTGAGGCGCCGCGGCGGTTCGTTCTTCGGTGACTCCACCTGCAGATCGGTATCGTTGACGCTTTGTGGATATTTCTCGTTCTGTTTCTGGGGGTTTTGTGCCGCTTTTTGCATAAAACTCTCTGTTTTGACGCAGAGTTTCATCATCTCTGGTCTATAACAGCGTTTAGCCAGGCAGTGGAGCGTCGATCGCTACATCAGTCGGCTGGCCCGGGAGGGTCAGGTAGTTCTTAATTGCTTTTGCGCAATTAAGTTTTCAACCATTAGCCGCAATCACTGCGTTTTGGGCTCGTTTGTTTTGATAGATACACAGTTAATTATAGGCTATTAAAATGAGTAAAAATCGAACTGAATTTCCTCCACTTGTCAACAAAGGGAAAAAAGTACCTTCCATACGCCCACCGAATATACAAAAAGAAATTCCAATGATCAGTCCTCTGACATCTTTACCTGTCCATGCAAACCTCGACCGACGCCTCTCCAAATCAACTGAATCCATCACCACTGAAACAAACACCTCCTTGGAAACACCTAATGCGCAAATCACTCCAAAGCCCCCACCCCTCTTCACGGCGTTTCCGTCACAAAAAACAATGGCTGAAGCTCTAGCCCAAACATCAACATCGAATAGCGGGTCGGCTCAAACATCGAACCACACAACATCAAAAAAAGCGAACCAAAAAGAACAAACACCAAGGCAGCAGTCGTCGCCTCATTCGCATATGTTCCCCACCAAGGAACACGCTTTCCTAATCCAGTCAATTGATGGTGTAACCATTCATCAATACCTACGCGCAGTCGCCAACATAGTTGATGCCAAAAACATCTGGTTTGGGTCAAGGCTTTCGCTAGGTCGGGTAGCAATATATCTGTCAACCATAAAACTGGTGGACGAGTTCATGATCAATCACGCTGGCATAACGATAGACGACCAATTTCTACCTGCGCGCCGAATGATCACAAAGGCGAACAGGCTAGTGTTATCGAACGTTTGCCCGACAATTCCACACAGCACCATTGAAGAAGTACTACGCACAGCAATGAAAATAGTATCACCAATGTCCTTTGTCAATGTAGGTGGCAAAGACCCAGAGTTGAGCGTCATATACAGTTTTAGACGACAAATCTTTGTGATCATTGAAGAGTCATATGTGCTCCCTGAGTCTCTGCTGGTGGAACATGATGGGGATCGATATCGGATATTCTTATCCTTTGACGATCTTCGCTGTTTTAAATGCAAGAATCGAGGTCACATTGCCAGAAATTGTAGCAACAGCAACAAAAATAACAACAACAACAACAACAAGACGACCGAAGATGCCGAAGAAAACACAGAAGTTCCCTCCGAGGATACCAACCAGCAGGACGAGAACGAACCAACGAACACCAACATTAACAAGAGGAAAGAACATCCATCCTCGTCAAGCCTCTCAGACATCGTCACAGAGGAAGATGCCAACCTCACCGCCGAAACCAACATAAACATGGCAACAAGTCTAACAGAAGCCCTAGAAAATGCCGAAACAAACAGAGAAAAAACTAGCACTGTTCCTCCCACAGAAGATGAGGAGGTAAGAAAACCAAAACGTCGAAGGAAAGATAAACAAAACAGAAACATATCTCCGGGTCGAGAGGTCACACTACCGTCCGAAGCAACAGAGGCACTTGAGGAAAATATCGTCGGCAACGTCATCACAACCGAAGATTTCCTGGACTTTCTTCGGGAGGCAAGAGGGAATGACCACCCGGTCAGAGTCGCGAGAAGTTTCACCGACAACGTCCCAGGTCTAGTTGACATGCTTGAGACAATACAACCTACTCTCAAGAGCGAGCGCGCTTTGAGGGAACGAGTAAAAAGGCTTATCGCAAACCTTAAGAAACACCCTGCTACCGACGAAGAAGCAGAAGAAGAAAACATCTCCTTGACCAGCGCCACGTCAATGGAGAGCCTGTCCACATGTCACTCGAAAATCATATAACATGGCTAGAGAAGTCTCAATCACAAGTTTAAACGTGCGTAGTATAAAAATGGCCTTCAAGTGGACTCAGCTTCACAGTTTTCTTGAACGACAACCACCAGATGTAATCCTATTACAAGAAAGCAATACCACCAAATCTCCATTTCCTCTCACGACGTCACCATATACTTACTTATTCAATCCCCCGGTCAACGCCTGCTCCGGCACAATCATAGCCATACGGAACTCTTCCCCATTAGAGCTCCGTTCCCATGCCATCCTTGTGCCTGGATACCTCCAAGAAGCGGTACTGGATGTAAAAAACACTCCACTCTCCTTCAGAGTAGTTTCGATCTATATACCGCATCAGTGCGAGGCAACTCATGTGGTATTGGATGCCCTCAATACTCTACTACAGGAAGCCAACTATACAGGGAATAGCAGCGATCTTCACTTTGTTATTGGAGGCGACTACAACACAACACTCAACCCCCTTTTGGACAGATCAAGTGGCGGTCCCGAGCGCTACCCGCGTGTGGCCGAAAAGCTAAAACGAATGGTGGACTCACATAACTTGACGGATGTATGGCGCGATTTTCATCCACAGGCGCCTGGTTTCACCTTCGTGGGCAATGCTCCACATTTCTCCGGCTCCCGATTAGATCGATTCTATGTATCGCCTGGAGTGGCTAGCCGGTTGGCTGGTATTCGGGTTTTGCCAACCTTTTCAGACCATCTAGCAGTGAATATCCGGCTCAAGACTGAGTTACTCAAAACAAAACCCCCTTACTGGAGATTTGACAACACGCTGCTAAAAGATCCAGAATTTGTGGAATGTGCCGGTGAACTAATTGCCTCCTATGGTGAACCACAAATAAGATCAGCGCACTCGACACCTGGAGAGTGGTGGGATGCGCTCAAAAGTGAAGTTCAGGACATCACCATAAAATTCACAACGTCTCGAAAACAACATTTGGATGCTGTCTTCCGGGCACTAGAGAGCAGAGTCAACGACATTGTCTCAGCTCCTTGCCTTGGGAACCACCAGCTTGCAGACCTGACCAAGGCAAACGCAGAAATGAAAGATGCTTTCACACGAAAGAGCGAATCAGTTCTCACAGCAGCACACCACGAACACTTATTGGCAACTGACAGACCGGCCAGCTCAGTCCTGGCCAAAGATGTCAACGCAGCTTTTAAGCCCCTCACCCACTTAAGGCTCGATGATCAAATAGTGTCTGATGGCCCGTCGCTCTGTAAAGCTGCCAGGAGACATTTCGTCAACATCTACTGTGGAGACCCAAAAACCCTCGACCCGGACTCACCCTTGTTCGAGTCCTTGCCTATTATTTCAAAGGCAGATCGTGACAACCTCGAAGCACCACTATCTCGCCACGAACTAAAGACAGCCCTGTTCGAGCTAAACAAAGGAAAATCCCCTGGGATAGACGGTCTTACCCCAGAGTTCTACCAGCATTTCTGGAGACAGCTCGAAGGCAATTTCCACGAGGTTTTCAGCTCTGCCATGGAGACGGGAAGGCTCCCTGTCACGGCCCAAAAATCCGTACTAACTCTTCTACCAAAGTCAGGCGACCGTCTTGAAATAAAAAACTGGAGACCAATATCCCTCCTTACCACAGATTACAAAATCCTGGCACGAGCCATCGCAACCCGTCTTAAAAAAGTACTATCCTCTTTAGTTCATCCTGACCAGGGCTACTGCGTTCCCGGAAGAACTATATATGATAGCCTGCATTTGCACAGAGACTTAATAGAGTATGTAAACAGAGAAAACTTTCCTCTCGCGCTCCTCTCTTTAGACCAACAAGCAGCCTTCGACAGGGTCGATCATGCTTACCTGTTTCATCTCTTGAGTGTGTACGGTTTCGGAGAAGGCTTTTGCGCTAACCTCCGAACGATGTACAGAAAAGCTACGTGCTTTGTTCGAGTTGGCACGAGCCTAACAGCTCCGTTTCCCTTCGAAAGAGGCATAAGGCAGGGATGTCCGCTTTCTGGGCCGCTCTTTTCGCTAACTATAGAGCCATTTCTAAACTTGTGTCGCCGGAAACTAACCGGCATGACCCTCCCCGGAATCACGGAGCGTAGACTGGTGGTATCGGCCTACGCAGATGACATATCAATATTCATCTCTGAGGAGGATGATTTTGATATTTTCCACGCAGCGTACACATCATACTCAGGCCAATCAGGTGGCACGCTAAACGTCCAAAAATCGAGAGGCCTTTGGGCTGGAAGTTGGAAAGGAAGACTCGATACCCCACTAGGTTTTACCTGGACATCAGAGGGTCTCAAAATCCTGGGCCTCATGTTTGGTAACAGTCAGGAGGCCACAGCACAAAACATCACCCGCCTCGAAAGCGCTTTCAAGCGAGCGCTTAATGTTTGGCGGCACCGAGCTTCAGCAATGTCCCTTCGAGGGCGAGTGCTGGCCGTAAATCAGTTCATCGCTCCAAGACTTTGGTACACCCTCCAAGTTATCTCTGTAGAAGCGGCCCTGCTCGCCAGATTTCAGAGTCTCCTTGTGGACTTTGTATGGGCAGGCCGACGGCACTGGACGAAGTCCCGTGACCTATGCGTACCGATCTTTCTGGGCGGTCTCGGCTTGGTCCATCTGCAGTCGAGGGTAACTTTCTTCCGCATTTGCTTCGCCTATCGCTATTTATGCTCCGACTGTGAACATCCAGGACATCTACTAACTAGGCACTTCATAGGCTCTCCAAACCGAACAAACCTTGGCTGGCAAGTTCTGTTCTGCCCCAGCCTTCTTCGTCCTACTGGTCGAGGTTTGACTTCCTTTCATAGCTCTGTCATGCGGGCATGGGGCACACTCAATGTAAAACCTGAGACTCTCGCCATCACAGTGCAAGGGCTCAGGAACATACCACTCATCATGTCCTCTCTCATACCCGCAAATTCGTCGATTTTCATTCCATATTGGCACTTGATAAATTGCAACACCATCGGCGATTTATTGTCAGGAAAAGAGTGGAAAAATCTCGTCGAGGTAGCGGGCTTTGTAGAGCTCGAAGATAAGCACAAAAGTGCGTTACTCTCTAACTACAACCGAATCAAGGCTTTCTGTCAGCTGAGATTTCGTGATGTAGTTCAGACGGAAGGACCCGAACCATGGCCGCCACCGCTAACCTACTTTAGCCCAAGTGATGCAAAACGTGTCTCTTTTGACATGCTAAACCAAAGAAAACTCCTTCAAAGGGACATAGTAGCAGATCATTTTAGCGTCAATGGCCCCCTACAGGGCCATTGGTCTGACGATGTTGTACTTTGGTCGGCAATGTGGCGAGCCCCAACCTTCGGGCTAGATGCCGAAGTGGCTTGGCGCTTTGCGAAGAACCGCTTAGCAGACACAATTTTTTTGTGTCACGCCCGGAAAATTCGTTCCCGTCTGTGTCCCTGGTGCCATGTGGATGGAACCGCGTGGCATTTGATTGTCGAGTGCAGAAAAGCCACGGCCATGTGGAGATTTCTGAATAGTCTATTCGCAGTTCTACTAAAAGATCAGCGAGTACTCCTGAGAGACATACAAGTTGGGTTCCAAACAGCACGCTCCGGAAATGGCCAGGAAACCGTTCTGGCAAATTTTCTTCTCACATTGGCCAAGAGTACTGTTTACAGGCTGTTAACCTGTTATTTCAAAGACCACCAAACCCCGGCTGCTTACGAGGCTGTATTGAAAGCCCGTCTCAAGGCTAGAATTCTGAAGGATTTTGCTTGGCACGCGGGGAGAGGTGATATTAGCATTTTTGTCGACACTTGGTGCGTAAGAGAAGCTTTATGTGGATGTAGTCCTGAAGGCATCACTTTCATGTTTTAAGCTGCTAGGGGAATGAGGTAGATCGCCCGCAAAGCGGGATGGATATTGGAAAGTGCCATCCTCTTGATGGCACTAACCCGTTATGCTTCTCTCGAAACCCTCTCTTCCATTGATTTATTTTTCTTTAATTTCTTTCTACTTTCCACTTCTAATGACTCACCGTCAGAAATACATTGTAAATAACATTTGTGTGGAGCACAGTCCCCAAAGAAAATTGTTATCTTTCCGTATCGTTTATTAAAAAAAAAAAAAAAAAAAAAAAAAAAAACACACACACACACACACACACACACACACACACACACACACACACACACACACACACACACACACACACACACACACACACACACACACACACACACACACACACACACACACACACACACACACACACACACACACACACACACACACACACACACACACACACACACACACACACACACACACACACACACACACACACACACACACACACACACACACACACACACACACACACACACACACACACACACACACACACACACACACACACACACACACACACACACACACACACACACACACACACACACACACACACACACACACACACACACACACACACACACACACACACACACACACACACACACACACACACACACACACACACACACACACACACACACACACACACACACACACACACACACACACACACACACACACACACACACACACACACACACACACACACACACACACACACACACACACACACACACACACACACACACACACACACACACACACACACACACACACACACACACACACACACACACACACACACACACACACACACACACACACACACACACACACACACACACACACACACACACACACACACACACACACACACACACACACACACACACACACACACACACACACACACACACACACACACACACACACACACACACACACACACACACACACACACACACACACACACACACACACACACACACACACACACACACACACACACACACACACACACACACACACACACACACACACACACACACACACACACACACACACACACACACACACACACACACACACACACACACACACACACACACACACACACACACACACACACACACACACACACACACACACACACACACACACACACACACACACTGGATCTCGTCGGAGTCGGACGTGCTTCACTTCGGCTCCCGCTACCGGTATCGTTCAAAGCGTTTCTGTGACGTTTTCACAGTATTTTGTTATCTCATCCCATTACCGGTCTGACAATCTTCAATTTCCACATTTTGTTTTTCACGCCGGTTCATTTTTTCTCCTGTTTTTCGGTGTTTTGAACTTTTTCTCTGTATAATTATACAGATTTCTAGAGTAACCATCGTTTGATTTGCTGGCTCTGGCAGGGTTCTACCCAAGCGATCGCCCGGCCCGGGAGGGTCAGGTACACGTAGAGTAATTAGCTGGGTCGCTCTAGCTAAGTGCTCTTTGTTAATCACCGTCTCTCTCTCATTCTAAAAACATGCCGCATACCAAAGAGTCCACGACGCGTATCCCAAATGTAAAAAATACAACTGTCAAAGAGGTCAGCCCTTTGGCAAAACAACCACCACATGTTCGACCACCAAAAACGGACAACACAGAAATTCACAGTAAACTCACCGTGCTGCCAGTCAAAGCAAATCTAGACAGGCGCACTTCCCAGTCCGCAGAGTCTCTAAAACTCAGCACTGAGTCGCAAGAACTTCCAGTTCCAAAACTTTTTACCACCTTCCCGGCCCAAAAAACTATGGCCGAGGTTTTAGCAAGTGCCTCCAGCACAAATGAAAACACGTCAACTATGAGGGCGACAGCCAAAAAACCGGTATCCAAAGAGTCAAGTACGTTATTTCCGACAAAAGAACACGCGTTTCTGTTACAATCAGTGGACACGATATCCATCCACCAGTACCTCCACGCTGTGGCAGAAAAAGTCGGCGCCAAAAACATTTGGTTTGGGTCCAGGCTATCGCTCGGCCGGGTGGCCATTTATCTGAGCACTAAAGAACTGGTCGACACCTTCATGTCGAACCATGGAGGAGTAGAAGTAGGCAACGAATTCCTGCCAGCACGGCGGCTTGTTACCAAGGCAAGCAGATTAGTTCTATCAAATGTTTGCCCTATCATACCACACACTGTCTTGGAAAACTATCTGAGCTCGGCCGTAAAGATCGTTTCTCCGATGAGTTTTGTAAACGTGGGGGGAAAGGACCCTGAGCTTAGTTCTGTTCTAAGCTTCAGGAGACAGGTCTTTGTTGTGGCAGAGAATGGCTGCCAACTACCGGAGTCAATTTTGGTTGACTATGATGGTGATCGATATCGAGTCTTTCTGTCATTCGATGACTTAAAATGCTTCAAGTGCCGCCAAACTGGTCACGTTGCCAAGCAATGCAAGGCCCCCCCACCCCCAGAGCACCAGAGTTTTGTTGATCCGCCGGGCAGTGGAGACACCATAGAGCCAGCGAACAACAAAAGAAAAACAGCTCCCTCATCAAGCCAATCGGTAGTCACCATAGAACAGGTAGAAGATTCTGACACATCGACATCTGACACTGCTCTTAAGGATCAGTCAGCCATTATCGACATGGATACTGACATTCTTGAAAAAAGTGAAGAACATCAGAAGAACCTACACCAGAAGAACCTACACCAGAAGAACATACCAGAACACGACAGACAGAGTAGCAATCCCGAAATAGAAAAGGGAAGGCAAAAAGCAAAACGACAAAAAATAGCACCACTCGTCCTCCCGCTCGAGGCGAGAGAGCTGCTTGAGAGTCGTGAGGCTGACAATATTATCTCACCGAATGATTTCCTTGATTTCCTGCAGGAAGTCAAGGGAAACAGTAATCCCCTCACAGTTGCCCACAAATATACTGGAAATGTCCACGGTTTGCTTGATATGTTAGAGGCGATGCAGCCCAAGCTGGTATCCGAGCGGGCAATTAGGGAAAGAGTGAGAAGGCTTATTGCTAACCTTAGAAAAGTTATGTCTAGGGAAAAAGAAGGAGAGGACAATGTCTCCCTTGCACGATCCACGTCGTGCGAGAGTATGTCATCACAATTCCTAGATTAATGCAAAGCGTAGTGACTCTCAACGCCAAGAGCGTTAAGAGTAGTTACAAGTGGGTCCAACTAAGTAGCTTTCTAGATCGCCATCTCCCTGATGTGGTCCTCATTCAGGAAAGCAATTGTTCGAAATCACCTTTCCCGCATGCTTACATGGCCTATGAATTTTTATTCAATCCACCTATAGGCGTCTGCTCAGGCACCATGATCGGCATAAAGAAGGCCTCTCGCCTCGTTATACGATCACAAAAAATCTTAGTCCCAGGCTACCTTCAGGAGGTGGTGCTCGGTAATCAAAACTCGGACAGCACTATCCGTGTATTTTGCATCTACGTCCCGCACCAAGGCGATTTGGCGCTTAAAATCTTGGACAGTTTGAGTGACCGAATAGACGAAGTACACGGAGAAAGTGATATTTGTGACAGGCAGTTCCTGGTGGGCGGCGACTTTAATGTCACGCTGAACCCCAATGTCGATCGGTCAAATGGCGGCCCAGAGAGACAACCTCGAGTTGCTCAGAGGCTTAGGAATTTAGTAATGGAGGGAAATCTGGATGATATCTGGCGAGACTTTCGACCAACGGAGCCAGGCTTCACTTTTATAGGGAACGCTCCAGCTTTTTCTGGATCTCGACTGGACAGGTGCTATGCAACTCCCAACATCGCTTGCAGAGTGTCCAACGTCCAAATAGTGCCAGCCTTCTCAGACCATCTTGCTCTCATCATCAAATTAAAAACATTTACGCCAAAAAGCAGACCCCCGTATTGGCGTTTCAAAAATTCACTTCTAAGCGATCCAGAATTTTCAATATGCATCCGGAATCTGTTAACCACATTTGACGAAAACTCCAAAAACGCATATGGTTCGCTGGAAGACTGGTGGGACGCCATTAAAGCCGATATTCAGGAAGTAACGGAGCTTTTCTCTCGCGCACAAAAACAGCGTCTGGACGCTGAATTTATCCACCTCGAGGGAAAAGTTGAGGAAATCATATCTAGCTGCTCGTTTGACAAAAAACACCTGGCAGATCTCTCCCGTGCAAACGCTGATGCAAAAGATGCCTTTTCACAGCGCAGTGAGGCCACATTGGTGGCGGCTCACCAAGACCACCTCTTGGCCACAGACAGACCCGCCGGTTCCGTCATGGCCCGCGACATAGCTGCTGCTTTCAGCCCGATCTCCCGTCTTCGTCATAACGGAAAAATCGTGTCTGATGGACCCTCCCTCTGTTCAGCTGCAAGGGACCATTTTGTTAAAGTGTTCTCAGGTGATGCCACCGTGCTGGACCCCGACTCTCCTTTGTACGAGTCGTTACCCTCACTTTCCCAAGTTGACCGTGAACAACTCGACACACCCTTCACGCCCAAAGAGTTGGCGACCGCCCTCGGAGAGCTTAACAAGGGAAAAGCACCAGGGATCGATGGATTAACAGCAGAGTTCTACCTAGCGTTCTGGGCCGAACTCTCTACACCATACTGGGACGTTTTTGGACATTCAATGGAAAATGGCCAGCTTCCAAAATCGGCTCAAAAGTCAGTCCTGACTTTGCTACCAAAATCAGGAGATAGACTCGACATAAAAAACTGGAGGCCGATTTCGTTGCTCACAACAGATTACAAAATTCTGGCGCGAGCACTCTCTACCCGACTAAAAAATGTCATGAGTCACATTATCCATCCTGATCAGGCGTATTGCGTTCCAGGCAGGACGATATACGACAACCTCCACCTACACCGGGACATATTAGAGTATGTAAACAAGGAAAACCAGCCCCTCGCCCTTGTCTCTCTCGACCAACAAGGCGCTTTCGACAGAGTCGACCACGGCTACCTTTTTTACTGTCTAAAAAGTTTCGGTTTCGGGGAAGTGTTTTGTAACCATCTTAGAACATTGTACAAAAATGCCACGTGTTTTGTCCGCGTTGGCTCGCGCCTCACGGCCCCATTCGCCTTTGAGAGAGGCATAAGACAAGGGTGCCCTCTATCCGGACCTCTCTTCTCGATTTCAATCGAGCCCTTCTTAAGACTGGCCCGCCGGACGATGCTCGGTCTCAGGCTTCCAGGCCCAGAGGAGCGCCGCTTAGTGGTGTCGGCCTACGCAGACGACGTCTCACTATTCATTTCCGACGACGCCGATTTTGATAAGCTGCAGGCAGCTTACACTTGCTACTCAAGTCAATCGGGAGGCATACTTAACTCCAAAAAATCACGCGGTCTGTGGGCCGGAAACTGGAAGGAACGATCCGACCACCCTCTTGGTTTTTCCTGGACGCCTAAGGGGCTTAAGGTTCTGGGCCTGATGCTTGGAAATAACCCAGAGGTCTCCAGCCAAGGCTTTAAAAGCTTGGAAGACACGGTGAGACGCGTCACAGACG
The DNA here is from genome assembly GCA_921293005.1 of Nemoura dubitans. Taxonomy (NCBI): domain Eukaryota; kingdom Metazoa; phylum Arthropoda; class Insecta; order Plecoptera; family Nemouridae; genus Nemoura; species Nemoura dubitans. The sequence goes on along the minus strand of OV121075.1, from coordinate 5,025,236 downwards.
CCTGGCGACACAGAGCTTCCGCCATGTCGCTCCGGGGACGCGTCCTGATTGTAAACCAATTCGTTGCACCACGGCTGTGGTACACGCTACAAGTGGTCCAACCCCCAGCATCCTTCCTCAGCAGAGTACAAAGTATTCTCGTTGATTTCGTGTGGGCTGGGCGCCGTCACTGGACTCGCCTGCGCGACTTGTGCACCCCAATCTATTTAGGAGGCCAAGGCTTAGTGCACCTTCAGTCAAAAGTAGACTTCTTTCGAGTCTGCTTTGCGTACCGCTATGTAACAGCTGTCGAAGACCACCCAGGCCATGTCATGACGCGTCATTTCCTACGCCCTTCTCGTGGACTAGTACTCGGCTGGCAAGCGCTCTTCTGCCCCGACATTGTCCGACGCACGGGACGAGGGATGACGGACTTCCTGCGAGCTGTACTGCTAGCATGGAACGCTCTATCCGTGAAACCCGAGCGGTATGCGGCCACTGCACAGGGCCTACAGAATGTACCTCTCATCCTATCGTCCCTGATCCCGACTGCAACCAACCCGTTCGACCCATCATGGGGACGGCTCGGATGTAGTTTGATTGGCAACCTCCTTGACGGCGGCCATTGGAAAGAGCTGAAGGATATAGTTGGTTTCAACGATCTGCCAGCACGACACCGCACTGCGCTTTCGATGAACTTCAATCGAGTAAAGGCGTTCTGCCGCCTACGCTTCCGTGGAATTCTAGATACAGCTGGTCCTGAACCATGGCCGCCAACTCTTGTCTACCTCTGTGCCGGGGATCAAACCCAAAAGGCTCTCGACACGACACAAAAACGAAAATCCTTGCAGTGGGACATCACGGCCTCTTTCTTCGGCGTGAAAGGCCCGCTACCAGGCCACTGGTCTGGTGACAAAGTCGCCTGGAGCCGTTTAAGTCGCTCCCCGACGCTTGGTTTCGACGCTGAGGTAGGATGGCGTTTCGCCAAAAACCGCCTGGCGGATCCCATTTTCTTGTGCCATGCCCGGAAATTACAGTCGCCCCTTTGCCCCTGGTGCAAGGTAGTCGGCTCGGCATGGCACATGGTGGTAGAGTGTCGTCGAGCTGCGGCCATGTGGCACATGGTTGCCTCCATGGTCAGTCGACTCTTGGGGGGCCGTCGTCTCCTTTTCCGAGACATCTTTGCTGGGGTGAGGTCAGGTGCGACTAGCAGCGAGCCAAAGCTGGCAATCGCAAATTTTATCGTCACCCTCGCCAAAAGCACGGTATATCGGGTGTTGACTGCATTCTTCAAAGAACACAGACCTCCAGCAGCATACGATATTGTCCTAGGAGCTCGCTTAAAGGCCCGTATTCTCAAGGAATACGCGTGGCATCTTGGCCGAGGGGACATTGCTTCTTTTAAAAAGATTTGGTGCGTTGGTGGCGCGCTATGCTCCGTGGGTGACGGAGAAGTCACGCTAAACATGTAGGAAACTACATGTAGCCCCCACTGGAAGAAAATTTAGTCACCACTGTATATTGGTAAGTGTCCTCTCGTGCGAGGGCACAAACCCCGTATGTTTCTTTCTGAAACCCTTCTTAATGTTAAAATTTCACACACTCAGTATCCTTCTTTACACTTCAAGTCCATTCCAAACTCACAGAAATCGAAAAAATTGTGGAGAAAAGTCCCGAGAGAATTTTTGGAATCTTTCCGTATCGTTTCTTTAAAAAAAAAAAAAAAAAAAAAAAAAAAAAACACACACACACACACGTTGCTGCGCGTTTCTATGTCTCCCAGATGTGCGCTAAGTGGAGACGCTCCTCCAGTCCGCCCTCGACACGCTCACACTCGTGCTCTTCATTAACGTTCCTCTAACTTATAGGTTTGCATCCACAAGTGCAATTTATTATTCCTTCTTTAGCCTAGAGCGAGATGCCGCCCTGCCGTTGCCGCTGCATCATCGTCGCGCAGTCTTGCCATGCCGTAGCTATTCTCAGCCGTGTAGCTGCTAGGTTGGCAATAAGTTAGACCGGCGTCTCTTTTAAACGCGAGCACATTACAATATCTCGCATCTTATTTGGCATTTATATCACTTACCGGGGGAAAATAATAAGTCGGTGTGGTCTATTAGAGCGACATTCGCGTCTCTTCCCCACAGCGGCTTGTTTATAGGAAAACGTGGCACACAATTTCCGAAACTGCCGCAATAACCATGAACGTCTCGAAAAGCGCGTGCATCCAAAACTATAAGGCGCGGTGTGACGCTGGGAAGACTAGCTGTCACCCCGAGGGGGGAACTAGGGGGGAGGGAGATGGGAAAGGAGGCGTTTGTTCGCTTCTCTCAAGATGCCAGCCATTATCGACGAGATGCAGATAATAAGTGGTCCCTTCGGTCGCAGATTGAGCGGGAGCCCCAAACCCCATGCGCACACACAAACTCTCGTTCTAGCAATGGCACGCATTGGAATAAAGTGCGTAGCTACAAGAAACACACGAAACGCCACCGCCAACGCACGGTGGCGTCTATATAAACGTGACGACGACGACGACGACGACGACGACGACGACGACGACGACGACGACGACTACATACGCAGCACGATGGGGTACTCGCGAGGCGTCGCGACGCATTCCAGCTGGAGGCACAAGATTGACAGCCTCTTTATCGGCGAGCTCGACGTCGACGTCGACGGGACGCGAGCGCTGCAATCGACCGAGTGCCGATGCACATGCTGCACATGCACAGTGCATGCACTGTTCGATAGCGCTGATAAAATGTTGCTGCGAATTGCCATTTCTGTCCCATAGTGTAGACTAAACAAACACGACTGTATATGCCAACAATATGCAAGCATAGGTCAGTCTCTAAACACATGGCATTTTGTTTATATGCATATACGCTCCCCATTATTATTATTAATGCAACGGCCAGGGGAAATGTAACGACTAAATAAATGTGCGCTAATTAAAGTTTAAACTGCATGTGTGTTATGCATTTAATTACGAGATCGCTGCCAATTAGAGCCGGGCTCCAGAAGCGAGCGAGCAATTTATGAAATTCGCTCCAGAACGCTGCACGCCGTGCATGCAGTTGTACTGTTTCTCTCAAACATCTCGTACTACATGAATGTTAATGGTGATGCGATAAACAAATTTGCGACAAAATTACAAAATATTCCGCATTTTCTATTTTTTTTAAATAATAAAAGCGACAGAAAAAAATAAAGTACTCTACAACATAGCACTATAAATAACATTCGTGATCCAATTCGAAATATTGCCATGTTCTTTTCACGTATAATAATTGTTAATTTTCATAACAGCATGTGCATATTCATTACCATAAATTAAGCGCACAAAACACACACAACTTGGAAATAAGTCGAGCAAAATATTGTGCACCATTTCGGCCCCGGATGTCGCGTTCGCGCCGATGTGCGCAGGTCCCGGGGTCGACGCCGACGCCGACGCCGACAGGTATCGCAGGGCGTCCCGGCGCGATCAGGTGTCTGGCGTGACAATGAGCGCGTCGAGAGATGCATTATAGATGGACAGCAAAATGACACGTATAGCGCTGCCCGTGTCGCTATAGGTGGGTATTTAGGAAAGCGGCGTCCCGATTTCCGTTCTCAGGGAGAACGTTTTTCTGGCTACACTGTGTCTCAGGTTCGACGTTCGGGGGCGAGGAGGGGGGGACGTTGTAGAAGGTAGAATACAGGTTGATGTGGACATCCGAAAGAAAGACACGGAACCTATAATATAATACGATATCGTTACCGATGCCGAATCAATGTTAAACCATGGTGGAGAGCAGTGGGGTAGCGCAAAATCGCGCCCCTCCCCTGCCTAAAAAAAAATAATTGCCCGCCCCCCCCCCCCCCCCCGCAAGTAAATATTTAATGGGAGAAATTGCCTTTTAATGTCCAAAATATGGCTTCTTTAGCTAAAAATCATTTTTTTAATTGCATTTGTCACATGTCATCACAAGAATCACCTTCCCTTCGTCGAAGAACCACCCCAAAGGGTTGCAGCTTATGAACTGACTGAGCTATGGAAATATTGCTATTGCATCGAGCAGTGATGTTTCACGAAGAATTATGTTTCTTTTGATGCCAAGAATGCCAAAGTTGGTGGTTGTACCTGTATACTAAATTCAGCAAAATTTGGTGTCGCAGATCACAATAACAAAATTTTTAAGCATGTCGTTCTTAAAATAACTTTGCATTTTAAAAACAAACTCTCGGTTTGGGCTTGGGCTTGTTTGGGGGGCGGCTTGGGCTTGTTTGGGGGGCGGCTTGGGCTTGTTTGGAGGGCGGCTTGGGCTTGTTTGGGGGCGGCTTGGGCTTGTTTGGGGGGCGGCTTGGGCTTGTTTGGGGGGCGGCTTGGGCTTGTTTGGGGGGCGGCTTGGGCTTGTTTGGGGGCGGCTTGGGCTTGTTTGGGGGGCGGCTTGGGCCTCCGCCACGCCACTGGCGGGGAGCTAGGTTAGGGTTACAACAATGTGTCCAGCCATTGGCTTTCGAGTTGTGAATGATTTTATGCCATCAGCTCAACAATATAATAGGTTCATGTGACGGTGAACTGGTCGGTCTGTATAATCTGGGTACATCCCCAAGCTTGAGAGCAATTGAGATGGCAGCCTGGAGCTGAAACAATGAATATTGCATTTGCTTTTTGTATGTTTAAAGTTAGTCACGAAGTTCCCAGTTTAAGTAGATTCACGCTGGTCAGCAAAGCGACCAAATTCGCGGCGAGCCGACGACTGAAATTCACCAACGACGAACGACGGCAATTCACCTTCGACAGAAATGCACCAACGAAGGCATTTCACCAACGAAGGCATTTCAGTCACCAACGACGGCAATTCACCAACGACTTAAATTCACCAAAGACTGAAATTCACCAACGAAGGCATTTCTTTAACGACTGAAAATCAACAACGAAGGCATTTCACCAACCACATAAATTCACCAACGAAGGCAATTCACCAACAACGGCATTTCACCAACGATGGCAATTCACCAACGACAGAAATTCACCAACGATGGCATTTCACCAACGACTGAAAATCAACAACGAAGGCATTTCACCAACGAAGGCAATTCACCAACAACGGCATTTCACCAACGATGGCAATTCACCAACGACAGAAATTCACCAACGATGGCATTTCACCAACGAAGGCATTTCACCAACGACTGAAATTCGACTGAAAATGCGGCCGTCGCGGCCACAGATGCGTGGCGTGGCGTGCGTATCGGCGTGCGGCGTTCCGGTGCGTTACGCACTTCGCGCGGCCGGCAGGCCTTCGGAGGCCAAAGGTGGCCAAAGAAGGCCAACGGCACGGTCGACGCATGTGCGCCACTGACCATATAGGTGGCAAATGACAGATTAATAATATCACCTGACGTATACGCTCCAAGGTATAACGACCTGGACACACGCTATCGCCACCAAACCGACTCGCTCTGTGTATATATCCTACGCTCATTATATTTGTCCCAAGCAACGTTTACTCAATATTATATACATTGTATAAATTTGTGTACTAAAGTCCGTTTTTCCATTACTAAATTTGGTTATTTGCATAAAGAACAGAACTTGTGTCGCAATCGAGCACTTTGCATGTGATCGTTTCCCAAGCCCATCTTGCCTGATTGAAAACGATTGCATTTCTAACTTTAACGCTTTGAATTTTTACAGTGCCATGCTAAACGAGCTCGCGAATTGGCAAACTGCGGGCTTGTGTGAATATACTTATTCAAGTAACATTTCTAATTCAGTGACTTTCACTGCACTTTGCACTTGAACATTTCCTTTCGAACGGCAATCCCCAAGTAGACGCGATCAACAAAAGCAACGGGCCATCGACAAATGACTGCTCAAATGGGTACGGGATTCAATCAAATCGATCGGCTCCCCCTCTAATCAATTAACATGGACGATCTCTGTACGTGCCGTGTACGCGTACAGGCCCGCGACTCACGCACGGGGTCCACCCCCCATTTACAATACACATCAATGCACGCGGGGCAAAGGATAAAAATAAAAAATATAATTCCATTGTAAATAGAAAAGAGTGACATATCGTTTCTGCGTCCGATTTATGACGAAACCTCGTGCGATGAGGCAATAACTCAGTATAAGTTGGTTCGAATAGATTTATCCTGCGGTGGTTATTTCCAGAGTCGATACGCGTCCCTCGGTACGCGAGGTAACAATGCCGAAACGGGATGGGGGGGGGTGGCGCGGGGGGGGGGGGGGGTTACGCCACGGGGGGTGCGACCTCCCCGGGACCGCGAGACCCATCTTCAGCCCCGGCCGCCCCACTAATATCCAATATAAAGGCAGACAAAAAATAACACCGCTGTTTTAGCTCCTCAAAGCGATTCAATTCGAATCAATTCGACGAGCCCGTCGGCTTTGCCGTCCCACCCCCTTCTCTAGCTATATACCATCGAAAGCGTCGCGGCGCTCGGCGCTCGGCAAAGTGCTTAGTGCGAGCGTGTTTACGCGTGTCCGACGAGTGCGTATGTATATGTAACGCGGGTATACGATGCGTTGTCTATACACATACACTAGCAGCGGGCACGGGAGCGATCAACCGGCACAAATAGCGTGATTTATTCGCTCGGCAAAACGAGACGTCGTCGCCGGTTCGCAGCGTCGTTTGCAAAATTTGCCTGCCGACGTCGACGTCGACGTCTGGGCCGACCGATCCCACGCGGTCGTAATCTGGAAATATGATTGCTCGGATCGGAATTGAAAAGTTGAATGCGCCAGTTGCTTGGCCAGTGCGTCTTCGTTCGCGTCTGAGGTTCGCGTTCGCGTTGGCGTTCGCGTTCGCGTTCGCGTTCGCGAGGTGCTTTATGGCCGCGTTCGCTCGGCCGAGGACACGTCGCAGAGTTTCACGGTAGATTTGGAAAAGAATATAAATAATTCATTGGTATATGCACGAACGCAAATCAAATTTGGAAAACTCATACTGCCGTCTGCAATGGTTATAGTTGCATTTTTTTTCAGTACCCAATAACACTAATAACAACTGAGCTTAAAGAACTTTACTTGGCAAACTGATTTACGAGATGTTAAACTTTTAACGGTTTTGCGAGCTGAACAAAAATGGGCCCGTCATAAAAATACTAAAAACGTCCTGTGCTTGAGCTGGTCTATAAAACTGCCTGTAAAATTTCGGTACTTACATAAAGTAATATAATTGGGGAGGTTAATTACGATTGTGTGAAGTCTTTTGAGGGAAAAGAGTCAATGACTTGACGCTGCGGCCTACACTCGCACTGCGACAGAGTCTTGAAATTGCTTATGCAAATCATCCTTTTCATTGAATTATATGCCCAGCTCTCTAAGATGATTACTGTATTATAGAAGAGAAGGCATTGGTCCTTTCGAAATATGAACTCACGCTAATATTTCCATGGCAACGCCGATTGCATTCGACCTGTTCCGTTGGAAACGAGGCAAAAAATATATCTTTATTGCATCCAGTTTTGAATGTGTTCTGTAATTTGCAGTTTTTAACGGTGCTTTAAATTATGTCAAAACCTTTTCAACTTCGGTCTCATCATCATAATAATAAAACATGAACTCGGTAGGCTAACCCAAATTGGCGTAATTTCGTGTAAATTGGTGTGCGTACGACGAGCCGTACCTCACCTTCGGAAGGACAATAATGTCATACCGCTGATTGCCGGCAGGCGACCTCTGGGTCTGTTCGCCGCGTTTTCCTGCGCGCGTCGCACTCCGAAGAGGAACTCACTGATGGGAATTGAGAGATCGCGTCGACGAAGAGTCGTCTTGCAAGATTACTTAAAACCGTTCGTGTCACACTCGGTGACTGCATTATTTACTCCGACGCGAGTGTCATCTCCCGTTCCATATCACTTTGCCGTCGCGCACACCGGACAAGAGTTAGAAATAATAACAGATATAATAAGTACATAAATTATATAAAACGTAATTTACATTAATGACCCACAAGTTTGTTAGGTAGGCCTCGGTCGCTCGGTCTCGCTCGCTCGCTCGTTCGTCGCGTCACGAATAAACAGTTAAAGCGTTACAATTGCGTCCAATTTGTGTGTTGGTACTGCGACTAGGAAGAAGACACTGGAGCATTGTGCAAACCGAGTGAAAGACTGAAAGATCGGCTTGAGCAATATTGTGCCCTGCATAATATCGCACCGTCGTGCGGCCAGCTTTCTGACTGGAGCTTACTCGCGTGGCCCAGCGCTCTGTGGCACTGAAATACGCCGAGTGTTCTGCACAGTTTCCGGGACGTGCGCGCGACATTTTTCATCTTTTTGTGTAAATCCGAATGCCGGAGTTATGCGTCGTCGTCGTCACCAAGACAAAAAGAGACGTTGTTATACATTTTGTTTCCCAGCGTCCCCGTAAATCGCGTGATTCTGAAAATATCGAAGAGGCGTTGGGCACCTTGCAGGCGCGAACTGTTAAAACATTTAGCAAATAAGAGGTCATTAGGATGTGTCCACCTCGAAAAAGCAAGACTGGAGCGAGGCACAAAGGCGTTTGTCACAACAGTGATTAGCTCTGCCATTCATGGAGCGCGCCGCGATAAAGGGCAGACGAGATTAAGCGAGTGCCGATCAAATATTTGTATACCGAGACCAATGTAAACACACACGATATACAAAATACATCTTTAAAAAAAAGTATAAACACGTCAAAGGTAAACCTTGTACAAGGTTGTATCAGGTATCTAACGAGTTGTAATGCGTTAAATAAAATAATCACAACACGATGTTCTTGTCGGTTTGACAAAATGTGATACGGAGAAATCCTTTAAAAAAAGAGGCAATTGTCTATTTTGAAAAGAGTATTTTGTAATCTATTTGGTAAGAGGCACAATAGGTTTGAAATCATTAAATTGGAACAATTATTTGTGGATGGCATAACACGTAGAAAATGATGTTCGTTGCGTTCCGCTCACGCTGCGGTCGCCGGGCGTCCTGACGCGTATCCCCGTCATTGGGCCACGGCCGGCCGAGGAAGGTAGCACCGGCAGAGCCGCGCTTTGTTCCCTGCCCATCAGCGCTCAGCGCGCTCAGCGGCCGGTCACCCGGCACTGGCCACGGGGCACCGGGAAAATCTCTGCAGCACAGGCCGAGAGTCGCCAAGTGCGGCACCAATCGCCGCTCTGCCGTCATCGGCCATCGCCAGAGCCGATCGTCCGCGCCAAGGTCAAACAAGCAGCACTGTAGAACACCTGACAATTGATTCGTGTGCGCGTGTAGGGCGGAAAATGAAAATGACCACCTCAGCACCGTGGATGCGAAACGGTGAAAATGTCTTGCGCGTGTAGGACCCCACTATTGAAGATGGATCGCATTCTTGCGTTTTCTTCATCGTGGGACCATGGTGGGACTCTATATGCACTCAACTTTAGACTAAGAATGAAATTATTTGCCGCATGCAGTGGGTTTGATAGCCAACATTTTCAAAACTGCTCTTGAAGCCTTTCGCGCACCGCAAGACACGCAGGGTTATGACGGTTATGAGGGTTTTTTGAAACCCTCTAATCTATAGCGTCGAGCAGCATATTGGGACAGAAGATGCACGTAAATCTTGTGCCATCAGTTGAGGAAACTGTAATAGACAGGAACGTCCCAATCGCAGGTAAATCTTGCTGCCGGGCGCGAGATGGGCCCGGGATGGCCCCGGTATGGCGCAGATTTCCAGGGGGGATTGGATGGGGGAGGGGCAGCGGAAGGGGAAGGGGAAGGGGAGAGCGAGGAGGAGGGTCTGATGAACTTATGACCCTCGGCGACGTTTAGTGCATTGTTCAATCGCAATGTGTCAGCGGACAGCCAATGCCATCTCATTCCCCGACGCCGCGTTCGTCGAGCGACAGACACGAGCATTCATATTTTATGAAACACGACTGATTTCGACATCAACCTATTCCATTCCTCTACGAAAAGTTACCATTTATTTAGCATAAATAATCAGCAGTTTCCCATAACTCTTTCGATTTTATTTGATGAATAAATAATCTATAATGTGCACGTCATATACCTTCGCATCGTACAGTTTCAAACACACATAAAAATCAATCAACAGATGCACATAGAAGTTTTATTGCGCGTGCATTGAAATTGTCTGTAATGTTTCTCGGACTCGGGCTCTGATCGGGCTAGCAGACAATACACAAACGCCGCGCTTGCACCCCGCCTTGCGTGACTGCGCCGCTGCGCCGCTGCGCAGAGCGCTGTCCGCGCAGCCACGGCGGTGCATGTGTCATTGGAATCGTGACCTCTGTGAATTTTACGACTCTCTTCGTCTTCATCTTTCGCCGGCGCAAACGCACGTGCATCCTTCTCTCGTAATGTTCCCTTTCGGTGCTCACTTTCGCCAACGCAGTATTCCACCTCGACATTATATCACATAGCTGTCAAAACCGTCGCCGGGCGGGAATATTTTCTCATAAACCTTGCGTATTATATCATATGGCATGACGTTCTTGTAAAGGATTTGTGCCTCTGTTGCCTTTGAATTTAGTTCCCCACTAGATGCTTAAATTTCCCTAAATGCATTGAGGTTCGTCGGCGAAATCGGTTCTAGCAAAGACCGATACTAGTTTCTGGAGGACATTCATGCAAAACACGAGATTGTTTCGAGTCTTAGAAAACACTTTCAGGTGGTCCTCCCGCCTCCGTGCGTCGAACGCACCTTTTAAACGCGTGAAGAAAATGACAACCAGTTTCAACGTGGAAACGAAGGACACGATGCAGGCGCTTCTATCGGCGAAAATCAGCATTCATCTTTTACCCCGAGCTCGAAAACAATGCAGCGAAAGCATGTGAGTACCGTTAGACAGGTTCATTGTTGCAGGCTTGGCGACAGAAATCTTCCGACGAGTTATTGGCCATCACGGAGACGTCGGCGAGATGAACGAACTGATTCAAAGTCCCGAGCCCCGAGCCAAAAACCAGCGCGTTACGAATGCATGCCGCGACCGACCAACAGGAAGATCCTTGTCAATCTTTGTTTTATCCATAAATAATATCCGTAAATTAGTGACATTTTCACGTGGACCGAATACGAGAAAATGTTGTCTGGTGTCGCCGGCACCACAATAATATATTGTCGCCGAGATTGCCCGGTGGTCGGCGGCGGCGGCGGCGACGGCGTCGTCAGTCGCCCAAGAGGACGACGCGAAGGAAATGACATCACATCCGTTTTGGCACCTCGGTCGTCTCTATACACAGCATCGGCGCGCTCGCTGTTGTTTGAGATGCATGTTGGCGCAAGTACGGCACACCTCGAACCATGTGCCAACCTACTCGCATAGTCCATGTCCTGCCGGCTCCCCGACGACTTTGATAAATAATAACCATGCGATGGAACCTAGCATTAGGCCAGCGCGCACCGGCTCGACAGACACTACGGTAATTATTTTGATTACTTTCAATTCAATCACAGCCTTGTAGCCAGCGAATAAGCATTCATTACCATTGATTTTTACACCTACACAGGATCTGCTTTCGCAGGTCGCGACTGGCGCGGGTCTTGATTGCGATTTGATGGACAGCGGCCCGGGTTCGTTCCCCCATATTTGCATCCGATAATTGCACTACAGCACGCGGCCAGTCATGTTCCGCGGTGCCCATTCGCTTGTTTGCCCGACGATGCCATCCCATCCCATTCGATATTTATAAACCATTGTTTACCGCAAACTGGCATTTCCAAAGCAATTATTGGTATATTGTCTCTCCAACGTCGAAGCGTCGACCTGAGCATCAAGTCGTGCCGAGTTGACAGTCCGATATTGACACTAGCGCCCCGCCACAAGTTCTGCCGAAGTCCAGTTCAGTGTTTGCACAATAATCACTTGTAAAGTTGTGTGTGTGTAATTACATTTCCCATTCCCGGCGAGCGAGATCGCGGCAGATCGCGACTCGTGCGTCATTGTTCGCGGGCTGGGCGATCGACGACGGACGTGCAGTGACATGTTCGCGGCGGCGTCGGCGTCGGACGCAGTGGCCCGGATTGCATCAGCCACGCGAGAGCTTGCAATTTGCAATCAGCGACCGTCAAGCGCCCGTGGCCGAGCCCATATCGTTCGCCGAGGGGCTCACGGTAGCGATTTCGCACGGAAACCCTTGCCACGAAAATAGGTTTGGATAGAAATGAAACTCTTCGTAAAACGCAAACGAATGAGAGATGAATGAATGAATGAATGAATGTGATTAATTAATAATGTTGACATTTTCGTTGCTAATCGCATTCCATTCGTTCCCTTTGCCACACTTCGCCTTGATCCTCATTAATAATGTATAAACGAACTCTCTTGATGGCGGCTTTGTAGACTAATTATGTGCTCGGCGAATCAATGGGAAGCGAATGATTTGCTAAATCTAAATATTTAATGGTGAGCCAACCCTGGGAGAGATAACAATATTAAAGCATTGTGCTCGTATCATTATTCATTTCGTATTTGCAGGCAGTGTCAGACGAGCCTTTAGCTTAACAAAATATCATATCAAGGTCCCTAAACGAAATGCTGAAATCTCTGCAATTAATCTTGTATTTCCTCTATATAGCTGCACAACATCAATTAAGATTTCATTTTATAATAAAATTGTAATGAATTAATCAATGGAATGAGAATCGATTAACATACGACTCGACTGGCTAACATCAGTCCTGCGCTGGCTATGTGATGTTTTCGAAGTTGCGCCACGAGTCGCAATTCCGACGAGTCATTTTCCGAGCGCAGTCGCCCGTGCGCAGTCGCCCGTGCGCAGGCCCGTTCGACGCTGCGCAGCGCCACGGAAAAGCGCGAGAGTTATGAACGGGCGAAAAAAATCCCCCAGAGATCTATAAATTACATTGCATTATCATGCGTGGCAATGGCGTATTCTGCTTTCGGATGAGGCTCGTCTCTGAATTGCCGGTAATAAAAAGACTATAAGGTCGCTGCCATACACACACTTGGCATGCAACGGATCACCAAGGCATGCTCGCTGTCAGACGAGCATTTTCTGCCAAGTAAGATTCAACGGTTCGCGCAACAACTGGCAGATGGCGCTAGCTCTGCTCGGAGTCGAAACGCAGACCGCACGCCGCTGGTCGTTGTCACACCGTCAGAAACAATTCGCCACCTCGTAAAGTAAGTCCCCTTGCCCCCCGTCCGTCCGTACTCCCCCACGGCGCCCCCAGCGCTCTTGCAATGCCTCTTAAATGATTAAGAAGTGTAAAAATGGACCAACTTTATCTCCATAAAGTGATGTATGACGCCGCGTGGGTGTAAAGTTTAAAACTTTTCATTTTTTTTCTCCAACACGGCGCGACGTTCTATGAAGACGAGCGGGGTCGGGGGGGGGGGATGCAGGGGGTGGGCGGCGAAGGTAAACGCGCGAGTCCGACCCCATGCGTCGCTGTTTACACTCGAAGCCGGGACTCGAGCCAAGGACCGTGCAGCGATCCTCTTTTCCGCGTTGGATTCGCAGCCTCGCGGCGGCCGGCCCGGGGTGCCAAACCGTAAACGCGACAGTCATCGCGGCGACGTGCGACGCCGATGACCGACGGCGCAGTCGAGTCGCGAACTTGGCCCCGGCAAACGCGCGACCGCGCGAGCAAGTCGTTTCCGAAAACATGCGAAAACGCTCGGGCAGACCGCGTGCCAAAGCGATGCGTTCGGCGGCGTTCATGAGGTCGACCTTCCGCCAGCCACGAGACATGATTTCGCGTGCTATACGCTGCAAGGGCACGCGTGCAATTCGCAAGTCCCTGTGTAGACCTCATGTACAAATAACGCTTCCGGCTATGGGGGGGAAATAGTAATGGCATGAAATGTATCATTCTATCGTCTTGGATTATGCTGCGTATGCCGACTGCCCTGATTCCCTTTTGACACGACGTAGCCGGCCGCGTCTGCTGCGCAGCGCGTTTCTGCGCAGCGCGTTGCTGCGCAGTTACGATTAAGTTCCGAGAAATCACGCGCAGCAGGAAACTACATGGAAGTCGTCAAAACAACATTATCAAAATTATCTTGAAACAGATCCTCAAGATGACTCGGTGTTTTACTAACAGTGTCCACTTTTCGAGTGAAAATCGTTGTCGTACGCGGAGGTTCACGCGGGAACTTCTCCTGGCCACAAATACTAACACAGGTTTTTGGAAAAAAAATACACGTGTAGTTGAAGGGTTGTTTGATGTCTGATGGTGTGTTAGGTTATTATACTTTCAAAAATGACAGAGGAGTGAATTCGCAAGACGTGCTTAAAATGCCTTTTTTACGGCATTTTTACGTATGTATAGCTCGTACGAAAAAGCATGTCATTATTTGAATTAAGAGCTACCATCCGTCATCAATTGATTCTTTCTCAGTCTATAGATTTTTTTTTACATATTTTTATATTAATAATAATTGTTACTGTCGAAAGTTCACGCGTGAACCTCTGTACCGACCCCTGGCCACGCCGTGTCATGTGAAAATGACAACTTTAATATAAAACTGATAAAACCATAAATGTCCCAAACGGTCAATGTGTCAATGTGCCAATCTTATCGCGGTACAACTGAAAGTTACAATGACTAATTGCACTGCGTCATTTGATTAGTTACCTCATTATGAGCAACCCATTACATGGTACACACTATACTGATGCTTTCCTTTCAGTTTCAGCCCCAATATCACGCACAACTGGACAAGTCAATAATTTCCAGATTTATAACGTTCACCTTCGTGACGCCCCGTCCAGAGTTAATATTTTAAATGAATACAAAATTACAAATTACACAATCAGTTCTAACAGCATTTTCGCGTTCGAATGGCCTCTGGTCTCGGTACTCTCATTGTGCCGTACATATACGTCTACGTACAGTTCGTGCCCCGGAACCCACTCTGACCTCACCTAACCTTATCCCCGCTGACCGCTCCATGCAGTGGTCTTTCCGCCCCCCCCCCCCCCCCCCCCGGTCAACCACCGCGGGGCAGACGATATGCAAATCGCTGCCATGATATGACACATGCGAGCGACCGAGCTGACATACACATTCATTACGTTATTATTATTCTCTAAGGCGTTATAAACTACATTCGAGTGCAGTCGGTCGCCGAGCGTGCAACATGTGTACCTCCGCCATGTTGCACAACGACGACGCGACGCATCAAGAGTAATAACTTCAAATCTATACTCTGTAGTAACGATATACAGAAATGCAACGCCACAATACCGTCTGACCATCAATATTCAACGAAGGGAACTTTCCAGCGTATCCACTTTGCCCATCTAGATCCATCAATCTTTAATCCATAGTGAATAAGGCAATAAATATATGTATCAGTTTCCGGCACCGAGAGCTCGCTTTATAGCTGGCAATTCGTCTTTGGTTCTATGTAAATTAAGTGGATATATAAGCGTCGATTAATTATTAATGCTCTCTTGACCGGCGTAATAAGGTTGGTGTTGAGCCGTCGCGCCCACAAGCGCGCACGAAGTATTGCACACGGCGAGACACAAACGGCCGATCGTGACGAGGCCTGCACCGACGTCATCGGCGTCGGCGTCGGCGTCGGGGCTCGAACTCGCGCGCCGCCGCCGCCGCCGCCGCCGACCATCAATAACGTTTTCAATCCGCGATCGACGCGTCCGCCGCCCGTCGCCCGCCGACAATTAACCCGCTGACAGCCGGCATGAGTTATTAAATCGACGATAATTAGTTATTTAATGCGCCGTACGTGGGTGGCGCGGGCGCCGAGCCCCATGCAAATAGCGTGTCTGGCCGTCCGTCCGCCGAGCGACAATGCAGGCGAAAAGCGCGAGCTGCCACTTTCTGCCGCCGCGCGGCCCGTTGTTGTCGTACGTGAATAGCAATGGAAAAGGGAAAAAGGAAAACCGAAACAGTAATGAAAAATTACATTCGATTCTGGCCGGGGTTCGCTGTGCACATGCCACTACAATGGTGCCAGCGTAATGCCTGTCGCTGAGTGCGGTCACAGTGGCGTGCAGCGGCGTGCATTGGACCCGCGCGCGCTTGTATTTGTCAAGTCGACTAGCGCACCGCATGTCAATCAATTTTGCTACTTGGACGTATCGTGATTCGTGATTTGTCCGATAAAGCCATAACAATTCCTAGATGGAAAACTGTCCATGTCTTCACGTGATCAGTGCGAACATGCTATATAGGGTGGCGTGGTGATTGCTTATAGGATTTCCTCTAATATAGGCGCGCGGGCTAAGTGAAGATAGACTCATCACTTAGTGTGGGCACGGGGCTAACACGCAAGCCGTGACCCTAAGGGTCGGCCGGTGCCGAACCGGTCCCTTCGACCGGTGCTCGCGTCGCGCTGTGCGTGACCCGCGCGCGACCGGCTTGGGTGCGTCCCGAAGCACGCGCCCTGCCCACGCACCCCCCCCCCCCCCCCCCGTGGCCCCTGCCCTCGGGCCACACGACGACGGCCCAAGACGTTGAACAGGGCGGCGCCTCATCGGTGGGCAATTAGTCAATCAATCACTCTCACTTACGTGCGGCACAAAGGGCTGAAACTTAACCCCCGGCCCCGCATTCGCGGGGCGAGGAAGCACACGGGGAAATTTAATTCATAATCGTTATGGAAAAAGTTAGTGCCACTATATAAACGTATAGTCGTAATGATAACCGATCATAATGCATCAATTAGACAACACAATTGAAATTGAATAGCCGTCTGCCTTTTAACGATTAAATCATTTATTAATGCAATTACTACATTTTTTCTTGACTTTGTACATGGGTATATAATTATACCTGTTTCCTATTTCATTAATTATTGTTCAGTAAACGTGTTTTAAATGGGTGCTAATGCGATATTTTTTGCAGTGCACAGGCAAGCAGGCTGCTAGCACCAAGGTGAGACCGATTGTCGATGAGGTGCTCGTGTTTCTCGGAAAGCCCGCAAAGGAAACGACGGCGACGACGACGACGACGTCGACGGGTGTATGAACTCAGGACCTTGGACAGCGGTATCGCAGTATCGCCGGCCAGGCCTGCACCTTCGCGGCGGCTCGTGCTCGGACTTACGACGGGACACGGGCATACGGGCCTGCTGGTCAGGGAACAGGGCGCACCAGGAGCCAGGACGGAGCAGCGCCCAGGGCGGACCTGGGTCCGGGACTGTCCTGCTATAGTGAACGGCTAGGGTGACTTTCGTGCGAGGACCCCACCGGAGATGGGACAAGGGCATATGGGCCAGTTGTCCAGGGTCCCGAAGGACCTGGCAGGGTAAAGCACGGTCGACAATCAACCAAAAGTGTTGTGCTCAATGCTGTGTTACTTTTGATACTACAAGCTGTTTGGTTCCCTACAGGAAAAAGCGGACAGGACAGCAGATAGATTAACTTGGGAAATGGCTATTTAGAAATGCATTAGCATAAACTACGCCCTGGCCTAAAAGCAAAAGCGCATTGCGAGGCGTTCATTACGCCCGGAGAAATAATTTCAAATAGATTAGAGTAAGGATGTGGGCTGAAGCCTGAATTATGTCTGCGTCTCAGCGCAAGCTGTTAACGTCGAGAAAATATAACGCTTTTATACATTTGATGATAACGTCTTGATTTAAGAATGCCGATTTTATTAACAATCGAGATGTAGGTGCCGCACTGTCTTACGTA
This sequence comes from Nemoura dubitans, assembly GCA_921293005.1. NCBI lineage: Eukaryota > Metazoa > Arthropoda > Insecta > Plecoptera > Nemouridae > Nemoura > Nemoura dubitans. Next base: position 5,007,641 of record OV121075.1, on the reverse strand, counting down.
GGAGTACAAGGATTCCCACAATCGGTTCGGAGTTCGTGGAAAAGTTTCGCCTAGATTCCCATCAATAGCTGACGCCCAAAAATATTGATAACAAACGGTAACCTTGATCGCATAATCGATTGCTATATCAGATGTGATTTTTCTGATTTAACTAATATACTTTTGACTCTATCACCGCTGAAAATAGTTGTAGCTGTAGGCTCGCCAATTCGCTATCTACAAAAGAAATGTTATCACCAACTCATTAGACATGTGTGAATCAGAATCTAATAATTCAAGACAGCGTAGACACCTCGCCATTGTAGATCCAGACCCTAACCCTTGAGTGCAATTGTGTAATTGCAGAAAAACGCCGCGCGTCGGATCAACATAATTGTAAATCGTAATCGTGTCGCAACGCTCTGGACGCACTAAGGTGACTTTGCCTACGAGATTATCGCGCTGCAAGGGTCAGTCCGTCTGCAGCCACGCTATACACATTAGTGCACCCCGCGCAAATAGAGCCGCCCTCTGCCTTCGCTGGAACCGCCGCGATCGATCCACATCTCCACCGCACCAAGGGCGCAACTCGCCTGTGATGCTCTCTAATAATCCTTCAGCCGTAATAGGATTGTCACGATTATTTAATTTGGCGGTAGAAACCCGCGTGTCATAATTGCATCAGCCTCGTTCGCGGCGCATGAGACGGCGATTCGTGCGATCGTGAATCAATGCGCGGTCCGGGGCCGAGGGAGGCAGCAGAGGCTCGATCGAGACCGGGCGTAAATTAGCCATCGATCTTCGATCGGCCGTCGTGGAGGGCTGCGCACAGCTGCGCGGCGCAGGCGGATTAATGGGCGCGCGGCGCGGTCGTTGATCACCGCCGCCTGCGGCATGGGTGACAGGGAAATTGCGTGCTCATCACGCCGTGACAGCCGCGCGTTCGCTCTTTTATTGATGGAATTAGTGAACTTGTAAGTTGAGATAGCGTCTAGCCCGTGCTGTGATGAGGACGTCGTCGGGTTATATACATGCCTATACCTATTTATTGATACCACAGCGAGGGTATCAAGAGAACGCCGAGGTGTGAGTAAACTAAATGATGTTTATTTAATAATGACTAATCAATATTCATCACTCATCAATCAACTCCATTATCGACGTATCGGAATTTCTGACATGTTCATCGATGTTGAACTGTACATGAATTGGGAAGTACGCTAGCGCTGCCATGCGACGAGCGTCCGGAGGCTCAGCGTGCGCTGGCGAACAGGAAACCTTTTCCTGATATCAACTTATATATTCCCCATCCCGCTAATTGGCCCGACAGCAAACAACTTGAAAGTTGCTGGAAGTCAGAGTACGACGACGACGAAGACGACGACGACGACGACGACGAAGACGAAGACGATGAAGACGACGACGACGACGACGACTAGGACGAGTGAGGCAGTGGACGGTTCCCGAAAGCCGTTTCGTCAGTCAGGCCCGACTTTCTGAATAAATATTATACTTGGTCGCGCACACTGAAGAAAAGACGGACAGTTGCCGAACGTGCCCCGAATGTTATTCCGGGCAGAGGTTCGGGCCCCCCTCTCCCCCCATTGGGTCTTGAGGGCAAAATGTCCCCAGTCCCCAGTCATCCAATTAGCAGGCTCTTTCGATGTGCTTTCTCACTCGGTCCTTGTGATTGCATAACTGATGTTAGGGTCGTACTTTGGCGGAAAGCGCTTTCCTCCCGCTCCAGTGACGTCCATGCCGACGATGTCTTTTGAGAAGCAAGTTTATAAAACAGTGCAGCGCGCGATGGCAGCTTTTCAACCGCGCGCACTGCACACATCACACATCACACACGTGTACCCAGCGACTCAATTATAAATAAATACACGGACTTTTCGACGTCGTGGACCGCGCGGTTGCGTCACGTGCGGCACCGACGCCGACGCCGACGCCGACGCCGACGCCGAACTCCGCCGCACGAACCCGACTCTTGGCGAATCCACGTGAAAAACGGCGCTCGCCGGCTCGATTCGTGCCGCGGGGAAACGACTGCACGAGCGCCGGGATCGCCTCCGCAAAACGTGCCTCGAACTTCAAATCGCCTGCCAAATTCTTCGCCGTCAATGTCATTCCTTATTTGAAGACAGCTACAAGTTTTTAATTACGATTCTCAGCGTTCACTCATTGTAAAAAAAAAGTGAATAATAAAGCAAACGCATGGATGTGGCGTGCGAATTGTTGGTAGCGGCCCGATGGTCATCGGCGGCCTCCAATGAATGGCGTTTGATTGCCGAGAGTGGGATGCATGCATGACGCGGTCACGAGAGAGTCTCTACCTCGACCAGTCGAACGGTCGGACCACGGGACCCCTGGGCACCGGGCGTCGCGGTGTATAGGAGCCGTGCCGGCACCGGTCCGCATTGCACGCAGCGCTCGCAGACGCCGCGCGCAGCCACTGCCAAGGACACTCGCCGAGAGGATAAGGACAATAGTTAAACGTCCCGAGCGAAGGACAGGGCCAGAGCGAGCATTGCCTCTATCATTAAATACTCCACGGTTGATCGAGGGTGTAATCTGGTGTGCCGGCTCGACGCGGACACGAGGAGGCTGCATGCATCGTCGGACTCCGAGCGACTGACGTCAGTACGATCGCGTGGCGACGCCGCGAGTACAACACCTCGGTGGGGCGACGAAATTCGCGGACCGACGCGTTTGAGACGAGCGACCGATGTTTTGTCGCGGTGCAATGGCCATCGGCAAATAAGGGGGGCTGCGGGGGAGGGAAGAAGTTGCGTCCAGGCGCGACGCGTATCGCTCTACGATCTGTCGCGCGACCGCGAGTTCACCTTGGTAATCAGCAATTAGGAAAGAGATAGGGGGAGAGAGAGAGAGAGAGAGAGAGAGAGCGTGAGAGGCTGAGAAACTCGCTATCGGTCAACTGGAAGTTATCGACTTTGGAAGTGAGTTGGTCGAACTTGAAAGTAAAACTCCAAGCTATAGAGGTGTAGCTCGTATTCCAGAGGTATTTCGAAACTTATACAAAGTATCAACAGGCATCGGGGGACCAATTAGTCTCCCACACTCTGGCCGTGCTGATTCCGCCGGGCGCTGCATCATGGCCGCGTTTTTTTTTTTTCGGGTTCAAAGTAGACTTTAATGTCGGTCCGTAGTACCGTCTGGTGGAAACCAGCGCAAAAAGAAACGCTCGAAATACCAGGCTAGATGGGTGGGCATGACATTGTAAACTCGTGCATAAATTTGATAAATGTGCTAACACAGCGAGTTACATTTTTTAACCATGCTCCAAGGAAATTTTATGAGCTCACTCTTTATACACGAAGAAACCCATGTAATTAATGTACTTTATGTGTGTTTGTGTTGTGGTCCAAAGCTGTATAATTAAAGAAACGTTTTCTGAAAAAATCGAAAACAATTTAAACGACACTAGACATGCTTACGAGCAATTTATTTTCAAACTGTGACCCGATCTCAGATGTGAAATCTAGCGGACGCAAATCGGTCGACCGCACTTTTAGCGCAAGTACGGCTTTGGCATAGACATTGATTGCCGCGATATCCGATCGAGTGTGGTCGTAATCAACGGTACAATCAGTGGGCAGCAAACAGGCAGGCAGCGGGCAGGCAGGTCGGCGCTAATCAGCAGCTTGTTAATGATCGCTGATTACCGGACCTTCACCTTCCACTCCCAGTCCGTCAAGACACCGCGCGCCCAGCCAGTGGCGGGCAATCGCGACTCGTTATCGATCAAGAACCTTCAACTCAACCACCTCAGTTCACCGGCGCACCGATGCAAAAGCGAACGGTAAAGACATTAAGGTGTCGTTGAAATGAGGCAAACACCGCTGCTAAAAATAGGTGGGCCGCAGCCCCCGCGCTCCCCCCCCCCCCCCCGTACGTACGCGACACGCCAGATAACACCACAATGACCTTTTATCAACGGCTTATCGACCAGATATTACCCAGATAGGAATTTCATCACATGCCTCGGGAAGTTGTGTGCGACAGGGCTGGGCTGGGCTGGGCCGGCCCGGGGTAAAACTTTGTGCTGCCAGTTATACTCTTATCGTTGTTATTATATCACTTTATAGTTAGTATACAAGTTTCGGGGGGAGTTATTCCGCACACGACCAACTTTTGATCACTTCAATCGCAACTCGGCGATAACGTCGCTCGCGTCGCACAGAAACAGTGTACTATATAGAACACTGGCCCAAACTTGAAATATTGAATAACATCAAGTTGGCCAAACAAAATAAGACCGTCCCGTCTTGTATAAATAATCATGGCGAGAGAAAAGCCGATTGATTTAATAATGGTTCAACAACAGGGTCCCAACGCGGCCCGTGCGTAGCAAAGCGGTTGGCAACCCTGGAGGGGATGGGTGGTGGGTGGTGGCAAGCGTATAACGCTTTATCCATCATTCATTTGTTAGCAGGCCAGGTCTCCGGATATGAACATGAAAACTCGTTTTTAAGCTATTGGATTTTCATGCTAGTCAGGGCTTATACGCCCGAGCTGCCCACTCCTTCCGTTGCGCCTCGCCAGCTTCGTCCTTGCGAATCAATAGCTTCGGGTTGACTACCTTAAAAAAAGCAATAAAGCAAGCGTGCCTGGAGAGCTGCAATGTTAATTGCAAGTGTCACTCACGAGTCATTAGAGAGACTGATCTCGGACAGCGATCACAGCACGATGGGGGGAGGCAGAAGGAGAGAGGCGGCAAACCAAGCATCGCTCCGGACCACGTCGCCTCACAGCCAACTGACCACAGCCGAGTAATGAGTGGTGAAAACTAGACGAATTTCCCACTCGGCAAACTTGGCGCTGGCGGCGGCGGCGGCGGAGGCCGACGTGCAAGGCCCGGCCCGGCGACGTGGTATGGCACCGATTCTGATCCAGCTAACCGCGCACAAGTCGTGGCCAAACTCCTTGCCACCCTTCCCTGCCCTGCCCTCCGACCCCTGTCCTGGCTAATTCCTCAAGCTGCAAGTTGTTGCCAAAGTCCGTGCCAACGCTGGTTGCTGCGATTGCTCCGCGCGACCGCTCCAAAGTGTCCAAAGTGTCCGAACGTCCGAAGCAAACCGCCTCGACGCCGACCGATGGACCGAGACGTGGGCGCTAACTGTCAAGACAATCGCCGCCTCTGTTTGCCGAAGCGAAGGGGTGTGTTGCTACTAAACGAAAGATAACAGGCTCGTGTTTAGCATATCGGAGTGAAGAGCGTCTTGTCAGGCAGGCAGGCACGGCGTCTAATCCTCGGCGGCCGCATATCACTGTCTTCCTTGCCCGTGCGCTGACCATAGCACGTTGAACCGGGATGGGATGATGGCCTAATAACAAACACATGCCGCATTCCCACGGTGAGCCTCGTCGGCCGCCGCCGCCGCGTCGAGGTGCCCTGCCGGCTGACGGCCGCCGCGCGGCGGAGATGGATACACTTCGGCGTATTGTTGCGTTGTGTGCGGTGCGATAATACAACGGACATTGCTGTTCTGTTGATGTTAAGCCTATTTGCGAGAGTGGGCTTGCGAACACGGCCCGGTCGTCGACGGTCGCGTTACGACTTGGTAAGGTGTGGACCGTGTAAAGTGGAATATCCTCGTGTTGGCAGATCGGTTCCCCAAACAGGCATCGGCGGTGTCCCCGCCCCCCCCCCCCCCCTCCACGGCACACCGTGTTGCTGATTGCCGAGAATGTCCACGTTTCGTGTGCGGCGACCAAACACAATTTCGCTATCACTTTCCAGTTAACATATTAATACACATTGACATACACAAGGAGAAGGTAAAAGTATAAAGTTCTAATAAAATATCCAGCTTGTATAGAGAGATTAGACGCGGCGCAAAGCGATTACATTTGGCACAAAGGATCCTTTGAAAGTTAGCGTTCCATTGAGTCCCTCTTGTCAAGACTGGGAAATTATTCATGGCCCGTGGTTGTTCACGATTTCCAAACGTGTAACGCCAGCCGCGAAAAGCAGGGGGGTCGGGGCCCGCGGAGGGGGGGGGGGGCGGGGGTGGCATTGTGTGGCCTGGCCGCGCCAGTGCGTCGGTGCGTTAGTGCGTGTTTAGACATCTTCAATATAGATCACCGAGTGTTAATTTATTTAATCTCCAATGGGAGGCAAGCATTTCGATGTTTAATTCATGTCTTAATCGAAACAACGGCGGCGGTGGCAGCGGCAGGCTCGGGCACGCAACCCGAAATTACACATTATTGTTGTCCAAGTATTGTTTCTTATTCATAGACACTCGTATTTTCGAGGAACCATTTCGTAATCTGGCGCGGCTCAATAAACAAGTTCAGGAGCGTGGCGTGGCGTGGCGTGGCGGGCGGAATGATTGTGAAACGCACTCGAACCACGGACTTCGGGCGTCGCGTCCACTGAACTTGCAGCCCGAGCCGATGGCGCAACGTCGTGACGCTAGCGTACACCGACCACTGAGCTAGGTGTACAGTACAGGTAGGTAACGTGTCACAACTTTACCGAACTGATACCACGAATAATTAATGGACGTTTTATCGATCTCGCGCCGTTGGAATTACAGAAACCGCGTCCGAGTCGGCCAGGCCAGGCCAGGCCAGCCAGTGTCGTCGTGAAACGTTTTTTTGGCCTATGTTGAAATGTCTGTGTGACTAAACGGTGGAGGTGCCTTCCGCCATAGCGCGCGCACGGCACCTCCACAAAAATAAACTACTGCGAGCTTCGCGACAAAAAATGAACCCTGCTAGCTTTTCGAAAATGAAACACGCTTTTTTGTTGCATGTAACTCAAAACAATAATTATGAAAACAGCATAGAAAAAGGGAAGCCAAGTTTTCACTCCTAATTGAACACGGTCGACGCGCGGCAGGGGTACAAAAATGGCAGTACATGCTTGCGCTTGCCCCGCGAGGGTGATTTAGTGGGTGTGAAGAAGTGTTGTGGTCCTCGGGTGCCGCCAGTCTGTCGTGGACGCCCCAGGATTAACAAAACTCGGCCCACCGCCCACCGTATTGCTGCAGAGGCGTGCATTCGTGATCGCGGAGACCGGGAAACTCGTTTGGAAAAGCGCTTCGGTCATCGGCGGGGGTAGCTTTTGAAGAAATCCTGAAGACACGTGAATCGGTTTATTGGCGCAGCATCACAGCAGTCCATCGATACAATCCTACCCGCATGTCCGCATAAATCGATGCGGGTGCAAATACCATCAACGTCGTTGCAGCACTGAGCGAGTCCAGAAATGCACCTCCGCACAAGCACAGCGCTGTTACGGCACACGATCGATTGATTACGCCAAGACTGTGATGATCAAGTCAACGACGGTGACGCCGATTCTAATACTAGCTGACTCGATTCATTCGCAGCACCTCGTACTGTAGTAACATCCGTATTTCATTGTAGAACACGGCTGCAAATAACCAAAAGTACTGTAATATCAGTAATGTTTAACTTTGATGTATATTGTAATGACATGGTTCGTACAAGAGCGGCGATCGCCGTGTTGACGATGTGTGGTGAGTCGTTGACCATGCACTGTGCTGGTGAGTGTGTGGGCGGCACAGCACCGAGCCTTTTAGGCACAGTTGAGGCGATGGGGCCATGGGCTAATTTGCGTCAAATGACGATATTGTGGCGGTGGCATGATTTCCTGAGGTGGTGCTTCAGTTTTCCCAAATATCACCAGTAATACATATATGACAGAGTCCGCCAAGTGCGATTATGTCATGGGGTGACATTGTTTTGTTTTTCCAGTTCGTTTCTCAGAAGTTTAAGTATATGAAGGGGAGGTTAAGAGTTATATATATATATAAATATATATATATATATATATATATATATATATATATATATATATATATATATATATATATATATATATATATATATATATATATATATATATATATATATATATATATATATATATATATATATATATATATATATATATATATATATATATATATATATATATATATATATATATATATATATATATATATATATATATATATATATATATATATATATATATATATATATATATATATATATATATATATATATATATATATATATATATATATATATATATATATATATATATATATATATATATATATATATATATATATATATATATATATATATATATATATATATATAAATATATATATATATATATATATATATAAACTAAAGACGGTCGTTTTGAGCTGCAGAGATGCAAGCACACACGAGACGATGTCAGGAAGCGACTATATGTGTGTGCCATTGGGACGGGAAAAGCACAGTTTTCCGCGGTAGTTTTCCAGGAAGAGGGATAGCAAGAAGGTCATGAGGCTACAGAGACAGATATACCGTTCGCTCAGACACATAATGGCTTGGTGATGTCAGGACTTCGCGATGATGATGATGACGACACGATGTGACGGGGTAACTTTCGTTACCGAGGTCGATTTCTAGGAGAAGGGATGACAGACAGAGGGGAATGCGGATATAACGATGGCAAGCGATTGTGCATTAGCATGTTGGCTTTGGGCACGCCAATGTCATGGGCCCTCGGTCAAAGATTTGGCGAAGAGAATCCAGTCGTCAATACGGTCTCTGCGATATTGTTATCGACATACCTGACGATACACTACATGGATTCATATTATCTGTGTTCGGGTTATGAAAAGTTACCAGCGCGATGATCCCACCAGGGCCACCAGTTGTCTTGTGTCTGACGCCTTCAGTGCTGCGAGCTTGTCTGCTAACTTGTGGAGCCCAGCCACAGGCTACCTGTCTGACGTCAAGTTGAGGGAAGCGGGACCATGCTCCAGAGTCCTCCCGAGGCATCCTTATCGTTAACGCAAGCTCAGCAATGTTAAATGTTGATGCATAACAAGAGAGCACTGAGTTTATAAACTGCACATAAACAAAATAAACATAGACAGTTTATGTTCGAAACATGGTTGGAGAACTACCCGACTTTTTAGTTTTTTGGTATGTTACACGTACACATTGTGATACAAAATTGACCGAGGTGTTAAAGCTCGTCGACGTGAGTGAACCCGTCCTTCTGACGAGGATGTGAGGCCGGAAGGACGCGAGGATAGTTTTGCAGAAATTTACGAGAGTCCGGGTGAACAGCATATAGTATAACATCAAAACGTTTTGATGTTGATAGTTTCAACACGGGATGCATTTATTTTTAGAAACAGTGTGATTTACGAGACCAGTTTTCACTGTCATATTCTCTGCACTCTTTCTCAGCTTTGGTTGGCTTTGTGAAAGCTAGATGTAATACCGCGGGCAAAAACACAAATGTGTAAAAGTTGATATAATTTAAATGAAATTCCATCAATGCACAATGTCTGTACTTCAGGAAGCATTTGGCACGAGAGTCTGTATATAATGTGCGGACGCACATTATCCCAAAAGCCAACGCCTGTCAGTGCACCGGGGGTCCATGCCAACCTCACGCCAAGACAAACTGCATCTCTGGCCTGCATCTCCGAGTGCGCGGCCAACTGCAACATTCTAGCGGTCTGTCCGCTTGCAACTAACTCACCGAGCGTGCGGCGAAAATGCATCTTAGTTCTCGATTGGCCGCGATCATCTGACCGGTACGCTAAGTACAGCCACTGGCCAATACCCATAAATCATAGAGCCGCGGCACCCACGCCGCCGCCCTGCGAATGGCGGCGGACGGGGGTTGAAGCGCGCAATGCACAGGTGCAAGTCTGGGTGATTTGCATGCCGGCCCGCGAGCTCCCCGAGCCCGCCGCGACCAGAGTGAGTAAGTAGCTGCAAATTAATTACCTTATGGCAAATGCACATTGCGAGCCTGCCAATTTGTCGGTAATTCCTCGACAGTGCGGCGTGCAGAGTCGCGCTTATTGCAGCGATGATTCACCGATCGGTTATGCATGAGTAGGTGTCCGCTTGCAGTGCCGCACCTTCGGCATGGGTGCCTGTGATAATATTTAATGGCTCGGTGTTTGGTGTGCATATTCATCGATATAACATTCGATATCGATCAGCTTTACCATTGGCTCGCGCCTGCTGTTTACACTAATTAGCTGGAATTATTGATCAGGCCCAAAGTGAGCACCTTGACCGTAATGTCTAATTGAGATTCAATAATACGCGCGAGCTGCTATTTGAATAATGAAAAGTTTTGACTAAACGTATATAAATCGCTTCCTCTAATTTACTTGTGTGAAATCTGGGTTAATTGCTTTCAAATAGTTCCTAGCGAAGGTGTTAAATATGGACGTTTAATATATACCGAAAGACTAATTATAAACTTGCGCTCATTGCGCACATATTGACTATGTATATGGAGGCCGAATCGAAAGAAGAATGTCGACACTCACTCTCGATTTCGGGGAAGCCGTGATAAGATATGTCAATGATGATACGCACAATTTCTGCAAGGATGAACTTGACTTTAAATGTGCGCCACTCCAGTATCAAACTTCCGAGAAATCTTATATGCCCACCACAGAACCGCATCGATAAGAAAAACTCACCGACGGTGCAAAACCACTATCCTCTTCGACCAAAGTCTACACAAGGAAACAGACGTCTCACAAACACCACGCGCCAACTTCAATGCAAATTATTTTTATTCTTTTCTGGTTCAGATAGCACGTTTCTTGGCTGCCAGCTAATGATTGCTCAAATTGCTCGCATGACGTCGGCGGGCCACCAGCAAATGTTCATGACCTTGCGTCTAGTTACTCTCGGCGTGTACACCGGTGGTTACACCATTACACCATTACACCATTACACCACGGTCGGCCAAGTGAGCACCTCTTCATGACCACCGCGCTCGACTGGGGTGAATGCAATCGTGCGAACATTCCGCGCCATTGTTTTCCTGTCATGCGCCAATCCACAGCGAAACTGCGTTAATAATCATAAATTAGAATGATTCTTGTACAGTTCTCTTACTGTGTACTTGTCTGCCTGTCGTGTTACAACTATGTAGGTAGTAGCAGCTAGCAGTACCACTATTTCAGAGACAGTCGCATCCTAGTTCGTCACTCTGCCGATGTCTTCTTTCTACTTCCTAAATCCGTCGAATGACGTCAGTTTACTTGCAGAACGATCATTGTGGTTGAGTTGAACCCCAACCAAGGAAGCAAGTCTAAAGGATGTGATGGGTAACGTTCCGATTAATAAATGCCATGCAAACGCAATCTATATCGACTTGTGCCAATTATCACGAAAAGGACGTATCAAAGAGTGAATTCATTTCGATTCAATTTATACGTCTTTGAAAATTACTGGTCCAATTATTTAAAGATCTGAGCACGGATCCGAGTTTCAAAATGTACTAAACACAGATAGGTTATTGTGTATATTAGACGAGCTGGTTTGAAAGCAACGATTATTCTAATGATGACGACTTTCGGATGGTGCCTTCTGAAAGGCACCAATAATCATCATCATTATCGTCATTACTCACCCAACCACCCAACCCTCAGTAATCGGTGCGTGGGAAACGAAGCCACAGCAACTCAATTGGAATCGGTGGTGGATATGGCCTGTACTATTTCTAGCCGATAATAACGAGCTAATAACATGACTGCGCGCGTACGCAGGTTTTCCAAGAGTTGCGTTACGAATGTAGGGAAACGATTGAAAACTCCCGTGGCATGGCCCATTGAACAGCGACATGCGTGGGTGTGAGAATGGAGAGCCATTAGTATTGGTTTTGTGTTCAATTGCAACGAAATGTGGAGCAGTTTTGTCGAAAACGAGCAAGGTAACGCGAGGCGACACGTGTAGAATACAGCGAAGGAAGTAATCGGCGTGGCATGTGCAAGAAAACATTATTAATCACTTTCTAAATTGATAAATTATTCATAATTGGCACGGAAAATGTCTAAACACATGGAAGTGCATAAAAACAGCGATCGACATTGCTATTAGGTATACACGATATTCTTTCACTCGATGTAGTACATTATGCATAATATAGGTACGAAAAGGAGCGAAGTGTAATGATAGGTTTCCGGTCTCGAAATTGCGTATGGTACCGCCGGCTCTGCGCCGAATCGTGGCGTGGCAAAAAACTGCACTGGAATTGGTGCGGCCGAAAATGCACGTGTAAACGTACCGGCACACGAAAATGGCAGGCCGTGTTCGTATATTGTGCGTTACATAAACGAGGAATTAGGCGTGCACTTTACAACCAGTGGAACCTTGGCCGCCTAAACACCAAGGTTAGCGGTAATGAATTTACAAGGGAAGTCGCTTACTAAAACAACAGCTTCATTTATATAATTTAAAAATGAATACACGAATTCAGTTAATTTTAGTAAATCGGTGACACTTAAGTTCAAAAGAATTCGCTTCAATAAAAGTGTTGTATTTACATTTTTCGATTGCAAACGGCGGGTATTTCGAGCACGAATATTAGTAACTGGCCACTGCAATTACTGTCAAGTCTAGAACCGTTCAATTGAAACCGGTGGCTGGCAACGCACGCCGATCGGCATCACGTTTGATACCATGATTGGCGACAATAGGCCGTCGCACAGTGAATGTCGGCGCGGGCCCAGCACGACACTCTGATTCCGATGGGCGTGACCGCTCTGGGTCCATCACGCCGCACGCGTCGACGATCCACAATCTGGCACAGCATCCATCTGAATGCTATCGACAAGCAACGTCTCAAATCACGCGCACGCATGACTAAAGTGCAATGCGCGACGCAAACGAATATGTTTGGGATTAGCAGCGAATTGGGGCTTTCACCGAGCGGCAGTTATATTTAATTTCTTTTTATGCCATTCACTATTTGATATCGATTTACGACCTACATGCGCCCTTTCGCTGTACGTATCGCGTGTGTACACAAGTGAATATCTCTACAATTACGCGTTTAAAAGTGCAGTAAACTTATTTGTTCCGATAGCATGCTATCAGATTTTCTTCTCTTATCTTAAGCGACACGTGTGCATTTTCCAGCTAGAAGACTCGAGGAAAAATCATTACTAGATACTTAATTTTATAGACACAGAGGCAATACTTGGCTGGCAAGCGCAAGTCTGTCTCTATTGTTCGACCTTGAGCGAGTATACATCTCCCGTACCACCTTACCTGACTCTGATCACATGCAACGCACCATACAGCTCGGTGCTTCGCAAAATCAGTCCCACTCTCCACATATAATATCGCTTACTAAAACTATATGTCATATGTCAAAACTAACTATATGTCAAAACGATGCATGCTAATTTACGCACCTGCATAATATGACATACCGAAACTGTAATAAATACAGTGTTACGTTGGTCTCGTCGCATTCATTCATTCGTTTTGTCCAATAAAATTATTCAAAATGAATTCAAAGTTTTTGAATATCAATATCATGAATGCGTTACTGTGGCTCTTGGAAAAATACTGCCCACTGGCCTAGATATTATTAATCTATTCCTTGTTCAAATATCCGATTGCTTGCAAATTGAATATAGCACTGTCGATTTTACTATATCACGTTCATTCATATAACAGCTACATACACAAGAGTTTGATAGAGGAAACATTGTTCTTCCGATGGGAATCTGTCGAATTGTCAGCTTTCGATTAACGATATCAAAGAGTTGCTTCAACAGATTGATAAGTAAACAAAACTTACCGTATTCCGAATTTCATGTCGAGGCAAATCCTAGGCAACACACGGCACACTATTATTACAAATATTTCAGAGTTCCGCATTACGCTGTTTCCAAAATATGGAGAATAATAATTATATTTCATTTCAATCACTGACACCTTGTCTACAGAACAACACGTTGCACGTTATAAATATCATATAGATTCACTCTCAAAAGCACATTATACCTAGCATGAGGTCACATTAACTACTGATCTAAAACTGCTAGTAAGAAGCCCAGGTAGAGGCCAAGGTCATAATGCTTGTCAACCCCAGTATTGGATTCACAAACAGGTATCACCAAATCACAGTGCACTCTGGTAGCACAGTTACAAACTCATCATTACAATCTTTGGGGCGATGTAATTGATATCATCAATGTTCGAGCAGTGGCGATTTGAGTTATCTGGCAATATGGCAATAAAAATAATGAAATAGAGAGAGAGAGCAAAATATGCTCGAAATAGCCATAAAAATTAAAATATTCGTTGTGAGTAATTGGAAACCTCTTGTATTTGTCAACTCCATATCAAAAACATTTACCCCCTCGCTTCTAAAATGACAGAAACCGTATGCATCGTAGGCTACTGCTATTTCGCGGAAGGAAAGAGTATTTTAACACCCAAGTACGAAAGGTCATGCACCAAAGTCATTTGCACCCACGCACCTAAAGTACCAATATATATTTTATTTTCTAAGCTGCAAATCAATAAGAGTTGCAATATTATCAACAAATTTGGGTCTCCTATGGTACATATAGGTTAATAATAATTTAATACATGGCCAGTGGAGCTCAATCGATACCAATTTGCCAAGCATTTAAAAAGTAACCCTCATTTCTCATTACATAATTTTAACTCGTCGTTCAAGCAAATAATAGTTACCAAATATTGAACTTTTTGAATGAGCTACGCACGAAAACGTCTGATGCCACCAAAATTATCATCTGAATGGCCATAGTGTTTCTGTTGATACCGCTCGCAGTTTTCACAATTTGCATCACTCATATTGACTGACCATTCAGCCACTCTAGACTAGTGCAGTCTATTCATTACCCGGACTACTGCATCGGCAGCTTTGACGCAATTAGCCACGTCTGTGTACCGCAGACAAAGCGACCAGTCACACAAGAAGACTGCCAGGGCCTTCGCCGACGCCTCCGCGCCTCGCCGCCTGCGTTGGCCAGCGCTGGCAGTGCACAATTGCAGCACACGTGTGTGTACTGTGTGTATGTATGTGTTTGTGTGTGTGTGCACGTGAACTTGACGACGCGATAATTACTGTCGGTACTTCGCTTTCGACGGCAATCTCTTCGCTATTCAACTTTATCTCGGGCACACATCACGCTAATGTGTCAAATTAAATGCTCGGCTACAAATGGATGTCGCCTGATTATGGTAATTAATACATAAAGATGTGAGGTTTAAATTATAGTTACCTGGGTTTATGAACTATGAAGTCTGGTAGGGAATGAAGGCATCTTGTGACAAAAAATAACGATTATTCCAACACCTAACTCGTCCTGGCTGTGTTAGCAAATTGCAATAAAAGAGTCAATTACGCTTGGAGGACGTCAGACCTAGTTCGGCATACACTGTAGACATATTGTTTTGCCCTCTTTCGTCTTAGGGGTGTTTCCCGAATAGCGCAGCCTAACCTAGATCGTGACTCAAGGAATAAGGTGGTCCCATCGATCTCGATCGTTATCAGTTATATACGCATTGTCACTAAAATTTGTTTATCACTGCTGTTCCGGACTAGATTTTCTGAGACATATCCGCACTTGGCGGTTGCTCATGTGTTTGTCTTGCACAACGATGGCATTGTTTCGCTTGCATTAGCTCTGGCTGGAGTTAACAATATCAATTATCATTGTCCAACGCAATGATTACTGGCTGAATGAACCCAATCCTGTAATGACTAGTGCTAGTACATCTTGACTTGATGGCTATACAGTATACACCTGAAGACTTGTCACTTGACCCCCGTTGGCTTTTGGAAATGTTGCGACAATCTGTCGGATGGGTATTGTTATTTGATTTTTATTGGACGGTAACACCTCTATCATCTTTAGTGTACCGATCCGACCATTTGACCGTGCAATTGTGATGTGTAGAAAAATACTCTATATACAAGGTAAAGGACAGCATGTTGACAGCAAAAGCTCGTGAAAGTTCACCATTGCGTTATCACTGCAAGTATTGCAAGTTTACTGCTATTATTTGATTTACTGCGTTATTGCATTTGGTGAGTTATTTCATTGCACAAGATTGCACTGTATCAATTTCAGTTCTATATATCAATTTATAAATAAATAACAGTTCATCCTAAAATCGCCATGCAATAAATAATAATTACACAATCGGCTTACCGTAATTGCGTGATGTTATGAAGTCCAAACTCAATACCTGACCGC
The DNA here is from genome assembly GCA_921293005.1 of Nemoura dubitans. Classification (NCBI taxonomy): domain Eukaryota; kingdom Metazoa; phylum Arthropoda; class Insecta; order Plecoptera; family Nemouridae; genus Nemoura; species Nemoura dubitans. Next base: position 4,991,589 of record OV121075.1, on the reverse strand, counting down.
CAACATCCCCCTCCCCTCCACCCTATCCAACACTGTGACCAAGACGCTAATTTTATTTTCTGGTCACCCACAGGCGAGTCGCCACTATGCTAAAGTACCAGCTTCCAATTCTCTTCGTTGTCTCCAGATAGTAACAATGTCCGGTTTTACCAAACCTTTCAACTCCCCCAATTCTAGGAGTTACAACTGAATTCAGCCAATCACGTGTAGGGAATGCAGTGGTAACTCCATAGTTGGGATCTCAACTAGGAATTGAAACACTAGGTAAAACCGGGCCTGAGCTAATTTCTGCTCTTGGTCTGCCAATGCTCGCTTTTGACGTTGTTGCTATCCACTAGCAGAACACACACACAACACATAATGTGGCAAGCGTGTGTGTGTGTGTGTGTGTGTGTGTGTGTGTGTGTGTGTGTGTGTGTTGTCTGTTTCGCCGGCATCGACAGGCAAGCCACGGCACAGAACGATGGTCGTGACTCGTGATAACAAGTGCACGTCAATCAAAACACCGCGCACTCTCTCATCCAATTTACAATATTAATACCTAACCAAATATTGGTTTAATTAAAAGTTTGAATCTAGAGTGATGTCCGCTAATTGCTTTCTAATTAACCAAACCTTAACGTAGCATGACCATCTTTTTTACATTTGCCGACCTTCGAGTGACGCGTTTCATGTGAAAAGCTATTTTCTTGGCTTCTTTTTATACCAAAACTGTCTGTACAAGCTTTTTGTGCCGGACGCAGCGGTTTCAATGGGGAGCACTTTTTGTATTTTTTGTATTTTTTTTTTGCAGAGATACTGCGAGTTTGCATGTGCTTCGGCTCGTGTGTGCTTCGCAGGCTGAGTACATCAAAGAAGAAACCTTAATAGTGGTTGTTTGGTTGATTTAAGCACACCGCCGCCACCGCCACCGACGCCGACGCCGACGCCGACGCCAGCTAGAGCGCGGACCCAGAAGCGAACGCGCGGTAACAGGCCTGTGCCCATGTGCAGCCACCGAGCTACCGCCACGACGAACCAGATCAAACAAGTTTGGCCAAGAGAAAAAACGCCGACGAACGTATATAAAAACACGATTGAGCTGTTTCACCAACAGCACAAACAGCGCTAAACCGAGAACCGAAATGCACAATAAAATAATGGCGAGGGTGAAACACGTATGCAAAGTCGACGGGAACACACATGACACGCATATATATTTATATACATACACATATATATATATATATATATATATATATATATATATATATATATATATATATATATATATATATATATATATATATATATATATATATATATATATATATATATATATATATATATATATATATATATATATATATATATATATATATACATACATATATATATATATATATATATATATATATATATATATATATATATTTGGTGCGTAATAGGCTCGACTAGAATTTGGCATTCACCTTCAAAGCGGTTTTATTAGAGGGTCGGTTTCGGGGTTCTCAAAAAGACTTCGTTCCTGCGAACAAGAGTTGCTTTTCAGTTTCCACGTGATTGTCAATTCCCATTTTGTATTGACTATGCAGTGCTAAAGCCGTTAGGTTCAATAAAATAATAGGAGCGCCTCGCCTGCGGACTACGAGGATAGCGTTGCTGATAAAGGGTTGTCCCCCGTTAAGATAAAGTGGGGTCGGTCGGCCGGCTAGGCATAAAAACGATTCCAATTCTCATGCAGTCTGCTAGCAACCAAATGGTCGTTTTTGAACGGAATTAGTCGTCCCCGAAATTCCCCCGAATGGCTGCTAATATTGACCCTCCCTTTCCACTTTCGCCCTTCTCTCTAAACAGGCAAATTGCTAACGCTCGCCGGGCGCAGCGAGAGAGCATGCAAATCCGGGCAATCGTCGGCGTGGGCCCGTGGGCTCCCTGCCAATGCCATATTCCAGCGAAGCGGAGCGCCGAACCAAACCAATGTACATGGACCGCCTGCGCTTGCCATCGCCACTCGCCAGTCCGAGGAAATGAAAAACACTGAAAATTATACCCTTGTGAGCTGGAAGCCCGAAAGACTACTTTCCTGTCGGAGTGGCAGAGGCCGAGTTATGAATGACACCAACGCCAACGCCAGCTGTGGATATCACTCTTCATAATCATGTTTAATGACGAAAACTATGATTCCTTGCTGATTCCAGCTTTGCCCTCCATGCCAAGACATGGTTGATGACTGCTCGTCAGCATTCGCTGCACCCTATCTAATTTCGGTCCTGGAGTGTCAGATAATCAATATGAAGTCCTTCCGTACCTTACCTACCATGTAGCGACGTTTGCGCTTCAATTCTAGCCTAGTTCTCGCAATATGCAGGACTCGGTGCAATGTAGATTGCACAGGCTGGCGTCGTTTTTAATAAGCCCAGTCCGTCCCCGTCAGCTGGGCCTGCATCATCGCCGTGTATGCACTTTGTACTCGGCTCGAGTGGAGTTTTGCCGTCTGCCTCCCGCCCGCGTAAACAAACTTTGTCTTGTTTGGATTAAAATATTAAATTATATTCTATTTAGGGAGCCATTGTTAAACTTCTTGCAAGTTTGTTGGTCCTGTGTGGCATATTTATAATAACTATATGAGCATATAATAATATAGTCCTCTTATCGCACCTACTGCAGTTGCCACTTGTTATGGGGGCCCTCACCAAATTAAGTCGCCATAGGCTTTATGAAAATAACGTTGACATAGATTCGAAGAGCATAATGCCTCCTAACTACACATAACGGCGCCCTGTGTTGTAAATTAAGCGTTCTTACAAAACACGATATTATTTCATATTTTAGGTTGTTCCGCGCAGCCTAATTGGACATAAGACAATGCCTGATGAATTACTGTGGGCACATAGCTGACGCTCGCCGGATCGTATTTCGCCGGAGAATATCGCCGTAATCGCGGTGTGTAATTATCTTGGTAGTGAATTATTCCAGAGATGATTGCTCCCACATGGGCTCTCCGGCTGCGGCAGTTTCAGGAAGCCCCGAACACGAGGAGGCTGCTGGAGGCGACGCGGCTGCAGGACAGGAAGCTGGAGTTTGCAAACACCCTCAGGGCAATGTGCCCCTCCCTCCCCACCGTCCCACCCTCTTGCCATAGTCTCACGATGAGTAATAACACCTAGTTCTCAAGTACCTACTCTCAGTGATTATGATGCAGGGATCGAGGATGGATGGGTCAAAGGGCTAGAACACGAAATTGATAACAGCAATGTGTTTATGTTTTTATAAAATGGGATGGTGTATTTATTAACCATATATTGTTATAAACAAACTACAATACAAAATGTACACCTCAGCGCTCAACTAGAATAATATGCACTATATTATTATTATGTGAAATATGATACATGGGCTGGTTTACAAAAATGCCATAAGGGAGAATTCTCTTTTTTACACTATTTTTATTATTTTTATATATGCAAAAATATTGCTAATCTGTTTCATAAATTATCTTTCCCCCTACTCTTAAAATATTTTTTTCAGTTGTGAGGATGTACAAAATATCAACTTAACAAACGCACAGAAGGAAGTGGTATATTTTTTTCTTTACTCCTTAAAAGAATTCGATTGATTAAACAATAGAACTAAATAATAATGAAAAAAAAATGAAAAAAAAAAACAATTTGTGTACGTACGAACTTAAAATAATAAATAGATAACATAGCTAGCGTATTGACGCGCACTACATTTAGACAGAAGGACAGAAGGTGCTAGAAGGTAAGGATAAATGTATAAGAAGTAATACGAACATGATGGCCGGTGCCTAATGTCTGGCTGCCATCTTACATCGCTAGCCAGACGGTCCACAGAGGCGCGCAATTGACCAGCGTCGGGCATAATTAACACAGGGGTTCTAGGCCATGCACTAAGGCTATCGTAGCCCGCCATTAGTGACCTGTCGCCGACAGGCCACTCGGGCAGGGGGAGGGCAAAGTGGCCCTTCCGGGCGGGGTGAAACGGGGGGGAGGGGGAGGGGTGGTCACCGACCGATGCAAGGGTTTTTGACTGATTGCATCGATGCAGTGCCGATCCGGGTCGTCGGGCCGCTGCCCAAAATGGCCCGCACATGACAGACTTGGCCTCGTCTGTCGCTCGCTCGCTCGTCACGTGTAACAAAAATCCGGCTCGGGATTTTATTTGGACAGTAATATATCATAGAATATAATAGTTTTAACAAAGAAATAAAGAATGTTTTTTTTTGTAATGAAATAAAAATATAAAATGGTGAGCGATTGGGTATTGACATCCCACTTTACAATGGGAATTCCAGTTCTGTCTTCCCATAAAAACGTATTTATAATTGTTTTTTTTTCTGTAATCTACAAACTTCTGAAAATCGCGAAACGTACGCAGTACACAATACCACCGACTAACTAGCTCAAATACGTACAAAAAACTAAGCATTATCCAACACGTTGAGGCCAATTTGGGGTAATAATAATCTACACTTAGATTACAGACTCTTACAAATTTAAAGAGATCTCATGAACAATGCAAACTAGATGGGAGTTGAAAAGATAGACCCCATCAGGAAAAGCATACACACGAAAGAAGACAGTATTTGACAGGTGTATATATCACGTTTTCTGCCATTTTTAATATTAGGCTAATATAATATATTAGTTTGCGTTTTATAGTTTGAAACACATTCCACCAAAGAGCCCACCATTCGTAGTGAGACGTGGACTGTATATATAAACTGAAAAGATTGTGCAAATGTTCTGCTACACCTATGCTGGCTAAGTAAGTGGGTGCGACAAGAGTCGCGTGGATTTCTTTGATTTCCTCTCGGGTTTCTAAGTACGCAATCGAGAGAAAGAGAGGAAGGAGTGCCGATGCATAGATCAGCATCCACAAATGACAAGTTTCGGACATTTTCATCAAACGCAAAGTCTGCTGGCGGTTGTAACTTTAAATGTATCATGTTAGGGGCTAAGTGTGTAGTACCACTGAAACATTTCCGACGAGCTGGCAGTGTTGGTTGTTGCCAGATATTAGTGTGTGCCAAAATCTAAAGCTTATTATGGTCCGAAGAGGAGCCAGTCTGTTGAAAGTCGTTTCTGCACGCGGATAATGTTATATAGGTAGTTTTAAACGTTTAAGTAGTAGTCGTATTTCTAGTTAACAAGTATGGACTACAATAAGAATGGATAGTACACCCCCATTTAAAGTTTATATACTTATAGATTAACGCTTGACTACAACATCAAATGGGTAGTTTATAAAGTCCCGTAAACTTGCTTACATTTATATCAATACCCTCCTAACTAACAAATCCTTCCCAACTGTGCTTGCTTCATTTTGTACATACCTCAAATTTCAAGTTTCAAGTTCATGTGATAGCTCTATTTAAGTACATTTTTTATTTACTTTTTCTTGTTTATTTTTTTAGAGTTTTGGCTACGAAACAGACCACGCAACACAACGAAAAAAGAAAATTAAATTCTCTACACGTACAATATTATAATTTTGGATAAACCAACCGGGATGACTTTGTGAAAACGAATAATTAGTTAACCTTACGTGGTAGGTACTTAATAATAAATGATTGCTGGGTGAATTGATGATCGCATGATATGTGAGAAGGGGTGGATTTGTCCTAGGTGGCCGTTTGCTACCGGGATGTGCTCAGATAATGATCACCCTATTTTTACTCGTAGTTAACGCAAATGCACAGATTGCTGAATGAATGTTGCTAAAGTTTCGTTATTCTTTAACTTAAATAAGGCCCGACTAAACTGGCAGAGAACTGGAGATTATTTTATCGCTTAAAATGCACCGAGAAGCACGCGGGGGCGCAACGTCGTGGCGACGTGTTCACGTTTCGATTCAAATTTGAAGTTAACCTTGACTCGTAATATTTTTTTTCATTTTTTTGGATCGGTGTCTGGAGTAAAATAATTTGGTCACCAGAATTGGGTAATCACAGCCTGAAATATTTCCCTGGAATATGTTTTGTGGTAAATGAGGTGATTGATTTTCGTTTGGACCTGCCTGTATTCTTCCGCCTATACCAAATTTGTACAGATCGTCCACCAACGCGCGCGATGGACCCCTCTATAGGCACTAAATGAGATAGTTGTCGAAACTGCAATTTGTTGATGAATAGACAATGTCCATGCTAATGTATAACGTTATTTTATTATTTCTACGAGATCAAAACCAAACTGAGTGTATTTTTCTGGTCTCAAACCAACACAATGATACAAACTGTCCTGACCAACTGCCTTCTAAAACAATGCTAAGTTTCCATTCTTATTTCTTGCCATTTCACATAATTCCGTACCGAAAAACTTTCCGAAAGCCGAGCAAAAACGCGATCCTGTTGTCGGGCAGAGACGCCCTTAGGATGACAATAACGCGAGGGATCGCCGGCACCCGGCCCCTGCCAGGGCGCCCCGGAGCTGGCAGGGCGACGGCGATCCCTCGCAGCCAACTTCTTCGAAACAACCTGGCCGTGCAAGCACTTGCCACTGCCTGCACGAACAACTATTACAAATAGGTGCACATTCCCAAACATTTCCAAAAAACTCACAACGCAGTCCATCTACAAAACATCCGGCTAAATATCTTCTGGGTTGCGGGTAATCATGGTTCATAATATTTATAATCATTAATAACGATGGAAAAAAACACTGATTCTACCCGAGTCCTAGCCAAGCACCACAGAATGAAAATCCCCCCCAAGAAAATACACGTCACGTCGATGTCACTCAGTTTTGGCTTACAACAAATAGTTCAACAATTGATCAACGAGAAGCTCGTGTCGACCCAGTCGTTGTTGGACACGCTGAGCATGTCCGACATGTCGCTGATGTCGTGGGAGCAGGAGAACTCGAAGTGCGAGCCCGAACTGGAACTGGCAGTGTCGAACGTGTCCAGGTCGTTCGTGAGCGTCTCCAGGTCGAGGTCCACCCTGAAGTCCGAGGTGAAGATGTCGGTGAGCGAGTCGAGGTCGGCGAGCGTCGGGTTCTCCCCGATCTTGGTCAACGCCACCCGCGAGCACACTTCCTCGGGGTCAAAGTCCATCGGCTCCTCCTTGATCGCGTAGTCCTCGTGCTCCATCGGCTCGGACTTGATCACGACCACGGACTGTTTGGGCTCTGTCTTGGCGGGCGTCGCCGTCGCGATGCGGGTGCCGAAGATCCTCGCGAGCCGCGTGGTGATCGGCGCCGCGGGCGGAGGCGGCGACGGCATCGACGTCGGCGTCGGCGTGAACTTGACGTCGAGCATCAGCGCGTTGTCGTCGTAGAACGAGGCGCTCTCCGGCGAGTCGGGGGTGTCGCACGACGGACTCGACGGCACCTTGGCCGTCGCCGTCGGCGGCGAGGGGGCGTACTGGAGTCGCGGGCTCGGCGGCGACGTCGCGCCCGAGTGCTGTTGCGTGCCGGCGGCGGCGGCGCTGGCGTCGGTGCCGGTGGCTTGTTGACTGCGACGAATACTTTCTTTGAACTTGCTGCGGTCGACGGCGGTAAGTCGGATTTTCAGTCGGCTCTGACTCACATTGGTGGCAGTGGTAAGATTAGCAGAGCGGGCACGCGGCGACCCTCCGACTTGACTCATGGACTGGATCGCTTGAGCAAGCTTCTCTTTCGTCGCGCTGCGAGGCGCGTTATTGTTTGAGTCGTTCCTCGTCGCGACGACCGGCTGCAGCGTCGCGACGCTCGACGTCGACGTCTTGCGCGGCTTCTTGCCGCCGGGCGACGCGGCCTTGGGCGCCGGCTTGGTCACCTTCTTCCGCGGCCGGTATTTGTAATCGGGGTACTCCTGGAGGTGCAGCTGACGCAGACGCTCCGCCTCATCGATGAACGGCTGTCGCTCGTCCTCGGAGAGCATCTTCCAGCGGCGTCCCAGTCGCTTTGAGATCTCTGCGTTGTGCATGTCGGGCTGCATCTCGCAGATCTTGCGCCGCTCAATCTGCGACCACACCATGAACGCGTTCATCGGTCGCTTGATATGGTTGGGGTTGTTCTTTTTCGTCTGTTGGCAAAAAGAGAACAGCAACCGTTAGTATCGGTAATCCAGAGTCCAACAGCTGACACGATCGTTATAAGGGGCTGCGAGATGGGACCTCCTTGGCGAACTGGATGTCCGTGAAGTCGTTGGAGGAAAAGAGAACAGGCGAGGGAGAGAGATCGAAAACGTGTTATTGGGCTGCGTCACAACGCGCAGGCGCTTTAATGCCTCGTCGTTATTATGTGATTAAATATTTTAATAGGTACTGATAATGATAGACTTTTGATACTTGATAGTGTGCCGGATGCGTAGGTCTATTATACGTTACTGGTCTTCTAGAATTGAACAGGTTAATTTTCAATGAAGCCTATACCAACAACCTCTTTATCAGCCAATGGGACTGGATATTTTAACGTGTTGTTCAAGTATACACATAAAATATACAAGTTGTACAAATGTACGGTTAGCGGCGGCGGCGGTGCCGGGGTAAATTACGAGAGCGCGAACTCGCTGTTCCTCGCAGTTCATAAATAAAATAACGTGCGGTTAATGTAGCGCGGAGCAATTAAATATTAATTTCGCAGATAGCGTTGATTATGATGCGGCGCAGCGGCGGCGGCGGCAGAATCGACTCCACGCTCTCCGCTCATTAAGAGTCGCACGACGCGCCGCGACGCGAAAAAGAGCATCGACGGCGGGGTGCCGGCAAGGTTGCGCCCGCTCATCAATCACACGGCCTGCACGCCGCCGTCCCGATTGTCTTGCGTCGAGGCGGCGTGCTGCGGGCAGGACAGGGTCACTCCGTCGTGCCGAAGAGGGCACCGGTCTCCCGGCGCTAACGACGCCACGCCTATAGAGACGGGCAGACACTCGCTCGCTCGCTGTAATCTGCCACGGATCCGGGGCTTTTCGCCCTCGAACTTTCAGTGCCCGCACCGAAGATTTCTATTTTATGGTTGAGCGCGAGGGTAGCGAGGGGGGGGGGGTGGTAAGTGATGTTTAATTTGCTATTTGCTGGAACGGTGCGAAAATGGGACGAAGGCGCGAAGTGATATACAATTAAATTGTCCCATTTAGACGGCGACGAAGATTTTTTGATATCAAACTGTTCCTTTGGGCCCAATTTGCATATTGCATGAGGCAGGCGCCGTGAAAGAAATGAATAAAGATTAAAGAATTACGTCGGCCGCCGGCCAACGAGCGTTCGGGCTCGGGCGACATTGCACGCGGGCCGCCGCCAGGGCGCGACAAGAAACGCGCCCCGCGACGCCGACGCCGGTGCGACCTGGCGGCGACGCGCGGGAATTGGCACTTTCGCGTAAACGAATCCATCCTCCCCTTTGAGCGCGTCGCGACGCGCCGTGCGGTTCAATGAATTCATTCCCGGCGCAATAAATCCAGTGTTTAACAATTCATTTGGCTCGGCAGCCGGCGATCCAACACTCGTTCCCGTAACTGCCATAAAAATGGTGTTTAACTACACACCGAAAAGGAGCACGTGAAAATGAATTTGTCTGAGAATTTGATGGTGTTAATTAAATCTAATTAATATTCCATTCACGCGATCGACGAGCGACATGCGAACAGATTCGTAGTAATCGCCTTTTTATCGCCGTTGTGGCATCAAGGTGACCCGAGCGAGCTGTAACGTGTACCTGCCTCCCTACTATATACGATAGAGAGCAAGTCGACCACTTAGATGCACCTCGAGAGGAAAACAAGTTTACGCCGAGTTGAGTTGCCCTAGAGGCGGCCGATTGAGAGAGAGCTGGCCGTGGCCGAGAGAGCACTCTAGCGAAATGCACCCACCAGTGCAGCGTTGCACATGCGGCTAGGTGCACATGCACCACCCCCTGCATTCCCTCGACCATGCACGGGCAGCTGTGGCCTCACACCCTGCAAGGGTCGCTAGCCGCACAAATCTTGCGTTAAAGACAGATAGGCATCTTATGGGCTTCGCCGAGACGATCTGTTTGCGGTGAAATATACAACGTTATTTTATTATTGTGGAGCGCGACATGCTAGGACAGGCTGCGTGCGTGCATGTCACTAATTGGAGACTTCCCGTCAGAGGTGATATTTATTTGCACTGCGTCTGAATGTTAAGGGTGAACAAGTGGAGGTCGTCGGGCGTCGTATGCGCCTGCCTTGCCCCCGCGGGGGTGGTGCTGGGGGGGGGGGGCGGCGGGGGCAGACGAGACACCGCCGGCTAATGTTTATGTATATATAGAGAGGAGAGGGCATACTAGATTAGGAGGGCTAGCGGACAGGGGCTTCTTCACTGACATCTAAGAGGATCACAGGAAGGGCAACTTGTATGTTTTTTGAATAAACTCCTAATGCGTAAGTCGGTGTAAGCCTTTGCCCACAAGGCCCTAACCAGGTGGAGGCATTAGTGTCTGAACCCGGGCTCACTTTTTACGGGGTTTTTCTCTCCGTTTCCTTTCCACTGGTTTTTTGATTACATAATCCAGAGATTTGTATATAAAACTGACATTTGAGTGCGCGAGCGGCGCCGCCGAGAGTCGCGCCGCGCGCACGCGCCGTTGCGGCGATCACCGTTGACATTTCGGCGTGTTGCACACGACACAGCGGCGCACTCCGCGCAGATTCTAATTGACACACGACAGACGACCTACTTCGAGTCGCTGCCGCCACGCTCTGTGCACCGGCCGAACCGCGGTGCGCCCAAAACGCGACTGCACGTAACACGACTCTCATAACCACACACACGGATTGCGCAAGCGAGCGCCGCGCATGATCGGGCCCCGAGAATGCACTTCCAACGCCGCGTGGTTACGCACCGTGCCGGCGCCCGACCGGGTAGGCAGCACGTGCCTCTGGCGCGCCTTATTTGGTATAATTTGGTCAGCTGGCTTGGCGGGCAGTCGGTCGGCTAATGTGCATGCATAAGTAAATAGCAATTAATAATTTTTAATGAGGGGTAATCGTTTCTCAAGCCTTGTGTAATCACGTGGCGATTGAATAGCGGATGAAAGATTGCTAATTGGAACAGAGGCGACATAAGCGAGAGACGAAGACGACGCTGGAATTGTTATTATGCCGGTTGCGCGTGCTGGCGGCGGGGCTTTTTCTCCTCTTCTTGCCCCGAAAACTTTGTGTGTGTGTTCTCGCGCGTCGGGCTCGCCGCGAGTTTATCTTTTAGAAAAGCGATTGATTATTCAATGAAAAACTTTCCGGCTATACACTTTTGTAAAGTGTTATTAAAAACTTGTTACTTAACGGAAGTTTTCCAAGTTTTGCCCGGCGGTTGTATATTTTTTTTCAAGGTTCATTCGAGAAACTGGCGAACTTTACGCCCAGCCAAATGTTAAAACAAAAATTATTATTATCTTCTACAATTTCACAGCGGGGGACTGTTAAAAAATGAAAGGAAAGTGAGAGCACGATATAAAAAATACCTTATTGATGCTATAAACGCAATGTGACGCCTTAAACTTCGAGCAGTCAACCCTTTTGGTGTAACTTCCTTAATTCCGACGGCACCTTTACACGGACTACGCAACGAACTCTCTCAGGTAATTAGGAAACACTGCCGGCGTCGCTGCCTTCAAAGTAGATGTTAAAATCAATGGAGACTGCTCAGCAAAACCAAGGGGCTGCACTTGCATCGAGCTTGAATCGCTGGATAACAGATGGCGTGGATGCAGAGTGCAAGTCAAAAATACCAAGAACGAAAAAAATGCGAGAATCTTTTAATCTCGATCGGAGTTTGAAGTAAAGCTAAGCCCCGTCGGGCAAAATATCGCATAATATCTCCATTAGGGGTGAGTAAAAGAGTCTCGGGCGAAAGATAAGCGCAGTGTGCACCGACTCCTTGGCCCAACGAGGCGCCCTATAAAACATCCATTAGCAATCCGAATGCTAAACGACGCCAAATCATGTAATAGAAACTAGTATCCCGCTCAGCACGCCTCGTGCTTTCTCAACGCAAATTTGCATATTGTTCAGCAGCGAGGTTATTTATCCAATGACGAAACGCTACCCCTTTGCCTGTCTCGCTCCACGTCTTCCTTCTGCCTTCATCTCCGCCTCTCTCTCTCTCTCTCTCACACCGCCGTCGCTTATACGAAAGCCGACTGACATTACCACGCGGCTAAAATACGACAATCATCCGCTAGGCCTCCGCTGAAACTTTGAGAAGTGTTGTTTTAGCAGAATTGCACGGCGGCGGGGAACGCGTTCACGCGAGGAAACCAGAAAAGAGACGACTGGAACTATACAGTATCCATTCGTGTCCGTGTGCAAAAGTAGGCGGCGGTGAGGTGAGGCCCGGTCGCTTATCGTGTCGGCCTAATCCACTCGGGCATGTTAAGGTCACGTGCTCTTTGATTTAGCTAAATAGGCGCTATGCAAAATAGCGGAAGCGGCCGATAGGATAGACGGCTCGCCTGGCTGGCTCCTTCCACACACACACACACACACACACACACACACACACACACACACACACACACACACACACACACACACACACACACACACACACACACACACACACACACACACACACACACACACACACACACACACACACACACACACACACACACACACACACACACACACACACTGGCATGGCAAACAGGCGAGGTAGTAGGTAGCTGGCTGCAAGGCTCTTGATGGTCGACTCGATGCCAACACACATTGGTAAGCAACACCAATCACGGTCTCGAGGCTGCCTCTTTCATTATATTCGTACATGGCAAGGACTTTCCTATCGTTTATTTCTTCCGTATTTGAAGATAAAATATGGAAGACCTTCTAAAATATGCGTGTCGCTTCATGTTTTAAACAAGCAACAGATAGCGAAGTCTATCAAATAATCATGGGCCGTACCATTTAAATAGCAGACAAGGGGCTGTAAATTTAACGGACGCCAATAAACGTAAAGCACTCGTTACCATAGATGTTGCTTTGCTTACGTACGACTTGCTGTTATTTATAGTCCAACATTCCATTTCATTGCAAATGCTAGATGCACATTGCATGCATGATATATTCCAGTCATAATTATCAACTTACAAAGCGACCGTGCTACTCATTTCATGTAGGTAAGTGGATTGGTTTAAAAGGGCCCAAATAAAAGTGCAATTTACTGTAACCTTTCTCTGTTTCATTGGGTGCCTGAAATGAAAATATAACGAGCGCGCGCGGAAACCGCTAAATTCCTCCCCTAGTGTCGTGCGTTGGGTAAATGGGAAATGGAAAAATAATAAGCGTTCTGCCGTCGACTGCGGCTCGCGGCAACGGCAGTGGCGGATCGTGCACGGACGTGCGTTCGGCTTCACGCAGGCCGACGCACAAATGGGGAACGATGATAAAAGTGAGTTACAAATTTATATATAACGTGAGTGCGTATATAGAGTCGCATTTGGAACGCAGTTCGCGACGGGACGCGAAAGAACCGCGGGGGCAAGGTGTTCGGCGGACGCGACTAGATCACCCCGCGCCCACCTCCCCCCCGCAGCCGGCGCACCCCCCTAACTCACTTCCGTGTGGGAAACAATAAAGGCCGATGGGCGATAAATCGCGCACTCTCGGCGGCGGGACGACGCGAAAGCGCCGCGCTGCATTCGCCGTACACAGCGTTTCGCGTGTTATTAATTACCAACAAATATGATTGGTGCACAAGAGTGGCTAAGGAAATTAATCAACTTAAAAAGTTTTAACGCCCGAATCGTGACTGCTAAACCCATCTTCAAGATCGCGTTCGAGGAAACTTCCGAGATTAGCTCAGAGCTACATTTTGACAGATCTCAAAAGTTGCCAAAGCGCGCTCGCGAGCTACTCGCAATTAATCATAGCGTTACCAGTCCTCACAATACAGCTCTTTGAAGAGCGAGCGGCACGATTTGAAGTAATGGTGCTGTAGTTGAAGATAGCTTGGTTCGGGTGCCTGGGTGCCTGTCTGCCTGCCTCGACGGAGTCCCGGCCCCGGCGCGGGGAGAGCTCATTACGCGCTGCACATGTCATATAGAGATTAATTTGGGCAGACAGATTAGGACCGGGGAGGGCTGGGGCCCCCACGCCAGCGCCGGCTCGCGAACGACTCGAGCACGTTGAAACGAACCTACAGGCGCGCAGCTACACAGCTGTTTCTTCACAACATGCCGGTTCTTATGAATGATAAATAGTTTAAATATAAAGAGACGACGGTGAAGGTTACATCTGTCAACACTTTGATGTTTGAATGCCTGCTCCCAGGCAGCGCTGGCGGCCTCCCTCTAAGCTGACGCGTTGCCAGAATTCAAACTACAGAGCGAGGATCGCTCGGTTTTTAGGCGGACGCTGCCTGCGTTCCGGCTTAAGTCACAGATTACTGCGAGCTCGGTAAAAACAAGATTCAGCCTCAGCCGCCCCGTTTTGTTCCGGCGCTTTTAATACCGCCCATCATATAAGAAAACTTGAAAGACAATCCGAGCGCCGAGGAGGGTGCTTTCGTAAAACAGAGATCTCTAAACCAAATGCCGTCGTCGTCGTCGTCGTCTCGGCCGTTATTTCAGCGAGGAAAACAATTTCGGGCGAACGGCGGAATCGTGGGAGATATAAAAGGTATATAGAATGTGGCACCCTCGTCGGGGCGACGGGCAAATAGGAGGCGGCAGGGAATGTAAAGCCGCACAAACACAAACACACACACGCACACGCACGCAGCTACAAATGGCGGCGGGCGGATGGAGAAGCGACGCATATCTGCGGCTCCGTCGAAAACCCCCGTGGAAAGTGTGCTGTTAGACGAAGGCAATTTGGGAAATGTTAAGGTTTTCTTTGAACACGACAACGGCGACGACGACGAGTCATGGTAAATGTGTTTCAAGTTGCCAAGATCCGCCAGCACATCGCGGCGGCAACTCTCACCCTTCAAAAACAACAGTGGTAGTTTTTGTTCGGTGACAGCGCCGCCTGGCAATATGCCACGCTCGAAAACACTTGCACTTCCCTAGCTGCAATTTAATAGGCCATCCCGCGACGCGTATATGGACTATTGCGGAACCGAGTGATGCGAACTGAGTAATGGCCGGTCGGCTCCGTGCACGCTAAACACGAAGACAGGCGCACAAACGGCCAGTGTGGGCAGAGGCACAGAGAGGAGGCGGCGGCGAAGAGCCTGCGATCGCGAACGGCCTTGGCTCAGGACAGCAAACCCGGCGTCGTCGCAGAACGGTGCACACACACACACACACACACACATCGACATGTCATTACTCTCCGGCCGACGCCGCTGCTGCTGGACCGAGCGCGCGGCGCTATGCAGACGAGGGGGTGACACGTCGGGGACCGTGGCGACGTTTCGTGGGGCCGTCGCTAGACCTTCGGGCATCGCGGGGATCTCGACAGGCAGGGCGGGGGGGTCGGGGGCGTCGGTTCGCGGCCACCAGGTTTGCACACGTTATGACTTGTGTGTGTGTGTGCGTTTGATGATTCAATGCCGCGCGCCTCAGCCGTCGGCTTCACTTCTGGTTCCTCCATGCGCGAGCTCTTCGTCATGCAAAACGCGCTCGGGTTTTTTTTCGGAAATCGCGACGCGGTTTTGCGGTTTGTCTATCGGCTGGGGTTTCCTGCCGATGACTCGGGGGGCGGCGAGCCTCAAAGGGACGGGAGCGGCGACGTGGAGGAGCGGTAGGATTTCGCGTTATTGGGAGACTCTCCCCAATTGAACCGCTCGTCAGAATTTTACAACACTCAATATAATTCGCATAATTAGCGACGCCCTTAAAGTGGCATTGACACTAACGAACAGTCATGACAGTTCAAAAGCACGAGTTGTCAGAAATAACACTGAGCATAATTAACAGGTAAAACTAGATAGGAAGTAAGTAGGTACTTAAAATTACGACGCCTGCTATTAATTACACATTCCTGTATTTATTCGGAGTATCTCCGCGCCATGTGTTGTCTTGTTGCCTTGGCGCGAACGGGTAAACATTGCGTCGCGTTATAAAACAGCTGTTTGCCAGGATGAGGATATGGTCGGTCGGACGAGATAAGGCAGCTATCAAATAGTCACTAGAAGATAGATAACGCGTGAGCACAATTTCCGATGCCATCTGACACATAATCGATATTTTGACCCAGTTGAGGCGGCCGCGCGGGCCGAGCCCCAATGCCCCACTGCTGGCCTGCGATTGACCCATATTCGCTGCGCGCTCAGCGGAGCCCCTTTAGGGGCAGGTGTCGCGCCGCGACGGATGCCCACATATCTGCGGCCGTTTGCAAAACTGGGAAGCGTACTCGAGTTCTTTTTATTGCCGATCTCGTCTCGGCGACGAAGACGACGACAACGGAAGCGAGCAATGCGCGACAAAGTGCGTAATCTGGTAGCAAGTTGGCAGAAAGCAATTACTTCTTGCTTTTCTTACACGTCGGTGACGAGTCGGTGTTGTACGACACGTATCCGTGAAAGGCATAACACGGGCACCGTGCTCGGACTGGCAAGTGGGGAGGCGATGCCGAGCGGAGAGGACCGCGGTCGAGACGCCGAAGAGTGACCGCGCATCGTCGGCTCATCGGCCGGGACCGTCGAGTCTACTTCGGGCGCACTTTTTCTTAGGACTAGTTTCGTCCGGCCTCTCTATAGGGCTGGTGTCTCGGGTGGCCAGAACTGCGGCAAAACTCGTCTCTAGCGGCAACTTCTCCAAAACTTTGCCCGAGATATATATTTAATAAATTTAGTGAAAATAAAGAGCAAGTTCCGCACGCGGTGACTTTGGTGGAAGTTCTGAGCGTTTTGCATAATTTACCTCCTTGCGCGTTAATATGCGTGCGAGCTTCTTGCATAAATTAAAATAACATTACTATTTGCATGCGAGTGTTTCCCTGACATGTGTGCGGTGTGTGGGTTACACCTGTCTCTAATAACTACGAAACGGAGACATGGATATTTCTTTCACCACTGATGAATAAATCAAGCGTAATAATCACGCAGTTATTTACGAATTTGTTTCCACCGCCATCAGAGTGTCACTCTAGCGTTCTGCGCCGAGCGAGGCGGACAATTAAAAACACACTTTTATAGATTTTCCCCCTCTCGGTTCGGGCACATTTCGAGGCCGAGTACGCGAGCGAGCGACGGTGGTCCAGCGTTTCCCCCCAACCGAATCCCACGCCTGGGTTCTTCGGCGCTAGCGGGTTGCGATAGAAATTGAACCGCTATAGTTTATGTCTCTATATTATTTCGGCTGGCGCGTGCAAGTGTGGAATTCCTTGGCCAACTCCACGGCTCCTGCGTAGATGCTGGCTACGCAGCCAACGTGTGTGTGTGCACACTCCACGCGCGATTCGGCGACGGAGTAAATTACAACGCAAGAGGCAACGTGTCCCCGACGTCTCGGCCTATTTTTAAGCGCAGTTCGCCAAACTACGGAATAGATTACTTCTCCTTTCATCTCCCCGAAATTCCACGGACGCGCGTATTTCAACGCCGAGAAACCGAAACGTACACGCCACGAATTGCGCGAGACCCAATTTCCGAAAACCGCGTCGCCAGACATTTTCACGCGAAACGACGACGGGCGCACAAAAAGCAACGTCTGTCGCAAGAACCGTGAACGCCGTCGATTCGACCACATCGCGAACACATTACGTTACATTACGGCACCTCCACCTGTTGATGACTTAGCACTTGGGCGACTCGCTCATTACTTATCGACGGGTCCGTTCGCACGCTGGCCGGCGCTCGACGCGTCCTTGCCGCGGCGTCGCGACGCCACCCACCGACGGCGTCCGTACACACACACACATGTGTCTCACCGCCGCGTTTGCCAACCGAGAAGGGATTTTTTTCAAAGACGCTTTTATTTATTTATCATCGCGGAAGTTTAACTATCGCTTAGCGAATCTGAGCGTCGGCGGCGAACCTTGAGCCCGCTGGCGAGTGTCGCCCCGATGTGGCAATTACGCGGCCGCGTTAAAGAGCGAAGAACTGTGCGAAGGTCACCGAGGGAAATCGACACAGACAGCGCGGCTCGATGCTCGACGTACTCGACGTGCTCGTGTCGAGTGCGGGGATTACGCGGTGTCGGGTCCGCGGGTCTGGCGCGCGTTTGGCCGAGAGGTTGATCTGAATGTCACCCCATCGAGAACCGACGCCCCCGCGTCACGGCCTGGACGCTCGCGACACTGATCGATGCGGGGGTCCGGCGAGTTTCCCGAGGAATTTCCCCAGAGTGACAAGTCGCGTACGCGAGATGCGACATGCACCGCGGTCGCGGGTGACACGAGAGGCTGCACCGAGTACCGCACCGAGGGCACCTAGGCGCAGTTTAGAGGCCGAATCTAATGATCGAGACACTTGGAAAAATTTTTCGGTTTTTCGCAAAAAAAATGTGAAATGTCACTTTTCGTAACTGCACGCGCGATCACGAATGGCGTTTGATTATCTTTCAATTTGTTCGCTAGCTCGGCTATTTAATTTCACTTTTCGGAAAATCAGCACTTGTTGGATGGGTGTAAGAGAGGAAATCGTGGAAATCGTAATTACCTGTGTGGCATCTGTGTAGGGTGTAGACGAGGTCTTGCTGATCAGCTGGGAGCCGAACATTGTTATTCCACTGGAGGTAGGGCTGTTCGAGCGACTGTTGTCAATCTGCTGCGGCACCATAGTACTACGAGGTCTCACATCAAAGTCGACGAACGAACGAACGAACGAACGGAACAAACTTCACCAAATCACAACAAAAATCTTCCGGATTCGGAATACTTTAAAAAAATTTATCCACTGTCGAGAGAATCGCGTCGTTAATTCTCGATTACTAATATTCTCGATGATTTTTAAAATTTTCACACACTCGAGATTACTATTCTATGTTATGTAAAGTGATTGGAGGTGGGATTCTCCCATGAAGGTAGAGATGTTCATGTGAGACCAGCGGCTAGTTGCTGCGCCATCGACCGTCGCACGTTGCTGACTGAGCTCTCGGCGACGCGAGCGCTGGCATATAGTGCTCGTGCACTTTTCCCCCCCACTCCGGCGGCGCGGACCAATCGGCGAGCAGCGAGTGCGCCGATTCGGGTGTGCAAGCGCGGTGAGACAAAGCAGCCACTCGTGGGTAACGTCGTGCACAGGTGCTCGCTGCCAATGTCAAAGTCGACGAGCACATGGAATACGCGAGCTGCGGAAAACTTGCCGACTGCTTTGGAAAGCTCTCGCGATGCGGATTTCTCGGAATCGATAAGTTTTCGGTTGAATTTATGTTTTAGCCAATCTTTTCGTTTTTGTCAAAAATCAAAATTCGGTCTTTAAAATCAGACGAAATTTATCTTAAACACCCGTTTCGCTGATTTATGATCGCAAAGCCTTCGTGCACGTACAATAAAATAATCACATCAGTTCTGTTCGTTCCACGTCTCACAGTTTGACAACACAAACATATTTTTAAACATTCACCGAAAAAATCACATCCACTCGCGGATTTCACGAAACTGTAGTGAAAACTCGGAAACTTGGGCCGATGACGAGATTCCGTCGAAAATGAGCGAAAACGTGATTTCGACTTGTCACGTTTCTGACCACCTCGCTTCGAACCTCACCGCTCGACTGCCGAGCACCGAATGAGCTTTGTACCACTTCTTGCACCAGTTGAGTCGCCGATTCGTTTCCGTTCTCGCCGCTCCGAGCAGCACTCTCAGTGCTTTACTATCAATTACTTCTTGTTTATTACTAATGTTTAAATATAGTGTTTATTATTTTCAATTAAAAATTATATGACGCATGCGATTATGTCTGATAATGCTTAGACATTTGTAGAGTTTGTATTGGTGTGTAGAAATAGTAATTTTTGCTAACGAAGATTTCATGAATCTACACACACAGATGCAATCATTACCATATTAAAATAAATTGAGCTCGGCAATATTTACTTTTGCGCTAACTTTTGATCGCAGAAAGTTACTTCATTTTTCTTAGACGTTTGATAACTGACTCAGGTCGAGATGTGGCCAGTGGAATCTTTTTAGGAAATATCTCAACACAATATTCAATATAATCAATGGGAAATATCACAACGAAATTTCACAATATCATGACTATTCCTGGTAGCGGAGAACCTTTCTTTACTAGTGTATAACAATTTTATATTCGTAATTATTTTTTAAACTCTAGTATCTTAGGAACCTTCGTCAATGGTAGAAGGCTTCTTCCCTATGCGTAGTGCACATAGGTACTATTTGTTCTCAGAACATTGGTTCAAGTTCACTGGTTCGAGGAATCTTTCAGTGTCGACCCACCCTGAACTGCATAACAGATTCTAATCACAAAAGGCATCAAAGAACAAACTATACCAAAGCCTGACTCGCCTAAGTGAACATTGTTCCACCAAGTAAAACTAGAAACGCAGCGAAAGAAGTGTGTTTTCTCTAATTACAACCTGGTACATAGGTTTTTCTTTTCTCAGAAGTAGCTACTTCTCGATAATAGCTAGAGGAAAATACTTGTGGCATATGATAAGCTATTCATCATTTCAGTCAAACAATCTGTGCTGCTATTTGTTCTGATAAGATGTATAATGATGTCGACGAGTTCAGAAGGTGTCTCCTACATTTGCATTGCTGGCACTGCTGGCACTGCTGGCACTGCTGGCACTGCTGGCACTGCTGGCACTGCTGGCACTGCTGGCACTGCTGGCAACGAAGATGGCCGATCCCAAGGTGCCCTTTAAACGTGCACAAAAGTAGCCGTAATTGAGTCGAAAATCAGATCGCAGCTCCATCCCGCTCAGTCCGACAATATCACTTTAATTGCATAGGTGTTGAACTTGAATTGAAAGATGTAGCGTAGAAAAAACTGCTCAACAACCCAAAGAGCAAGATCAACCTATTGTGAGGCAGCTTCTTCATGCATCTCTAGCAGTCACTCCGGTTCTGTTGAATCACGACCATCTTCAAGACATGAATAAAACATGGATCGGAAGATATTATTCAGTCAATCCAACGTGTAGCTTGATAGAAATTGGTAACCAAGGAGAATAAGGCGAGCCCGTCCGTCCACGGCTAAACTTAATACCATCCATTTTTACACCGGGCATGCATTCTGAAGGTGGACGCACCAATTTAGCGGGCAAGTCGGTCGAAAAATTGCTCGGCCATCTACAGCAGATCACGATAAGCAAACACGCAGATAACGCCTTACAGAAAATCATTTCCCGAGAATCCCCCCCCCCCCCCCCCCCCGTGGTAAAGTTGGAAAGGGAACTGCCGCATTTCCACGCTTTTCCGTCGCGCCACACACACGTGCTTTTCATTTCAATATCGCGACGGCGGCGGCAGTGTAGGAACATTCTGTACTGCCGTTTCTGTTGAACTAGGCAAAGTCAATAAAAACGGAAAACGATTTGGTATATCATCACTGGTATGAGCTATATAGAGCTAGGTATGTGCATATAGAAGCACACAGCTTTCAAGTCTCTGTATAGGTAAAGGTCTAGCGAATCTATCACGCCCCGGCGGAGGCGTGGGGCGTTGGGGGGGGGGGGGGCGGAGGGTTGCAAGGCACATGTAAATTACAGTTTGCTCTGATCTCCATGTTGACTCCAGCGTGCGGGATTGATGGGAAAGCCGCGCGGCAAGCTTGCTCAGGATTTCCTTCGACAAACACGCGCCGATTGAATCCGCGTCGCGAATCAGACCGTCCACGCAACGCGGTGGCAAAGGCAAGCTCTTCGGGCGCGCTGGGCTATTGCCGGACAATCGCGGCACATGTGCGGTAATTGCACGGCGCCCGGGATGCGGTGGAAGTGGTGCTCGCCATGCGTAAGGCGTGCACGCACTCACGCCGGCACAAGCGGCTATTTCCGAAGTTGATAGTTTACAAAGTTTGTGCTCCCCGGCCGGCCGGCCGCGGCAGGGAAAGCAAACACTGACGAAGATGGTCGCTGTGCGGAGTGTAAGGTCGCTGGACCGATCGCTCTCTCGCTCTCTCTTGATACCAGCTTCGTTCGTGCTCCTCTCGGCGTCTACTCCCGTCAGCTCGGACTTTTTGCCGCTTTTGTACTGTCATGACAGCAATGCTATGGACCATAAACTTCAAGGACGTAATGAGAAATGATCTTCAGTTAATTAATCACTAGATGTCGTTTCGTTTGTATTTGCTTTCTCACGCGTGAATCCAAAAACAGGCACCGATTACCGACAAAAAAAGACAATAATGCATTCAACTTTGATCCTCGAACGCTGCGTGGGGTGACTGCGATAACAAAACGATGGAATTGTAATTCCCGAGCGTAATTATCGTATCTGGTGCTGTTTATTGGATTAAAAGTGAAATTCGTTGTTAGTTTTCTTTGCAGGCGGAACTTATGTAATCTCAAGTCAGCTGCTTGTATAAGCCATGAGCCTACGTGTCGTGCTACTCATATTTTGATAAAATGTTAGTACCTACAAACATTGTGAGCATATTTATGAAATAAGATCTCGGCTTTACTAAAGAATAAGAAGACTAAGCATTAGCCGTCGCTCACGCCAAATCCAACAAACATTTAGACACGACAACTAAGGCGTCCAAGATCTTGAGCAGACCCAATTTTTCTAACGCATGCTAGTGCCACATTATAATCTTCCGCGCAGTGACG
The DNA here is from genome assembly GCA_921293005.1 of Nemoura dubitans. NCBI lineage: Eukaryota > Metazoa > Arthropoda > Insecta > Plecoptera > Nemouridae > Nemoura > Nemoura dubitans. The sequence continues at coordinate 4,969,018 of OV121075.1, read as the reverse complement.
GGCGCAAAAAAGGAAATGCTCTTTACAAATTGCCATTTTGGTGGATGCCCATTCAATTCGTAAATCTTGATTGTACATTTTGAAAGCTCTGCGCAGCGTGTGGTCAACAAGAAACGTCCGATGGTCTCGGAGGTATATAATTTGAGGTCACGGTCGACGTATTGATGGGTACCCTCATTATCCCTTGCGCGCCTAATCCCAGCTGACGATACCATCTCAGTGCCGGCCGCGGCCACATTTGCAGGAAACACATTTATTTCTCGGAAAAAAACTTCTTATGAACGCATAAAGTCGACAGATTTTCAGCCTCCGATCGACCATGGTCGCTCTTCATCAGCATCGCCCTCTCTATTATCACAAAGCGTTATAATATAATATAATTATATTACTTATTACTCAGGCAATAAAGACTAGCACGTTTTCTTGCGAAAGTGTCCAGAAAAACAGGTCTTCTAAATTATTTTATGCGATCAGGATTGTCATGTAATCCCCCAAAGACCTACGCAATAATCCACACTCATCCCGCTAGCGTTATTTAATGTCATTAAAATGTTTTTCATCTTTTATTGTTAAAATTAGTCGATGGAACTGTTTGTCATTCCCGGAACCGGAACCTGCGCTGAGGAACCGACGCTGGGGAACCGGCGGTCTCTGCGCAGAGGCGCCCGGCGATTGTTGCGCCACTGTCGACGGAATTAGTAATCTCATTCCAGCTAAGCTTTCCAGGAAACCGTTGTCAATGGTCGCTAACATGCAATATGCTGCCTCATGAGCCGACTTGAATACTAACCACGGGCCCTAGGTACCAGTAGCACACTGAGCGCAAGCCATCGCATGACCAACAGGCAATAAATCATGCCGAGATAGGTGAACTGTGAGTGGCGAGCACTCACCAACGCCAACTTACTCTCTGTGAAATCGCGAGAAAACGAATTATTTACTTTAAAATGGAAATTTTTGCTGCGCAATAGTGTTTAAACGTGTACAAAGAATTCCAAAGTAGATCAAAGCAATATAAAGACATTTACACGAGCTCGACCGTTAGCAAGGGAAATTAGGGGGTGGTAGAATAAAAGGAATTTCCGCTTGTGTTAAATTGTTAGTAATTCAACTCGGTGCGGAAGTAGGAACGACCGACCGCACAGACACACACACACACACATTAAAGAGTGCATCTCGTGGAAATGTCTGAATACGGTGGCATGAATCAGTCTCCACCCCCCTCGAGTTACACACCCCCGCCACTCTGGGGGCCGGGGGGCGGGAGGGGCGGCATGCATTTGCCGTGGTGAGGATGTGAGCCTTGTGAATCGTAGTCCCATTGTGTATGGCTGCGCATAGAACGTACATATCCAGCGTACCGTACCTATACCTATATTATACACGCAGTATGTACGTTGGCGTTTTGGGCATGGGGGATCCCTGCAAGGCCTCGTTGGGTAGAGAGAGGCAATCTACTTGAATTGGTGCCATGTTTCAACCACGAAACTGCGAACAAAAGGCATGTCACCACTCGTAAAGTCCAGTTCAAAAGTAGCAGGATCCAGTGTGTTTCCCAGTTGCGTTCAATTAGTCATTCCTCCATAAAAACCCGTGCGTGTGCGCGCGCAGTCGGCCACTCTCGCGCACGCCGCGACTCTCTTTCTCGTGGGCGCCGCAATCCGCATGCAACGGCAGGTCGCGCGCAAAGATGAACCGCAGAAACAGGACTGCGTTGTAAACCTCTCATTACCATTAACCCGGTGGCCGGCTCACGGACTCGCGTATGCGGCAGCCAGCGAAGCCAGCGCTCTTTGCTCGTCCAGCGGCGGCCGCACCGGGAAATTCCTCGTGGAAAAACAACGTTATGCGAAAGAAAATCTAATTTTCTCTTGCAAATTCCTGGCGACCCCGGCCAGCGAGATACGAGGGAAATCGTTTTACAGTTGTTGTGTGTATATACATATATATATCAGATGACCGTGCTTGACGTAGCTAGCAGATATCCTGATGACGTAATCCTAGGACACCCCGTCCGCAACATTGTGGCGCAAGGGCTGGTTCAGACTCGACGTCGGCGCGGAGATGCCAGTGCCAGTAGCAATCCGTCGATCGTGATCGCAGTCTATTTGCTTTGCTGCCATCGCGCGCTCTGCTTCTAAATATACAGACTAATTTGTTCGGGGAACTGTGCCATGTCTTACGGGCGCCTCTCGCTAATTCTCTGAACACCGTAAATAACAATTTCTAACAACTTGTTGGAATTGCTGAACTTGAAAGTAATCGGTGCCGGCTGATTGATTTGCATACAATTCGAGCCAGGAAGTTCAATTGTCGACCGTTGTCGGTCACTGGTTGTTAATTTTGATTATTGATCAGAGAGGGGAAACAGTGTTGTAGGACTGCAACCGCAGTGGGCATGATGGCATGGCAAACAGCCCAGAGGAGATGTACTTGAACGTGCTTGAGCGGGCTTGAACGTTGAACTTGGCCGATGGAGGCTGTGTGCTGCAGCTATGATTACGATCACGCAGGGCAGGGACAGCTGACTATCTGCAATTACACGCGGCAGCGATTCTACTCTCGCTGCTCTTTGCCGCGAAACTGCCAACTTCTAATCGTCGTCCGAGATCTTTCAGAGAACTGGCCAAGTATCGAAATTTAAAGTTAAGTCGTGGAAGTTGGAACCACATCCGAAGGGGTCAACCGTCAAAGTAATTGAATACTTGTGTACGATTCGGAGCGGCGTGAGGCGGTGGCAGACAGTGCAGCTAAACTCCCCTGCCTCAGCTCTGGTCCTTTTCACCAGCAGTGAGACACCCTCATAGCAAACAGACTTTCATTGTATAGTTTATAAGTTCAGACAGATTTGCTTGCATTGATACTATCTGTTTAGTTTATGATAATAAGAATTTCGAAGATAGGATATAAAAGAACTGCACAGATTGGCTGATTAAAAAAATCGTGTAAAGAATGTTATCTGAGATTCTAAAGGGTCTCGAAATGGTGCAATAAAATGACCAAAGGCAAAAGCTGTGCAGATGAGATTGAGTATATATATACGTTATTCGGGAGGGACTCTGGACCACATGGGCTATTTTCCCCAATTCTCCCCCACGCACATTTATTAAATGTGACATCCGCAACTGTTCGCCTCAAATTGACGAGAACTTCTTGGAATATGCGCAGGAAGAAAGTTGGCTTGTTGTGGAGATTTTTGATTGATGATAAAGTGCGGGCGCCGGCGTCGTCGACAATTATCACGGTCTCTCGCACGTTTCCGAATAAACAGCCCGATATCGGCGTCGGTGACGACGTCGCCTGCGGCGTGCGACACGGCACGAGACGCGCGGGACGCCACTGGTGTTCGGGGAAGGCGCACAGATTGGCGGCAGCACATTGACACGCCAATTAGCTAATTATATGCATTTAGATATCATTCGTAGACAGCCTATCGGCATGAGTGTAGCATTTTCGCGAGAAAAGCCCGAGGGGAGGAACGAATCATATTTTTTCACGCTAAACCCACTCAGTTCGCCGCAGTCGAACGAGCGTTTAGCTTCATTTCGACTCTTGACCCGGGTCGCTGGAAGTGGGATGCGAACATGACTTTGAAACATACATATCCAGTGTGGATAATCAAATTAATCAACATCCATTACGCCGGATCGACGAGTAATGAGAAACGCACGTTCTGTCCCCGCTGATCAGGCGTGGTGACTTTCCGGGCCTTCCGTTGCGGGAATTAACCTTTCGGACTTGGACTTTTCGGGCTTGTGCAGGTTCGGGGCATGAATGTAGTCATCGGACATGAAATTAGCGGCCTTGCCGGCATTGGGGGATTGTTCGGGCCAAGGCACGACCCATTCGGGCCGCTGATTCCTGCCGAGCTCGAGTCAAGGACAGACGCGAGCAGAGCGCTGCACCCATCGGCGCCAGGGTCGCTGCTTGTCAGCAGCTCGCAATTACGCGCCTGTGCAGCGGCCAGACTTCGGTCTCGGCATAATGCAGGACAAATAAACAATGCCTCGGCTTCGCTCTACACTGCAGCAAAGACACTAAAGACAGCGTACGAAATTGGACTTGGAGGCACGGCGATTAGAATTGATTTGATTGCTGACTTCGAATAGGAAATGTCTTTGAATGCAGAGAGTGTGTGAGCCGTATTTATTCAAATTGCAGTCTTATAATGTAATTGCCATGGGTTTGAGAGTCCTTGAATCGGCTATCAGAGCGAGCCAGAGAATTGTGATTAGTCTTTCCAACTTATTCTTATTGTTGTATCTGTCTGTCATATGCGGTAGGCGGGCTTCGGAGGGCGGGGGGGGGGGGGGGCGTTTGACTGGGGCGGACACCCGGGCACCTAATGACTGCCGAACTAGAGTCCCGGCGACGCGGCCCGTAACGGTCGCCTAGTGGAAAGTCACGCGTCAACGAACCCGAACCGTTTCGCGGTTGGCGCGTCCGGTCCTCGCGCAGTCGCGCACAGATCGGGAAGCTGATTGCCGCCGAGATATGATGCGATCATTATTAACGTGCACTTCTAACACAGCGAATGCCTGGGCTTAAATATTCATGTTCTCTAATTACACACCGCGTCTGACATCACTATCACGCGTTTTATTGTTGTTTTTTTCGACTGATTACTACTTATTTTCCTTCTTTTTATTAATCTCTACGACTAATGAATTGTAATGAGTGGTAATTTAGCTTTCCGCCATAAACTCTATGGTTTATAGCGGCAATCGCGAAAGAGACGACTTGTTCCTTCGTATCCCCAGCATCCAGTGGTCGAAAACTTTACAGCTCGCGTGACCTTGACGTACCCTCTTTGACAAAGTGCACCGCCAAACCCACGTGCGTGCATGCACATCACAGCGACAAGATTTAGCGCCCTTGACGCCTCCATCAGTGGGGTACGTGGGGGAGTGGATGGGGGGATTGGCAAGATACCACGCCGACGCTTAGGGGACGGGGGGTGCTAATGACAACTCGCCCCCCCCCCCCACCCTCCACCCCTCTGCACGCACTCACACGCCGCTGCAGCTAATTGCTCATTAATGCTCGTATCTGCGTAATGAGGGCTACGTACGCGTAATTACAGGGGCGATTCCCGTGGTCAGCCAGGCCGTGGTTGCGATGCCGTTTAAACAGTTGCCGCTTGCTTGAGTCGAGTGAGTTGCTCGGCTATTTGCTTGTATAGCGAATGTAGCGGGCCCCGACCATTCCGGCCCGCGAATCGTATAGTCCATGGATTGCGTTAGCTGCGTCGCAATTTTCAATTACCGCGTCGGGGCCAGCGGTGATTACCTTTTCATGCGCCCTATCAATTTCAATTTTAACGAACATTAGTTTGATTTCGGTTTCAACATGCCTTAGGCCCTGTTTCGTATTTTTTTCTCTATTTAATTGTATTTTCCATGGTTCTTTGTACTCTTTACTTCTGAAAACAGACCTGTATCTGTTGAAAAAAATCACATTTAAATAAATTTAAAAACGCAGACACATAAATAACGTTGTATGACTGTATGAGTGCATTTTAGGCCGAAATGGAATAAGTTATACGAACAGTAGCTAGCTGTACAAGTATTATCATGTTTGCGATTGTTATATTATTCCTGTTGGACAAAAGGCTTTGGCCCAGCAAGATAAACTATAATGATAATTATGATATCTTGCGCATTATCAGCAGTTATCCTTTTCTTAATTATCAATTTGCATAGCTTCCGTGCTTTGCATGCATTCGGCACATTTAGCTAGTTGCAGTCTGCGTTGTTGCTAAGTTATGACACTTTAATCATCACAATTCACGATTACCCTATATACAATTTAAACTATTAGGTGTAGCAATAGATATAAAAAGAGCGTTTTAGGCACCCAAAAACGCCTAGACCGAAAAGATTAGCGAAAAATATAAGCGCTGAAACCTCAGAATAATATAATAATAAAGCAATCCGTAATAATAACACGTGGCCCTATTTCATGTCTCTTAATCGCAAACAAAATCTTGCAATTAGCTCTCTACGAAATGGATTCCCGACTTCGCGAGCAGTGCACAATTTCGTCATAATTTTCCGGCGACCATTAGCATGCGGTCCGACATGCAATTTCCGAATGCAGTCGGCATATGCCTGACTAATCGGCGAGCCTGCACCGAAACACGCGTCCCTGTGCACTCCTGGAGCAACAACCTGATGATCGTATGCACCTGCCCTGCCCAGTCCGCCCTCGACATGCACCTCGCATTGATCGCGCTGCACTTTGCACTTTGACGCGCGAATGCAACGGTTTGAACTGGTATTCATCGGTGGGTATATATACAAAAGTTCATCTTCAGTCAGCTTTTGATGTTTGCAGTCGTCGAGTCTTCCAGGTCTTACCACATGCATTACCATGTCTTTCTCGTGCTGCCAGCTGACCCACGAATCGCACCGTAGGAGGACGTGTTTGATCGATGCGTATTCGCAGCTCCTCCAAGTGGTCGTTTCGCTTCTCCGAGCAGCGTTGTTTATTGTTGCTGCCTCCCAAATTGGTGGTAATGGCGCAGCGCTGCGCAGCGCAGCTCGCACGGTCGAGACGCTGGGGGCTCGACGAGACGCCCGAAGCGCAGCGAGCGGATCTTCCTCGCCGGCTCCGATCTTGCAGCTTCTTATTTACCGAGAATCATTTCGTGCGACGGCCTGATTGGACGGGGCGGCTAGGGCGGGGAGGCGAGGGATCTTCCGATAGTCACGGAATCCCTCCAGGTCAGGTATGACCTTTCAATGGACCGTGTAATGAACTAATGATCACAGCTGCACAGGGTCAAGATCGGGTGGATGGCCAGCATCGGATCGGATGGACCATAGGGGCCGGCGCAGACTGCACCCATGAGTCCAGTTCGCCGTGCGCAGCGTGCGCGGCAGCGGCCGCCAATTCGGATCGCAATTTGCCAAATGTATGGCACTAAAAGCCAGCTTAATTGGAAGGCGATGCGACCGATGCGATACCCGAGTATGAAATAATAAAAAATATGGCAGCATGAAATTGGTATAAGATCTAAGTTGTCCCGGGGGGATTTAAATCAAGCACTGCGCGACGTGGCTCGACGCAAGACGGGGGGGGGGGGGGGGGGAAAAGAGCCGATTGCGATAGTGCAAGATGCAAGATGCAATATAAACTCTGTGTGCATTATTATAGCCTCGATGGGCTGCTCAAAATGCAACTCCTGCAGCTCGGTTATGCTTATCTGATTTGATGTTTTTCGGCTAGACGGGAGATTGCGGAGCTACACCATCCCATGGTATATAACATTATAATCACGAAGCAGCAGTATAACGAATAAACGTAAAAGCATGACCTGATTTCAATTTTGATAAGTAAATAGTGTAAAGTATGGTTGGATACCGAACAAGGGAGCTAAGTGCCCTATATCTTGGTACGAAGCTAGCGAGGATTTCCATGTACAGGCAGGCGCGCAGCAATAACCCATATTGACTGCGCGCTGCGTAGGTACCGTCCGTTATGTGTCATAAGTCACGAGTGCAACATGGACGCTCACTATGGAGTAAGTGGATTATTTGATAAAAATAATAATATCTAATGAAATATGAAAATAGGTTTCCAGATTTTATAGGACAGATTGCTGAAGTTTAACGGCTCGCTTATACTTGACTTGAAAAATAAAGTAAAGTGTAGGTTCTAGTTCGAACCTTGGGCTAGATCCGAGCTAGATATTGTTATGTTCCAACAAAAGGGTATTATTTCCTATTGGAAAAGTGTTGCGAACAAAATCTACAGACAATTACTGTTATTTACCGCATGGAAATCTTTTGTGAAACGTGTGATATTGTTTAGCATTATGATCTTGATCTTTCACACTGAAAGTGTGTGTTATTTGTAACAAAATATAGAGGATAATTTCCTCATCTCGATCAAAATTGAATAAACATTGACCAATCTATAAACGGTGGAATGCAGGCAAGCACACACACACACACACACACACACACACACACACACACACACACACACACACACACACACACACACACACACACACACACACACACACACACACACACACACACACACACACACACACACACACACACACACACACACACACACACACACACACACACACACACACACACACACACACACACACACACACACACACACACACACACACACACAGCAGTGCACGATACGTGTCTTGCTCGGGGTGTCACGGTACTTATAGGAGGAAGCTTTGAGCACCTCCTTTCTCGGCGCAGTATTTCGCAGCACCAGCAAGCAGTCGTCTGCGGTGTCCGCTGCCGTCAATGCCGAGCCCACGGTTCGGCTTGCCGCGTGCAAGGCCCATGTGCAACCCGATCTGCGGATGTTTTGGCTTACCCTCCCCGTCGTCCCAGCATCTCACACGGCCAGCAGACAGCCTGCCGGGAGTCGAACCCGAGACCGGTCGCCGCGCCGAGCTGGCAGACCGCGTTGGCGTTCCAAGGCTGGACCTTTGGCTGGATGCTGTAGCCGCTGCCGAACCAGCTGCCGAATGTGTGGCAACAAATTAACAAAAAGGACCAAGCCAGGTATGTAGACGACCCGCGCCACCCGTTATGCAAATTGTGATGCCAATTACTTTTGACACTGTCACGATACAACAATAATAACAATAATAATAAAAGTCTACCGATGTTTTTATTCGCGCATGTTGCTGATCGGGCGATAGCGGCGATCTCGTTTTCGGCATCGCCCGTTCCTAATGTCACTCGCCGTGGTGGTGTGGCCCGGGTCGTGGAGACGGCTTTCCGTCTCGGTGTTTGCTCGCGGGAAGCTCAAGTCGCGTCGTCGTCTTTCCGATTCCGTCGACGGCCGATGTGCACCCGAGCCGCGCCGACATCACCGCGGCGAATTCTTAATTCATGCCCAGCTTTTTCATGTTTCCTAGAACATAAAACAAGCGAGCGTGTCTGTAGCTTGGTGTGGAGCAAAAACTAGATACATATATTTCTTTCATCAACACTGCTCGGAGCATTTATAATTAAATTTGCTCATAATTTAATATTGTAATTTGCTAATTGCAATGATACACATGCAATGATCATATGTATAATTTAGCACTCGGGGAAAACTGTTGAAAAGAAACGGAATAAAAGATGAAGGCCGTCGGTGTCGTTGTGCGCAGTTCACGAGCTCAGGGCGCCACCCTGGAGTCGACGTCCCCTGCCTCGCCATCGCCCTCGCCCAAGCTACCAATCTGCCAAGCTACCAAGCTGCCAAGCTACCAAGCTGCCAAGCTACCAAGCTGCCAAGCTACCAAGCTGCCAAGCTACCAAGCCACCAAGCTACCAAGCTGCCAAGCTACCAAGTTACCAAGCTGCCAAGCTACCAAGCTACCAATCTGCCAAGCTACCAAGCTACAAAGCTGCCAAGCTACCAAGCTACCAAGTTACCAAGCTACCAAGCTACCAAGCTACCAAGCTACCAAGCTGCCAAGCTACCAAGCTACCAAGCTACTAAGCTGCCAAGCTACCAAGCTGCCAAGCTACCAAGCTACCAAGCTGCCAAGCTACCAAGCTACCAAGCTGCCAAGCTACCAAGCTACCAAGCTACCAAGCTGCCAAGCTACCAAGCTACCAGCTACCAAGCTACCAAGCCACCAAGCTACCAAGCTGCCAAGCTACCAAGTTACCAAGCTACCAAGCCTCCAAGCTACCAGCTACCAAGCTACCAAGCCACCAATCTGCCAAGCTACCAAGCTACCAAGCTACCAAGCTACCAAGCTGCCAAGCTACCAAGCTGCCAAGCTACCAAGCTGCCAAGCTACCAAGCTGCCAAGCTACCAAGCTACCAAGCTACCAAGCTACCAGCTACCAGCTACCAAGCTACCAAGCCACCAATCTGCCAAGCTACCAAGCTGCCTAGCTACCAAGCTACCAAGCTACCAAGCTACTAAGCTGCCAAGCTACCAAGCTACCAAGCTACCAAGCTACCAAGCTACCAAGCTACCAAGCTGCCAAGCTACCAAGCTACCAAGCTACCAAGCTGCCAAGCTACCAAGCTACCAAGCTGCCAAGCTACCAAGCTACCAAGCTACAAAGCTACCAAGCTACCAAGCTACCAAGCTACCAAGCTACCAAGCTGCCAAGCTACCAAGCTACCAAGCTACCAAGCTGCCAAGCTACCAAGCTACCAAGCTGCCAAGCTACCAAGCTACCAAGCTGCCAAGCTACCAAGCTACCAAGCTACTAAGCTGCCAAGCTACCAAGCGACCAAGCTACCAAGCTGCCAAGCTACCAAGCTGCCTAGCTACCAAGCTACCAAGCTACCAAGCTACCAAGCTGCCAAGCTACCAAGCTACCAAGCTGCCAAGCTACCAAGCTACCAAGCTACAAAGCTACCAAGCTTCCAAGCTACCAAGCCACCAGCCACAAGCCACAAGCCACCGAATGACCAAGTCCAACTTAACATGCCGATATGGTTAAACCTTGGCATTGCGCAACGAGCAGATGATCCAGCGAGCGAGGGTCTGGCTGCCAGCAAAGGTGGAGACGTCAATGCCATCATGCTTTACCGGGTATTAAATTCCGAAATGAAAGTGTTTGTGATCAGCCAAATGATTCTGTGGCCGAGCAGGTGGAGAAGCCAATTGCCTTCGCCACTCGCCCGTCGCTGTTGCCCACGTTCCGGCAAGACGAGATGTTGGGCTGGCTAGATGTTAGATCACTCCACTGAGATGGTGGCACCTTTACTCTTTGGGCGAGCGGATATTAACACAGGCCCCTGTAAATTATCATCGCGAAAACGGAGGTCAAATTGGAATTGCTAAAATAATAGCGATTTCGACAATTGCCTTTCCATTGTGAAAACCACTGGCATGTCTGAGTAGACACAGACGCCAGTGCTTGCTGGCCATTTGGTGTTTGTTTAAGCAAAGTAATGACTAATTGACCATTTCACGCAAACAGACACAGACCCATTTAAATTAACGGTTTGCCATTTCCATATAGGAAACTAACAGCAAACATGAGCGCACTCGACGCAAGACGAGACGCATGTGCTCTCTCGGTGTGCAGCAAGTCGAGCGCCGCGCGCAGCCTGCGATTTCGCCTGCACACGCGGCGAGCGTAGCATCGGCGAGCACTGGACACCCGTGTTTACATTTGCACTGCACAGGTACATGCGTCCGATGTGATGCATGTATGCACCCATGCAATCGCAGCTACTGCACACAGCCTCACATCGCGGCGCTCGACGCGCATTAGCAGCGGGTATTAATTACGCGGGCACCGCAACAGCAGCAACAGCAACAGCAACAGCAGCAGCAACAGCGCGAACTCTAGCTAATTAATGGCAACGTCAAGCGAGACGCTCGGTGTTTGGGTCATCAGATGTGGATGCCGATTGGTGATAATCGAGTGATTAACTATGCAGCATCCGTCGACGTCGCCGTGCATAGTGCAGTGCGGTATATATACAGGGAGGAAGCAGTGTAGCACGCCTCCCCGTATCTACCCATGGAGTCCACCCGGAGAAACAATAAATAAATTATCTGCAAGCGCTGCCAACAAATCGGCGAGGAAATTACGATCGTAATAGTCCGCAAAGTTTTATTGACCCCTTCCTATCGCGCGAGGCTGACTGTTCGGTTTGTACAAGAGAGGATATATTATCTACACTGTAACATGGTGCGCCGTGCCGTACTTAAAAACTGCATAATTTAATACAGGAAAGAAACTTATTGTTATATAGTAATTAAAGTGTGATATTATTGTTATTACTGCTAATTGTTATGGAAGTGGGTGAGATAAGTCGCGATGCGAATAAAAAAAAGTCTAATTGTTTTCCTATGCAAATGCGGCTAAGTGCACAGCGTGCAACAGGCCACACCAGACGCAATGACAGTGCGGTGCAGCGGTCCCGTGATTGCTTATTACGACTGCGCAGTGCGCAGTGCAGCGGGCATCCACCGGCCGACCGGGACCTCGACCCTCGACGCGGCACTGCACTCCGCGTCGAGGGGATGTGGGATGCGCCGCACGCAGCGCCGTGGCCGCGGCGGACATAATGCTATGTAAAATACAGCCATGAAGATATCACTCCAATAGTGTTTATCATAATAGTATGCTTTTAAGGTTTATTACGTTCTAGAGGAAAATTGCTTTGTCTCTTGATATAAATCTTTAACTGGGACTAATTATTCATTCTTATAAAACTTTTAACTTTTAAGTATATGAGAGATGTTATTATAAAGAGAAAAGGAGACTGGGAGACATAAAATGAAAAACACGCTTACCCTGTGAAATATAAAGAGTGTGTGCATAATAGATTATAGCATTTTCGTGCTTTAAATGGAAAGAGAAAAATAACAATTCTCTTTGGGGCGCGAACGCTCGACATTGGACTGTTTGGCTGCGGGGAGGACGAGGATATTAAACATTGTCTCGAGCGGCTCAAGTTTGCTAACGTTCAGCGTCCTCGCGGGGGTTTATATTTAACGCGAAATTGAAGTCATTTTCAGGAATAACTTTCTCGGAGATGAGCAAGACACGCGTTTTACACACGCGTCGTGACTGTGACTTTTGGCTGCTCGCTCGCTGCGACGTTCTGGGTTCGAGCCCAGGGCCCCGCAGCAGCGAATTATTGGCTCACCGTCGGACCACACATATCATAACAAATTAGGACAAAGTGGTCCCGACACCATAAATAATATATAAATGGCTACTCGATTATTACGTGGATTAAACAAGCGTTGCAATGTTAAATGCGATTTATGACAATGGCAATTCTATGAACGTTTTAATTGCACTTCCACTCGCGTTAACTTGATAATTAGCCAAACTATTGCCGTAATTATGATATTATAATCTTCAGCTGAAAATTACAGTGGTCTGGAAGTCATACGCTGTCCGCAGTGCGAGACGCGACGCAAATGCAATTGATAACATCTTGAAAAATATTTTGTTGTTTCTTGTGGTGGCAGCAGTTATACATGCCACTCTAGCCAGCTAGCAGCAAGCCCAGCCAAAGGACCATGGACGATGCCGCTGAGTGCAAATGAAGCAAGCGAGCGAGCGAGCGGGCCTACATTTCGGTCCAGCTGTAGAACTAGTAGTCACTTATTTGGTATGATCACCTGCTCGAGCAAATACCGTAACGCAATGTGGGAGCGTGAGCGAGACTAGATCATCGACGAGCGGTGCAGTGCGAGAGAGTGGACGAGATCGTCTTCGGCGAGTCGCGTGCCATCGCCAAGCCCGAGGCGAGCTGCTCATTTTGATGATCGAGCTGCGAACGTCACCTGCCCGCGCGCAACTAGCTGCTGCCCATGTACCCAGCTGACTGCGCGTCTGTGCCCGTACCTCTAGCAGCGACTTGGGCGCTCTGAATCGCATGGAGATACAGCACATTCACACTTTCAAAAATCTTTACGAATTCGCAATTTGGTTCAATCTCCTTGTTGTGCGAATAAATATTACCCATCGTCCGTCATATTACCAATTGGTCATATTACCATTGGTCATATTACCATTGGTCATATTACCAATGGTCATAGTTACCAAAGGTCATATTACCACTGGTCATATTACCATTGGTCATAGTTACCATAGGTCATATTACCATTGGTCATATTACCAATTGGTCATATTATACCAATGGCCATATTACCAATTGGTCATATTACACAGCTTGCTTCTGGTTTGTCCTATTGATAGATCAACCCATGGAAGCAAGAGGTGCGTTTCTACCACCTGAATTTTGCTCTGCTCGCTAGTTATATATTCGTGGCGATTACCGGGCCCTGCAACACACAATTTCCGACTCGTTGATTTTGGCTGCAACGCGGTAGATGCCCCTGAGGACCGTGATTTCATATTCATGTGCCCTCACGGAAGTGAACGAATTGCGGCTCTCCCAGTGTCACAGCCGAGGGTTCCAGATGTCGCGGTCCTCGGGCCGCCCAAAGCGGGTCCGTGCCCGTCGCGCGACCTCGACGTCGGCGAGCGACGCGGGCACGCCGCTGCGCGTGGAAACGCCGGTCTTTTCATTATTACATTGGGCAATTTGCGTCGACGTCGAGCCAAAGTTTAGGCGGCGTGCGGCGGCCTTTGCGAGGCTTCCAAACAACTTTCCTAATAATTTTCATCAAAAAGCTGATTACTTTTCACTAGAGATAAATGAATAGGTAGGCATGTATATATGCGTTAGGTACCTACGCAGTCCACAGAGAGCCTATTATATGCTTGTCGAGGGACTCTTCTATTGAAAAAAATCCTTACAAAATCGAAGTTAACATTAGCTATTTAATAATATTTCAGGTCATTAAAACTTGGTCCCTCCGAACTTTTAGGGCTTAACTTTTCATTACGCATCCTCTCCCTAATGGACACACTCTCATTACCTATGCTCTGTGCAATATGCATTCGCAGCAGCAGCCGGCTGGTCCAGAGGCAAAGCCGCTCCGCTAAAATGAGCCCCTCGCCATCCATTTTAAAATGAAACTAATTCCATTCCCCACTAAACGAAGTATGAATAACGCAGCAATGCCGGACTCATTACCTTCAGCAGCGATGGGTCGACCCGAATAAAGATGGCGCACATGGCAAGACCACAACATACGTAGGTGGGTGGCAATCAAGAGCGTGATAATAATCTTACCTGGTAAGCTGGAGGTCCCACTTTTTTATTACACCGAACGCGATTTTTTTTTTTTATTATTTTGCATGGGGCGTTCTTTTTTATGATCCGGTTATTGGCTGTAACTAAGCTGCTGACAATGTTGGGTAATCAGCCCCGACTCCCGACTCCCGACTCTCGACTGGCTACCCTCGGCCGCGGTGTGCACGGCTTATAACGGCCACCCCACACGAGCACCGAGGAGTTATTATTCGCATCCAGTGCGACGCATCTTTTCATGACTGCAGCTGTGGGCTCGCGCTGCTGCGTTAGCGTTGTCGCAATCGCGACGATGATACACTGATTATTTCCTACGTCTTTGCAGATGGCCGCCCGTCGGTGCCTCGTAAAATAAATGAATAAAAAAATATATCTAAAAGAAAATCATTGCTGTACGCAATGGAACAAGTAACTTTTTTTCTTCTCCTTCCTTCTTTTCTCGGTCTGAGAGTTTAAATAGGAAAGTTTAACTATTCAGTCAGTCAACTCAACATTACGGAACTCAAACAGATGTAATGCTTTTTTCCCGGTCGTCTTTCTCGTTTAACAGTTTTATGTTCGAGCCAGCGAATTCTTATTTGAAAATATTCATAAACTCAAAGAGTTAGCAGTTTTATTTGCAAAGGGAGTTGGGCGGCCCGCAATGACTCTGAGCGCAGCGTTCCTCCCTTGGCCCATAAACACGGGACACTAACAGTAACAGTAACGCCATTGTGACTAGTCAAGAGTGAAAGAGTGAAAGAGTGAAAGAGTGTACGCTCTGCGGGCGCGGCTGCACCATCCCTCCGCAGCAAATGCAATTAAAGTGTAGCCAGTGTCGTAAAATAAAATAAAATAATTCGATTGAAGTTGAGAAGCATGGGCTCATTAGAGGGCATGTCTGTCCCGCTGAGTGCTGTCTTCAGATCAATCTGGACGCATCGCATTGCATGGCATTGACCCACGATGGCCACTGACCGAAATATCACTCGAAGCACTCTTCCTTGCTATTAGCTCTCTCAATACCTATCGCACGAAACACGAACGATACGGCACCTATAAATAGACTCTAGATTCTATGTGGTACCGTTCGTCTTGCCTTATAGAAAGACGTACAAAGCAAGAGGACTCTCTTTCCAGGTTTTAAAATCTATCAGATATGGCGGTCAAAGAACTAAACTTACCCTCGCCTTGAAAGATCTGAAAAACTTTCTACATTTGATGAGTAATGTAACGAGTAAGTGTGAATAACTGTAAGTGAAGTTTTTGTGTGACGAGGGTAGGTATGGCACACACAAAAGCATCTCTAATAAATATCGTGCGTCGTAAAACGGCGAAAAGCATTCATTGTCATTGCAGTTTAGGGTATTATTAGGAGGCCCTAAATGAATGACTGCTCGGCTCTCTGCAGACTGCCGGGGCGAAACAGCACCAATGGATTACAGGCAAAGGTGGGATCATGTTTTATTGCTGTTTTACGTGCAGCCAACATCTGTTTTACAGCACATCGAACGTTGGGCCTTCTTACAAATAAAAAGCAACATCTGTAACACATAAACTTTTGACGCGCAGGCACCGGCAGTGAGCTGCAGCATCGGTCCTGCGCAGAGGAGGGGGGGCAGCAGATTATCCAGCCTCCCGCTTGCAACCTTTTAACTTATTATGCCACAAATGCAATTATCTTGTTCCACGTCGGCAGCGTCGCGGAGAGATCAGGCAGCGGGCAAGATAGCGCGCACACAACTCATTCAAAGTGCACGCGGAAACTCGACGAATGCTGCTCGTAAAGTGCTTTATTTCCACCCCCTAATTTACCTCATTGTGCTGGTGTGCTGCAATCAAGAAAATAAAAACCAGAAACACAAGTTTTATATTACACAATGCATGAAAATTTTCTAATCAAGAGACCGGGCCATAATTAGGCACAATGTATATATATGAGGCACACGTTGCATGGAACTCGAAAGTATCCGCGTTGTATATTACGAACCTCGAGCGAGTGACTTGGCCATTGTTCCAAGTTTGTATTTTCAACTTCTCATTAAATCCATGGCAAGCGCATAGAACTGTATACCTACTTCTGATAATGAGTACGAATAATGGATATGGGATGTTTGACTCGAGCTTTGAGTACCTACACATCCAATCACCGAAATATGCTCGGCGTCAACGAGAGAAATTACCCCGGCGTAGATACAGCCGTGGCAAACTTGTGCTTCACTGAACGACTCCTATAGAGTCGGCCAACCCAGCCACCCACCCTTCCAAACTTCCCAATTGAAACCCACCCCTCCCAGCAGTGCAATGCCGTTGGTTGCCGGGCTACACTCGGCGGACGGGCGGACGCGAACGCGGCCCGAAATTCTATGCCCGAGAATCAACCAGCCGCGACTAACGCGTCTACTTGTTACTCGAGGAAAAAAATGCTCGTCAACTCGAAAACTAGTACACGTCCAATGCTATTCACGCGCCCCCGTCGAGCGCGATGGAGAAACAACTCCTCGGGGCAATTCGGGAAGAAAAGGTTGAAATGGATTCGTGAATAAAAAGCGCCGGGTGAGTTTTTCGTCGATTTTCCAACGGTCATTGGAGTTGACATGCGTGCCACTGCTGTACGGTATACGCACTGAGTTTTCATGTCGCCCGAATGTACTCTTGATGATAATAGACATGGCAGGCTGGCATGGGCTCGAGTTCTGAACGAGGGATAGCAGTGAATGCAGGGTACAGCGCTCAGCCAGCGCAGATCCCATTCACCAGTCAAACCCCGCGCGACTCCCGGCTGGAGAGTGACGAAACTGGCAGGATAAAAGTCGAAACTCGTCGCCGGCTCAAAACAAGCCAATTTAAAACCAGAGAGTTGAGACGAAATCCCGTTGGATTCAATCCTGGTGCTAGAAGCATAAAAGCTTTCTGGCGTGTACCGCAAGCCTATTCGCCTACCTTTTTTCTAATGAAGGTATGTGGGGCAACAGAGGGTTCCCGGCTTTGAAATCTTCCCACTTTTCATGCAGTCAGATAATGAATTTGTATAAACGGAAGTCCTTCCTGCACATTATGGCCTTTGAAATTGCAGGTTGTAAACAATACGAACTTTATGTGACTTTCATTTGAACCTGCTTTCGGAGCACCGTAAATGCTTGTAACACTTTTTGCTGGAGCAGTCTCTATAAATGAAACAACACATGCACAATATGGCAAACTGACGGAACCTAAAGTCTCTCGCCAATAACGTGCAAGATCTTGCAATGTGCACCTCACTTTACCCACCTGCGTCCACGTCTCGCGATTTACCGCTGACAGCTGTTGGGAAATAGCAATATTATGCAATTGCAAATGGCATGGGAATGAAATATAATATTGACTCGATGGCACCGTTTTCGATTTATTTCCAGAAGTTATCGGCTGGCAAATATAATTTAGCGTGCCGAATAAACCATGGCGTTCGCGCACGTCTAAATTGCACCAGTTGTATATAACAAAGGTTGAATATTATACATTCTCCGACATCGGCTTTTACAATCTCTTATCACAAAAACGTTATCTCTACGAACCCAATTATGGCGCATTCATCGATTGCAAAACCTATAAACTTTGAGAGCGGTAAATACTACTTTTGTATAGCCACGAGCTGAAAGAAGTTGATTCTGCTACAAGACGTTAGGTTTCCAACATGTGATTGTGATGTGAACTTGTGAAGAGAATTCGTTGTTTGCGAAGGCAGACGATGAAAAGATCCTTCTTGAGCCTAGGCCTGCCTGCCTGCCTGCCTGCCTGCCTGCCTGCGTTCCTCCAATATCATCGATCTTTCTCCTATCACGGGCCTTATCGAGGCACCCACACTACGGCGAGCGACCAGGCTGAAAGAAGGGGTACGAGGCAAGGGGCTGGGGCTTCACTTTCGACTAAAGCAAACGGAAACTCGTAAGAATAGGTGCTTGACATCGCGCTAGACGACGGAACGGCGGCGTTGTACGCTACGCTTCGAGCGCGCATCCCAGCTCTGCGCGGAATCGTAATGGTCTCTAAAATTGTATTGACTCATTGTAACAAGTTTCTTTATTTAGGACAGTGTAAACATAACTATTCGGAAAAAGGTTTTTCGAACAGAAAAGATTCCATATTGAGGTTGGAAATGGGGAAAAAATAAGAATGCGGACGGGAGATCGTGCTGGATTGTGGAGATGTGTGTGTTGTGAGATTCGGCTTTTTCCCGTGTGTACCTCGCGTTTCCTCCCTGGAGCTCTCTTTGGATCGGGACAGGGTCGGCACGCGGCCCCCCCACTCTCCCCCCCCCCCTCCACCCGGACCGACCGACGCGGCCTGATCGATCTTTCTGGAATTCATTCACTGACAGCGAGCTACATCAAAATATTCGTTTTTGTATTCTCTATTGAATTACCACGTGAAGTATAATACTGAATTGGCGGACAGCTGAGTTGAGCGAACACTTCGACGCTGCAACATCGATCGATACACACAGAGCTCGCTCTCTGTGTATCGAGTATCGAGGCACGACGCACGACGCACGACGCCGACGCCGACGCGCACGGCGAACAAACACCTATAATTCCACGTCGGCGACAGTTGGACTTCCGGTGTTGCAGACGCGAGATAAAACATGTACAAGTAGACTGATTCTGCTCGTTTCATCAGAGGGCTATCTGTTCGCTTCCACGACGCCCGTCGAGGCGTCGCGACGGGCGTCGCGCACGGGCGAAACCATGGAGGCGTTCGATTCCTGGCCTACTTTTGTGCAGCTCCCTTTAAACTCTCGCATTCTTAAATGATTCTTTCGCCAAATGAATGTGCGCAGAAGGCGGTTGAGGAAGAAGTGGTGGGCTGGATGAACACATAATATATACTTATGTTTAGGTTAGGATGTTGCTGGATGTCAGCCTATCACAAACTGTTCTCTTTTCCAGCGGTTTATCTAAACGAGGGAAAGTTGGGCACGAGCACCATTTTTATTCCTTTCGAATATCTGTTGTCGACACTTGCAAAGTTTTCATTTCTAAGCGAATGGAAAAACTTGCGTAATTAAATTGATCGTTTCTCCTTATCTGTGGCGCCGCGAGCCGCGTGCGCGCGGGGGTATATAGCTTTTTGTGGGCTCATCGCCCCCCCCCCCCCCCCATTGCCCCTTGTGTGGCCCGGCTCAATAAACTAGTGTGTTTGCGTCGACGAACAGCCCTCGCCTCTGCCCCGAAATGGAGGCGGCGGCGGCGGTGGAAACGATAGCGAACTGGAAGCCTTTCAAAGACCGAGACTCGAGCGCAGCTCCAACTTGGTACGAATCGCTGTGAATAGAAAAATACCTCGAGGAAATGTGCGCTGATCAAGTCGAGATTGCGTAATGCTATCTCTGGATGTATGCAAAAAGTTGTTGCCCGGGCCTCGGCAAGAGCCAGCCCGCCGAGGAGGAGAGGAGAGCAGAGAGCCCGTGTCACGTGTGCTGAGTGAGAAGCGTCGCGGTCGCCGTCTCCGGGTCGGGGCGTCGTTGGCCCGCCGCTGTTTGCCTCCAATCGCAATCCCAAACACCGAGAACCCGCCTTTCAACTCCATCAACATAATTTAACAATTCGAACAAAAAGGTGGTTTCGAATGATATAGTAATAAGCATCACAATGGGATTTATGTAACGTGGACAAGGAAGATTATTTAAACATCACAACAATTACGGGTGAACACAGCGAGCGAGCGAGCGAGCCAGCGCTAGAGGGAGCGAGTGAGCAACTCGCTCACGCTCTGATCTGAATAAAGCGCTGCTTTCGTGGCAGACTGCAATCATCAATCATCAATCATCATCCCATGTTATACTTGGCAGGAGAACGTGAATGCGAATGCCGTATTATAATAGTAAAATAAAAGATTGGAAAAATTAATAATACAGTATCACAATGCAGATTGCAGATTATTCCAACATGCAGATTAATGGAAGGGTGATGGTCGATGGAACTTGATTACATAATAATAACTTCATTATTGCTGTCGCTTATAGAATATTGTAACAGATTTAAATATGACGCCGTGGTGCACCAGTTTTGTTCTTGTTGTTGCCATAAACGTATCGCACTGGCGCGATTGCATAGCTGAATAGCAAAAACGCATAATAGGGAATATGTCTCGCAAGTTGCAAGTGGCCCCGGATTGCATTGCAACGCGAACCGGCCGAACATGAAGTGACCATGGTACGAGTGGCCAAATCCTCGAAGTGACTTTGGGGACCGCACCGGACCGGGCGACCACTCGCATGTCCTCGCTCGTTTCAGGCAATTACCCATGTTACGACGGAGCGATATTTTAAGTACCTGAATTCCTGTATTGTGTTGGGAAAAAATGGCAACATAATAAGCCCAACAGCTGTTGCGGCTTAGGGAGGTCCCCGACGGTCGGTCGGTCGGTCGGTATCGGTCGGTCGACGGGTCTCATGTTTTCTCGGTGTGTGTGTGTGTGCACGGGATGGGATGCCCATGGTATACGTGGACGAGTGTCGCTCTCGGCAGCACCAGCGCATGCAGCAGAGCGCTCGGCTATCTCCTTCTGGCTTCTTGAGACGAGCTCGTCCGCCTCGAAGACGGCGGTCGAGACATCGGGGGCGTCGTGGCCGTTCATGCCCGTCGCCCGCATGTGTTTTCTTTGGAGGCCAAGGACGTTCCAAGTCGAGTGTAACTACCCTCGGGTCGGTGTTCGGTTCTCTGCGCAGCCGCGCCCGTCCGCTGGCTCGGTGCTCACTGCGTCCTGCCACGATGCGGTGTTTGCCGAGCACACTCCCTGCTCCCTAAATATACGCACTGCCGGCGATATCAACGAGATTGTCAAGACGTTATGACAAACCTCGGAGTCTGTGTCGCCTCCTCGGAATTATATTCGACTCGTTTACGTAGCTCTCGAAAGTTTTGGACTCGTTTACGTCGCGGTCCCTTCGGCTCTCTTCCCCGCGCTTCGCAATTTGTTTTCATGGCTTAAGTCGTGCTTTAGTTCTTTGCTTGTTTCAAGTTGCCGTAGGGTAAACTAAAGTTCATCCTCGATTCTTTTGATGTCGATGCCACGTATTTCAATTAAAGTGATTGTACAAAAAGCAAGATAAAGAAATGTGGAAAGTCCTAGAAGAGTGCGTAGCGTAAGATCGGCGAACGCAGATGCCTTTGAGCCAGGGACTCGCTTGCCCAGCGAACCATGCCAGCACGGTGCGAGCATTACCATAAAAAACACTGAGCCACAGACATCAATCATGATAACAAAAATTGACGCTCTGCCTTATATCTAGTACCTGCCTGTAGTGTTGCAGACAATTAGAACGCCAAACATACTCCAATTCATTATCATAATGACTTAATAAACAGTTTTTCCTAACATTTCCGCGGCCGTCGCAGCGCAGCTAACCCGCAGCTCGAGATAACCGAGCAGCTATTGGCCCCTACGCCCGGACCATTGTTTGGGAGACAAGAAGACGGATGGCGTTTCACCGTTCCCGACCCAACCACCCAACTATGCTCTCTATATAACCAATTACCTACCACCATTTCATCAGCATGCTCTATAGTGTATCTCGGGCATTGTGAACAGGAAAGATCGTCGCTTCTAACACAACATAACAGGCGGTGGGACAGTGTCGACGTCGGCGTCGACGTCCGCGGCGTCGGGCCACCGCGGGGTCGTCCGTCTTCCCTTATCAAGCGACGCCCCTCGACGCCCGGCGCCTCGTCCTCGTCCTCTTCCTCGTGTTCGGTACACACTGCACAAAAGCCAGGCGAGAATCCAAAGACACTTCGCCTCGCTATCTCCTTTTTTCATTGCCTTGGTGATTGTATCGCCAACTCCCACGTGGACCTTTGAGAGAAATGGTCCTCGCCGTCGCCGACGCCACCGACGCCGACGTCGTCGTCGTCGTGGATCTCAGTATAATACGCGTTTATGGCCAGCCGGCCCTTTGCGCCCGGCGACTCCATGGTACAGCCGAAAACGACGCAATTAACTTAGCTGGCTCATCTTTAAACGCACACTCACAAACACACACACACACACTCTCACACATACTTACACAGCAAGTATTGATTTGTTTTTTTCCTAGCTACGGCATCCGAAAGATTAATGGATTTGTGATTTATAGCAGTCCTAGTTTTATAGCGTCTCTGGGGTGTAGAAGCTAGGGCCAAAGAAAGACACGTTAGAAAGACCCGGGACAATTCCTCAATAATAAAAATGCTTCTCTTTTAATCAGATGAGGGTGCATAATCTTCGGTTGAGCCCTCGTCACCCACCGGCACTGCAGGGCTGCTCGCCAGTACTCCTAAATCTTTTTAATTAAATGTTAATGATCGGTCGTTAATTCGCTTCTTGTTCGCAAAGAATCCCGAGGGAATGTTGACAGACAGATCGCTGCCATGGGCATTTGGCGTTAGGAATGTAACAGCCTCCGTCACCATAGCAATGCAAGGTTTTGCTGGACAGAAAGTCTCGTCCAGCGCCCGTCCTACCTCATCGCGTCTCTGTCCAGAATCGGCTTTGAACGAGAGGCTGGATAGGTCACCACTGACAGCTCCATAAATCACGCTCTAAAAATATCATACTTTTGACATAACACCATAAAGAAATCTTGAAAATGGATGTAAAAAATGGCACTCTGGTGTTGGTAATTGCCCATCGGCTCATGAATAAAAAATCTAGCCGTGTTAGCATTTTGTGCACTATGGTGTGCTTTTCGACAATCAATGAAACAATCTGGAGGACGTGTCTGCAAGACCGCTGGCGGCAATCCAGGGGATGCTGCTGCAGGAGTCGCTCCTTGACAGAATGGTGTGTTTAGTTAGGTGGTTGGGATTGCCAGCCGGGCCATGTGTTTGTCATGGTCAACCTGGGAGTCTTCCAAGCGTACTGCGCAGTCGCAGAGCTGGGAATCATTCTCTTTCTTAGTCCTGGCAAGTAGCTGTGTCACCCGTCAGTCACACGCTTCGACTCGTTTCGGTTCCAAACGGAAAACTTTGCGATTTGGTACGCATATAAAGTTGGAATTAGTATTGCTCCGGCCCCGAACCCGACTAAAGCTGAATGCGTGTTCACTTTTGACGGGAAAAAAGAATAGCTGAACTGCATAACATAACCCCATCGGTTTTAAAAGGCACGTATATGCAGTTGAAAATGCTGTTGCGCCATAAATAATGATAGGTTGCTTTTAAATTTTCACAATATTCTCAATTGTCAAGCATCATGCAAGAAGGATAGAAAACGATCCTCTATAAATCAAAGAAGAACAAACAGATCTAGATCTCGAGCCTCGGATAGTTATTTCACATAAACACTGTAGATGGAGCGAAAGTAATATTTTCCGATCGCAGCCAAACATTTATTGTGTGCCATTGTTATTATTATTTTATAGGAATAACGATCTCCCCGAAGGCTCATAAACAATAGAAGGGCAGTGTGGCAACTGGCAAGTCTGTGCCCTGTTTGCGGCCTGCAAATGACTGTCGCATAGCCTGATCTTATTCTGCTGCTAAAACCCTTGACAAAGTGAGATATTTATTGCACGCCGCGACCGGGTCAGTGTCGAGCAGCTCTCGGCATTGCAGCGCTGATACTTTATGTACCACGCTGTCGCACACAACTGTTCGATAACGACACATAATTGGAGAATTAGCACCCGAAAATGCGTGCCGACTCGAACAAAACATTTTTTTGTTTCGTTACTCCTGGGCGTGCTGGGCATGAGCAACGTTTTTGAGTGTTATAAGGCTGAGAATGAAGATGGGTGGATACTCGAGTGGATTCATCTCCAGTCTCTCCACCGGCCATCTGCCACTGAAAACTGAAAAGGATGTATAACGAACGAAACGCCTCGTGCAAGTGGTAAAAGTTCGAAACTCCGCGAAAGATGCGATTCCTGCGTCTATTCCTGAGGCGGCAGCAGCAGCGGAGTGTCACTTATGGCCCAGCTACAGCGGTCTTTCCCCAAGACATTGTAAATCAGAGAGGAAGCCACCCATGTGATGGAGACCCTTTCAACTTGCAGTCGGTTGACAACGGATCTTCATTTGTGGACCCAAATAATATACATTACAACTCGCCGACACAAAAACACACTGTCTAGATTCCTCAAAAGCAGCTAACACATTTTTACAATCTCATATTTTCCCACTCTCATCCACACACCACGCACCATCCATAACTCCGCCAAACCTTTTCTGCCTCTACAGATGTCGGCACCGATTGGGACAAACCGTGCGGCCGGCAGCACAGCAAACCAGGAACACTCGTTTAAAACCTTCGAATGCAGACCACTGTTTCACAGCTGATGCTGTACGCAATCTGCATGGCATCGTGAGAAGCGCTCCCGCTCCGGTCCGAATTACAAGACATTCACACCTCCATAAGTCCGCTGTAATCGGGCGAGCACGTGCTCCTGGGATAAGCCTGGTCGTTGCACAGAAGGCAGTCCGTTAAATGGTGTCATGGCATCCAGAGAGCGTTCACCATTGTCGATCACGCGTCCAACTCATCGTGACCATGTATATTATGCTCGATTATATAAGTAAAGTAAAACATTATAATCTGTTGTTATCTCTCGCGCGTCGAGCGGCGATATCTGTCGGCTGGATCTCGAAGCCGAAAACGACAGTTGCACGCCGGTTGCACGCGGCTCGATCGAATTGTGCCCCCCCCCCCCCCTGCCCCCCCCCCTTGATAATCGAGCAACGATCGCGATTTGACGTCAGTGCAGCGCCGCAGCCGCAGCCGCAGCTACCTGGCTGCATTCTTCTCAGACAATTTCCCCAAATTCGGTTCTACCTTGGCTTGAAATTTGATATACTTCTTAGCTGTTCGGTAGTATAAAAAAAGGGCGTTTTAAACTATTGATTTCTTCAGTGGAATCTTTTCGACAAAAAAAGGGTATACCTTCTAAATTTCTTCTAAAGGGTTTGATTTTCGAAACGAAGGACAGTCACTATATGGTCGTACGTCACTAAACTGAGCGCGACGCTGTAGCCTGCTCAATCGACGACATGTGGAAATGACTGCTGCAGACAAGTGGGCCCATTTAACTGCTGGACTAGAATTAACACTAAAAGTTTAAACAGAGTGCATGTATTAATTTAGTATATTGATAGAGTGCTGCAGCGATCATTTTAAGTCAATTTCGTTGGCCATGTTTTTTTAGTCTGGCCGCAGGAGACAATTTGCGGCACGCACGGCCGCTCATTAGTGGTCAGTCTGTCTCCCCCCGTGTTGCTGCGCTCGACCGAGAGGCCAGCGAGGACGAGGACTCGACCCACGTATAGCGAGCGCTGCAGACGCCGTCGAGGACGCCGCCGGTGCGACACCGACGAGCTCTGGATCAACAATGTGTCACGCCGCCGACGGTGGCATCTCTGGGAAGGGTTTGGGGGGGTTCAGGGGGGGGGGGGGAAATAGGTCCGCGTGACTACCAATTTCGGTGGATTGTTCTACCCACGGTCGGAGCGCTCTATACGGTCGAGTGCCTCCTCACGCAGCCGCCATTATCCAAGATTATGTGGACCAGAACTGGAGATATGCTGTGGCGTGGCGTGGCGTGGCGTGGCAGATCTGACCCGGTGTCACGAGCTGCCCAACCCCCGATGGAAGCGTAGGGGCCCCGACCCGATACGGCCCGAACGCAGGGCCCAGATTTCCCTAGCATCATCATAGAGCGCTCGCTGCAGTGTGAACTATATGGGGGAATTAACTACACCTATTTTTATTGCTGATCAATTGTTGCTGATAATAAAATAACATGAACAAAACAGGAAGTATAAATTTGCTTGTTGTTTATAACTAATATAGCATAAATCAAGATTAATTGATTACAAATGTAACAACAATAATATCGATTGTTGTTCCATTTCCTTGATTGATTGCGCAAAGATTGTGGGGTGCTAGAAGCATCGATTACCATCATTTGACTCATTTGGGACAAGTTGACTAGACAAAATGTCCACCCGCATAGATGCCAAGCCTTATCAATTTCTTATCAGCCACTCGACGAAAATATCGCAAACTCGATTTCGCGTGCTGAAAAACATGCTTTTTTATCAGTCATTATTCGCATTGTGATCCGAGCGATTATATTAATTATCCCTGCGTTATCAGCCACAGAGTGCATTAACACTTTTACACATGTCAGCCTACAATAAATAAGAAATTTGTGACATTCCTCGTTATCATTCCATCTGACATATGTTCTTGCATGAAAATCCACGATTTTAAACAATCAAAAATAATCGTTTTTTCCGTGGTTTAAATGATTGTCAGACACCAATTTTGTCATTCTTTCATGTATATACATGAGAACTCAGAGCACGACATTAATGTAATTACACTGCGTTGTGCATGGCCCAAAACTGTCCTATTGCAGCATCGCAGGTCGGAACTCGCATAATTTGGACGAACCGAAGAGCTCGACGAACTGCGTGTACGCACGCACCACGCACCATCGCACACCGCGCGTCCCGGTGCGTACGACGCAGAGATCACGACGGCGTTCACGAAACGTCACGACGCGGTCGACGTCGAGCACTCGTTCCACGAACACGTGGGCGGCGAAATGGCAAGAGGAAATAATAACAGCAGACAAAAATGCAACGGCAAGCAAATCTGTAAAAGGTTCCTATTGTGATTGCGCTAGAAATTAGGTTACATAATAGAAGGCGGGTAAAAGGTGTGATGTGATGTGATGTGACAGAAAAACGCAAAACAGCTGATGATCTAGGCTCTAGCCGATCTGGACGCATGCAAAGTTTGTTCCTGTGGTCGTTGATCTAGAGGTTCGTGAGAGGGTTGGGGGGGGGGGGGGGGTGGAGATGCCTGACAACGTCTTCCACCCTGAGAGAACGTCCCAACCTTCAAACGCACGTTAGCTTAGCGGACATCCACTTTGATTGGCTATTTGCTGGGATGCGATGCGGGAAGTCGATTGCCATATAAACGCGATTTCGCACGTTATGTTCAGCATGCGGCTTCACAAAGCTTCGCGACTTCAGAGCTTCAGAGCTTCAAAGCTTCAGCCGAGACTGTCCCATGCCAGGAGAGATAACGGAGACTCATCACCGCAAGTCGCTCCAACTAAAGCAACCAACGTCGAAATGCCGTCGTCCGAATTCAATGGAGACGAAGGTAATTGCTCTGAGGCGGTCATTACATGCATTAAACTTCCCCAAAGACTGGCAGAGTAATTAAAAGTATGCTCCATCCGTGGGTTTTAGTGCTGTGTGCGCTTGAAAGCGTCCCCGTCGAAACTTCATCTTCATCTCATACTATCATCTTTTAAGTGCACAAGATTTCTGAGGTTATATATTCTCTGGATAGCAATAAAAAAGTTATGCGCTGGATGCGCTGCCGCTATCTGCTGAAACGCTGGAGACGGAGTGCATATAACGCTAGTCGCTCGGCGCAGAGCAGCGAGCGAAGGTTTTGACAAAAAGACCGGACTTTATGGGCGACAAGACGCTCGGCTAAAAGACCAGCAAACAAAAAACGAACGAGAGAAAAAAGGGTTACACATTTCAAGTTGGAAATGCATGCAATCTGCCGTCCGATGGCTGCTGCGCTCGGCGTCGACATTTTGCAGAGTGCAGGGCGCGCCGAAAGCGATTTTCGTATACGCTCTATGTAGATCCGAACTTAATGAAACTCGATTTTATTCTCAACCATGATTATAATAATTAAGAGCATATTCTCTTGACAACAAAAAATTTCAATGCCCATCAGCTGACACGAACGTGAAATGTTCGTCGAGGATCCTATAATAGCCTCAAGTCCTCACTATAAACAGTCTGGTTTAAAACCTCATTTAATGTATTACAAAAGGTTATTTATAAGAACCGAAAAACTGACTAAAAAGCAGATATGTCAATTTTTTGCTCCCGCACCATATCATAGACAGAGGCAGTGACATGTTGCACATCTGTGCTCACATGCGGCGCGGTCACGTGACCCCTTCGACTCCACGTGCTGGTCGTAATGCGTCGTAAACGCCGTCGTCGGGTCCCGGGGCCTCGGCGATGTTCGCAAGACACTCACAATTGTAGCATTTGCATGCAGCGAGCCAGAGCCAGACTTCGCCGTCGCTTGCCACTCGATTCAACCACCGCTCACTCCACGGGCAGCAGCACACACAGCTCTGACAGGCCTCTACGCACTCTTGGACGTATCGAGCTCTCGCCAGATATACGGTTACACCACCGATTGTCATCTCCATAACACTGCCGATTGGGTGTCCGAACCTGGGACTCGAGAGCTCTTCACAGTTTCAAGTATAAGGCTCTGTCAGCAACCAAAGTGCTTGTAAGTATATATTGAATTGAATGCTGATAATCGACGCATTCAAGAGCAGGAATATTCGACGCTGACGAAATCAAGACACAGCTGAAAAAGGATTGTACGAGTTGAGGCCGGCCCGTGGTGAAAAATGCGAGATGAGTTTTGTGACTCGCTGGATGTTGCAAGACGACTCGAGCTTCAAAGGGAATTGATGGACGGGACGGCCGGCTTCACTTGAACGCAACATGATAGCTCACATTCGTTGCGTGGACGAAATCAGCGGTGGTTGATGCTCGTCTCCCTCGGAACGATTTGACTTGCTCATTAGCGCGCACATTAAGGCGGACGAAACCCAATGCCTAATGCGCGTCGTCGTCGTCGTCGTCGCCGTCGTCGTCGTCGTCGCCGTGCACTGGGGCTGCGCGCGGCTGCGCAGTGGCGACCGCCCGCTGCCCCGAGACCAGCGTGATTTCACTCGAGCCGTCCCCGGCGCGGTCAGCGATCGCGCGGGCGCAGAAGCAACTCGGGCGCAGCAGCAACTCGGGCGCAGCAGCAACTCGGGCGCTGCGCGAGATGGATGAAAAAAAAATATATATAGATATACGAGCTGGATA
Source organism: Nemoura dubitans (assembly GCA_921293005.1). Classification (NCBI taxonomy): domain Eukaryota; kingdom Metazoa; phylum Arthropoda; class Insecta; order Plecoptera; family Nemouridae; genus Nemoura; species Nemoura dubitans. The sequence goes on along the minus strand of OV121075.1, from coordinate 4,939,511 downwards.
CGGTTATGTGATCCCTGATTGAATCGAATCTTTATCTGTTGCAGCCATCAAGAGGAAAACAATACAGCTCGAGCATTATAATTTTTTATTAGATCATTTATTTTCCTAAAGATGCGAGCTGAGATTTATTTGCTTCGTCATTCTTGTTCGTAGAAGCACGTAAGGAATGAATTGTTGCAAGAGTTGCGTCCGAGATGGACTCTCGATGGGATTCAGCCACAGCACGGCTTGATTGGATTTTCTGTGGTTAAAGCGTAATATTGATTATCATAAAAATACAATTATAGGAAAAGAGTGTGTTTATTAGTGTCATGGTCGGAGGCGAATGATAATGGAGAAGATCCCATCAGTACTTTGCGTTTAATCACATTTCCTCTTCCTCCTCTCTCCCTCTCTCGCTCCCTCTCTCTCTCTCTCTCTCTCTCTCTCTCTCTCTCTCTCTCTCTCTCTCTCTCTCTCTCTCTCTCTCTCTCTCTCTCTCTCTCTCTCTCTCTCTCTCTCTCTCTCTCTCTCTCTCTCTCTCTCTCTCTCTCTCTCTCTCTCTCTCTCTCTCTCTCTCTCTCTCTCTCTCTCTCTCTCTCTCTCTCTCTCTCTCTCTCTCTCTCTCTCTCTCTCTCTCTCTCTCTCTCTCTCTCTCTCTCCCTCTCTCAATTGGTGCACTCACTTCATTCGTGTTTCCCCCACACCTTTATAGAAACGAGAAAAATTAATAAACGGCCAACGATCGAGCACATGAAAGGTTTCTGTCTGTCAATCTTTCAAGCGTAAATCAGCGACGAAAAAACGACTAACCCATTTCTCACTGAATAGACTGAGATAATAGAATGAACGTTGAAAGAGCTCAATAAGAATATTATCGTGAAACGCGTGTGGAACGCATTTAGCTGGGCCACGGCTCTTAAAGTCATGCGTACGAGCAATGCACACACCGGAATAACTACCCTGGGCTCTGCTGACCCGAGAAACTGAAAGACCCCGAAATTCTTGCACACGATAACAGAATGATGGCGTTTTCGTGTTCTCGCAACACATGTGCTTCTGAATTCGTACTTTCAATTGAAATAAACTACACATTTGGAAAAAAGATTGAGCCAAACTACTGTAATTACGTTTAAATTAGCTTTCGTTTTGTGACACGAACATCTTCTGATGAGGGTTACGTTATAGCCCCCCAATTTATGTAAAATATGTGACCAGAACCAGGATGAAAATTGACATAAATTGTTTATTAGTTTCCCTGTGTCGAAATCGTGTGGCTGGGCTGGAAAACGTCCCTAGGAATTGGACGGTAATTGAACTCCTGCCAACGGACAGTCGCGTCCTGCGCCCGAATGCGTATTGCGTATTGCGTTCGGCGAGCGGCGCGCAATCACGCAGCGTGCGCGCGTGTGGCGGTGATTCGGGCGAGGTAATTGGAGTGCGTTAGGTCCGCGGACCAGTGCTCGTCCTAGGAACTAGGAACCCGCGGGCCTCCGGGGGCGAACAGCCGCGCGCTTAGGCGGTTGGCGGTTGTCATTGCATGTCTGGCTGGCATAGATGGTGAGCAGCGGCCGGGCCACAGCCTTCGAATTATACAGCCGCGCTGTAGATAACATTTTACTCGAAATTATACGCTTTCCGCAGTCGTAATTCATCCACCGATATAATAATACGAAAATTATTTGCAACAAAAGAAGAGCAGATCCAAAATAAATGAATGAAATTAATGAAAATTGGTGTGGTGTGTTTAAAGGCATGAGATGTTTCGCACTAATCACAATTCAGAAAGATCTTTTCGAATGTTTCTTATTGTGTAGCTTAGCACACATAACCTACACCGCGCCTTTACCAACGCTATTTATTATATATGTATAAACGAATTGCCTGTTTTCATCGAGGTAAGGCGGCTCTTCAATTCCGTATATTTTGCATTGTTAATATGATAGGCAGATGCTCTACGTATGTATACACTCCATGATAATGCAGGCTATATTTTTGCGCGACTGGATAATAAGGCGGAGCCGAAATTGTATGGACACGAAAATACCAGCTGGCATCCGAAGATAAAAAGTAACCCTATAGGTGGTGGCATGTCTTTGAACGAGAACCAAACGAGTGTTATGTAAGCGGCCGTTTGCGGAAAAGTCGTCTGGGGCCGTCGCGTATAGGTATCATAATATATTACTCTGTGAAAAACTGTTCGCCATTGACATGGCAATAGGTGAAATGAAATGCATGCCCGGTGCTCGGTTTAATGACTGCCGTGCGCCGCCTCGTCTTCCACTTCTTTTCAGCCTCTGTCACGATGATGATACACGCGGCGATCAAGCGGCCCGTCATTATTGTCTCGCTGTTTGAATATAGCTCCACGCCAACTGCCAATTTCGTGCCACTACCAGGTTCAATGATCAGATGCGCGAGCGAATTGCCGGTCGTCTAACATGGGCATGGACATGTTCAATGTATGATTTCGCTCTCGCGGTTCGACGTCTATGTCGACGGCGTCCTCCTGCTCTGCACGGTGCGATCGTTCTGCTCCGAACGGACACATAATGAAGTTCGCCAATTGCAATCTATAGCTGCAGCGTGGAACGCAACGAAATTACAATAATCTGCCGGCTGCATGATGAACGGTTAGGCCCACGGATCCGCCGGTCGATCACATATTGCATTATATAGCCCGTCTATACTTGCACATGCATTTACAGCCGGGCGGACCGCAAACCGCGATTTCATATTGCCATAAAATTGAAACAACACCCGAAATATAATTTTCGTTTAGTTGATGTGCTGACCACAAAATGGGCTCACATACGGGGCACCATAAATCATCGGATGCGGATCGCCAGCATGCAGAGGCATCGAGGGTCGAGCCGAACATGCAGGCCACGGTTGCGCACTGTTTTCGGTCGTGCAGTGCGGCGGGGCACGTTTGCTCTAGGAGCCAGGCAGAGGCTAGATCGGCACCCTCCGACCATGGAGTTGGAGCGACCCGGGCGAACGCAAGGATGAGACCGAGCAGAGCGGCCAGATTGCCGGAAATCGGGTGTAGAGGAAGTGGCGACCTCGCAGCTCAGTGACAGGTGGGTGAAGTGATCCGAGCGCGTCGCCCAAGGGGGGCCCCCGTGGGCCAGGTCAGATCCTCCGACACCTTCGACTAACGGCATGCGATAGGCGGTAATTGCACGCTCGCACAATTGGCACATGCGCGTTTCGTTGCTGGCCGAGAAACTACACGTATGTAACAAAGTCGTAAAGTTGCGACGATTATTGTCCGTCCACTCATTGTTGCATTGGAGAGCGAACGAAATTTAGAAACGAGTTCACGCTTGCGCGGTGTCACTAATCACATCTCCACAGGGCGGGCCACGTCAACTTTGAGGCTGCTTCTCGGAATACACAGAGACGCACGGGTCTCGGGTATTTGCGGGTAACTGGTGACGCCGAGTGCCGGCTGTGCTTTGCCGGCCTCGTGGGCGGACTTTTGGCCGAACAGGGGAAAGCTTTCGAGCACGGGAAAAGGTGGACTCGGCTCGGTGTAATTCCACGCGCTGCTCGGCCATGTAAACAGGGAGGAAATGTCTAAGAAAATGTTTGCGCGACGTCGCTTCTGAATTATAGATGGCCGCGCATAAACTAAAAGGGACGCAATAGGGTTGAAAATTGATATTCTCTTCTTGGGGAGATAATTAGAAGCAGGGTTGATAACTATTCTTAGGAGGGTGTGTGTGTGTGCGCGCGCGCGAGAAACTTTGTGAAATTAATTTTGAACATTAAAACCTGTTTAGTTCGATGACCTTTACCACGGTTTATATTGTCTCATTCCCACCCTAACGATTTCACGGCACTGAAAAATCGAGGGGGTTGGATACGGGGCGGGGGAGGGACGGGGGATGATGTACGAGATTGCGTAACACCGTAATTGGCTGGGTTTTTACAGAGGGAAATTAAATATCATTAGTCGAGCGACGGTCGCAGTCTGTAGGAGTGGGGCTTCGACTCGAAGTCGCAACTCGAAGGAGGCTCGCTGCGATGAATCTCAAATTGGGGTGGTTGAGTTCGCTTCCCTGCTTGCCCCGGCCACGGAACGGGGGGCTTAAGCGATCGCACGCGGAGAAGCTTAATTTATTATACTCGTAATTTACTCATCCCGAAAAATCAATCGGGAATATTTTAGTGGAAAACCGCAGCGAGCCGTGGCAAAGTAACCGAGCCGACGACGTGGTTTGGAGAGAAATTTCGCTCACGGTTCTTGTGCAGATGTTTACGAGTGTGGCTGACTTTTAGAACGATTAGGTACCCTTGGGGCGAGAGCTCCCCCCCCCCCTTCCTCCCCTCCTTCTCGTGCAAGCCAAGGCGGAACGCAACCCTAACGCATAGGCATCCCGCAATGCAGAAGCCCGCATAGCATAGGCATCCCGCAACACAAGAAAGACAACCTTTATGTAGGGGCAGCCCTACTTCATAGGCAACATGCAAGTTAGGCATCCCGCCATGCACGGAGCTAAGGCGTGTGCACTCTCTACGTACAGACTGGGCTAGTTACTCTCCTGAATAATTCAACGTCTTACAAAATAATGCTCATAATTCACAATAATCCACGACATAATGCTGTGCTTACATGATTTATAAGGCTAATCTTGCTTGTAAGAAGATTGTTGAAAAATATTAAGGTTTCTGAATTCATTTTATCTGATTAAGTATACACTGTTTAATACGTTTAAAGCGTACTATGCAGTATATGCACAATTCTATTCCGCCCCACCAAAATGAAAAAAAAGGTCGGGCTAAACTTGTTCATTCCTTCCTTCTTCCTGATTTCGCATTCTCAGCATGTTCCGCTTATGAAATATCATTCGCAATTGTGTTGTTCGCACAAAAGATATAGCCACTTTCCTGTCGCGGTTGACACCGCAGAAGACGTCTCCCCCCACGGATACACACAAGCAACGAAACCTCTTTTTAGACGCATCCTTTTCCAGCGAGTGTCTTCCACCCATTGAAGCAGGCACTCGTTGTGGTAGGTTAGGGTAGGATCCCTTATCCCATACCAATGCTTACCTGTACGGCTCTCAAGTTGTATGCAATCAATTAACACCTCCCCGCCAACGGAACAGGCATTTCCACCATCTCCCAGCTCGGCCCAGTCCATTGAGTCTGGGTGGTCTTTAGCAAAGTTACAACGCACAACCACAACGTCCTCGTCGCCCGTACATACGCGGCCGAAGCCCGAGCGACCTAGGGACGGTTATCCCACGGCGACGGCGACGACCCCCCGATTTCCCGGCCGCCACCGGGTCACGCCCGGAAAACGGCTGCCGGTGGGAAAATCTCGGCCAACCGATTTGTAACTTTCCGCTCGTCGGCCGTCGATCGCGAGGTGACCCCAGCCGCCGACTCGCCATGCGACAACGACGGCGACGGCGACGGCGACGCGCCGGGGCCAGCGCGCCCGTCGCGCGGAATACCAAGCGACAAGTCCGTGGATCGCATTGTCGATTCGGAGTCCACGGTTTGCCCCGCGCTCATCAACGATTCATGACGCAAATCAACGCCATGGTCTTAAGAAATCGTATACCAGTTAATAACAGCTAATAACTAATGAATTGATAATAACTGTTCTAACGACTGCCGCTGGAGGGGGTCATTATAAAATGATACGAATTGCGAAATCGGCACAAACTGATTTAGGGCTACCTAAAAAAACGTGTATAGCGGTAACGTAGCCCCTTGCGTCCAGTTGTTGTCTCCTGTCCGGCCGGCGATTCCGAGCTCTTGGGCTTTCGCCCGATCAAATAAAGAGGGTGAAAACGTATTCTCGGTAATGCTCCCATTGCGGTCGACTGCGCCCGGGTCTTGCGGCTTTCCTCGACGTTGATTTTCCCGCTTTGAAATGTTGTTTTAGCCATTATATTGTCGGGGAAAAACTGAAACGGTCGACGGGCAAAAAGCGGCATTAAAAAACACGGGACTGCTCGCGAAATGTCGATTGAAAAGAGTTTCGCGTCTGCCGCTCGGCGCAGTGGCGTTGCCGCGACTGTTTTCTTTGCTTATCGTACGCTCGCCGTCGCCGTCGTCGCCGCGCGAACAGCGCTGCCGGCGGCTATTTGCTTTTTCAAGTTTTCACACACACAAAGTATTACAACAATGTGAATTACGAGCTTCCTTTTCCGGGCGGCTTGGCATGTGTAATAAAGCACAAGGGTGGGTCATTCCGTGCAGATCACAGGCCAGGTTTATGAAGCCCGCGAGGTTCCTACACACACAGATAGGTAATATGCAGGCTGCCACGCATTGACGGCTCAGCCATCCGTGGCGCGGACGCTGCCTCCGCATTTTTAATTCTCTCAGCCAATAGATCTAATTTAATATAAAATTAATTAATTATTTCAATATTTACAAGTTCGTACAATGGGCCGGAAGTAGCAGACATTAGGCATGTTCTGTGGGCTCCGCCTTGCAAAAGTGTGATTATTCAGCTCGGAGACATACGGACCACGGAGCGTTCTGGCACGCCGGTTTGCGCGGGCGAGCACGTTCGCCGCAAAAAAATATTATCTCGCATTGCCTAATATTCAGATAACGTCAGGTACGCAATGCATGAAATGCATTTTTACGTTAATGTGTCACTGCGTAAAAAAAGGGTTAATTATTTGGGGACTAGCTAGACTACACACCGGACCGAGTAGCAACCATGCACAGATCCGTGTCCGAACGCCGGTAGTCGCAAAAAACAGCGAGCCACCGTGAGCCGCCGCCTGGGGCACTGGCACCGTCCGTCAGGGGTACAGTCACATGTCTGACAAATGAATTACAATTAGTGTGTATCTAACTAGGAAACGCTGCCACAGTGTTCGCGCTAAAGATGAGCGTAGCTGTTTGTAGAAGATAAACTGCATTTAGGACGTCATCACACTCCACAGTCAGTTCGCCACACTTTGGTCACACAAAGTCACAATACAGTTTTGGGAAAATTTGGAAAAAATACGCACTTTCTGATACAATACATTATTTTTCAAAATTTTCCCAATTTCGAATATTGCTCTTTTTCTGATTTCAATGCAGGGATGGAGGATTTTCTTGAAAAACGCAGGGGGTCTATGTTCAGAACAAAAGTGGACATCATGAACATTTCATCGAAATCGACGCAGGAGTTTGGCCTTTAGAGCGCGCGCCAAGATAACAAAAAAAAAACACATACAAGTGTTTTTTACCAGTATTGAAATTGAAGATTTCGCTTCGCTCGCAATACGCTCATCAATTAGAGACTTTACCTATAAAGCGATGTTCGTACCGGATTATAGTTTCGGGGCCCGGCATCCCTTCCCATGGAGAACGCCGACGCCGACGCCGACGCCGACGCCGACGCCGACGCCGACGCCTCGCCATGAAAGACGCCGACGCCGACGTCGACTGGCCGAGAGACGGTCGCTTTTTTGCGGCAGCGACGAAGACGAAGACACTGTTTTGCTCCGCCAACGCTTGAAACGACGACAAAACCGTGTTTTGTCGTGCCCCGCTTTCGGTTGGCAACCGGAGAACCACGGCTTTGTTTTCCTTGCGCGCGCATCGTCTGTCGCCGAGACAACTGCACCGAATTAATCCTCGTCAAGTCGTCGTCGCTCCTCAAGCACGGCGAATCGGATCGTTTTTCGTTCACGCTCATTCATTCCGCATCTGAAATGCGATTGGTATGCACCAGATTTCCAACATTGCCGTCCCCGACTTACTATATAACATAGAGCTCCTGCAATACATGTTGTCTCACTGGTGGACGGCATACTGGCATTTGTTTTTAAATGGGAATTAACATTGAGGTTGTCCGCCAGTGAGTTTAAAGAAGGCTGCTGTTGCAGGCGCTCTATCGTCGCATATCTCGTGCATAGCTCGTCCGAATACCTGTATTATCCCATGGCCTACAGTACGTCCCAGGTTCTTTTATCAGCCCCTCGGGATATTTGGCCATCTAATATAACATTGTTGAATACCGGTTTGATGTTGACCTCCAAACCTGAGACGTATATACATGTGTACAGCCCCATCGTGCAAATATAGGTCGCGTACTCGCACATGTTCGTGTGCAAGTCGTGTGTACAAGTCTGTTGTCAGCCCGTGGGAATATCCGGCGGCGTCGCGCTGCGAGGGTGCCAGGGGGGTTCGAAGAGGGCTCTCGCCCACGGAAACAGGTGTGTCGCCGCGACGCGAAGGCACGCAACCGGCGCCGCGACGCGCAAATGCAACTTGTTACATGCAATTCTATATATGCATGTATACACATTTGCATGCACTGCACCCTCGCTTGCTCTAGTCCCGTCGCATAGCGTGGGTGGATGGCGTGCGCGCCGCTAATGAATTATTTCCCTCGGAGCCAACGGACGCCGACGACGGCGTCGCGACGACAATGCAAGTGTGACGACGTCGTCGCTTCGAGTCCGAACCGTCGTGTCGACGTCGCATTGTTACCCAGTCAAAGCCGACGCCGACGCCGAAGACTGCTGGAGGGGCGGTGATTACGTGCCAGAAACGAACTTCAATGAGATTCCAATAAACAGAACACAACAACGAGGACTGGTACTTACACGAAAGGCAACACAAAAGAGAGCAAGCCGATTTATTTCATTAGTCGATAACGGGCGAGTCAGTTAATAAAAAAAAAAAGGCGAACACAAATGGATTTGTAAAGTAAGGCCGAGTTAAATGAGAATCACGCGCGATCGAGTGTTGCCTAGGCGCAAGTTTCGCCGGCGGCGCCCGAGATAATGTGCGAAGTTTCCCCCCGATCTCTTTCGCGCGCATCGGGCTAACGGAGCGTCGGGACGCCCGACGCGCGGCGGCGTCGAACGAAATCAAATTATCTAAAAGGTGTCGCCGTCGATCGTAAACTGGTTATGGCCATGTGTTCAAGTGCCCCCCCCCCCCCGCATTGGCCCCAGCCCCCCACCCGGCGATACCGACCCCTTGGCCATTCGGAAAGTTCGATTGGATTTGCATTGTCACTGGCGACGTTCTTGAAATGATTGAACGCCCCCACCCCCACCTCTGTGGCACGGCGGATGGCGATCCCAGTTGTGCGCTGAATGTGGCCGACATCATGGGAAGTTAACAGCGACCGGCCGCGAAATGCTTGCCGAATTGTGTGCGGTGTACGCGCGCAAGTTGTGACCTCAGCTGCAATGGATTGTGACCCGGGAAATTAATTCCGCCGATGGCGGGAATGCAGTATGCATGTGTGACACACAGTAATACAGCTCGGTTGTCGACTACATCAGCGCTGGGTGCGATGCATCGGAGAGCGCATGTGCATTGCAGCAGCCAACGCCGTCATTAACGGCTACATTAGCGGCCAGTTAATTATTTAACATCGCTCGTCGCCAGCGCCAGCCAAACATAGCGACTCTCAAGTCACTTGATGATTTCATTTTATTTTGCCATCGCCCCGACGACGCACGGCGCACGGAGCAAAAAAAATTGCGCCGCTCGCGTTCATGAATAATTAAAACTTATAATATATATCAGCCTCATTACTGGATGTGTATATGAAATGTATTCCGTGGCATGGCATCTGCATTGTGTCGATCCTCTTCCTGCATCCTTCGCGAGCCCTCATGCCCCTGAATAACAATCCGGCGTGAGCGGGGACAATAGCTGCGTTTACCGCGGTGTACGCACTCGCTGCACGCACTGTGCTGGACTATCACCGATGCAATTACGCGTTATGGGCGCAGATGGTCCTGTGGGTTTGGCCCCGTGTTTGTGGACACTGAACGCGCGACGGGGCCAATATCGGTAAAGTTTTATTTTATGTGTGCGACTGTGTTTGTGCAATCGTGGAAAAGGATCTGGATGTAGTAACGTATCGAATCACCGTCGGTAATATTCACGTTTTGTTCACGTTTGGGGGAACATGTGTGCAGTGGTTATTTGGGGATGCTTCGGCATTCGGATTGAACTTTTGTATAATATTAAATTATTATCAATTTGAGTGCCATGTCCGTGGGTTTCCATTTTTATAGTAAAGTTGGAAGCAATTTGAAAGCTCTCCGACGAAATGTACACAAATGAACACTTATTTTTTATTCGAACGGCAAACTCACATATTTATTCGTTTTCTATATAATACGTGGCCTCGATCAACGGAAAAATGAAGCATGCGTGTGTTTGCTGAGGTCGAGATCTCGGCTTGAGGTTATCAGCACTATAAACTTACTACGTTATGAACTTTGGTTAATTGAATATTAATTGCCACATCTGTTATCAACTTCTCACACATGACTAGGACTAATGACATGACTTATATAACATTCTATTCAGTAAACATATCGGAAGGCATTTGCTCAGTATTGTACAAAGACAAACTATTCAAATCCAATAAAGAATCTGTATGTATTTAAAACAAATACTCATTTTGCCGACCTTTTCTCATTTTGAATATGAGCTCCAGCATGCACATATTCGCAATTACAATTTATAAGCAATACGATGGCATGGTTTTGTATCGCGACATCCCTCAATTGCCTCGTCCATGGACGTATCAAATAAACCGTGGGTTCAAAAAGGCAAAAAAAAATGGCACGAAAAACATTCAAACCGAAATCGCATGTCGTTATTAAATTTTAAACCCGAACGTGAAGATTTGATGAAATGCTGACAAAATGTCGCTCATATTTTTGTGAAAAGCTCGGCATGGCTTGCGGCGGCAGAGTTTGCGCTTCTGCCATTCGTATATAAATACAGAGTACAGAGAGAGAGACTGAGTGTGGAGGTACAGCGACCTAGGTCGGGTAGCGGGTATAGCGGGTACCAAAACATCATGCACGCTACACTACACAGATATACATGCCATTATTTGCAGTGGCATGTCTAATTATTCATCAGAGGCAATGTACATCAAGTCGCCGAGCGCCTAGTTTGGGGAGCGAGGAAGGACTAGTGGCAGCCTCACTTCGTCGGGTCGGTAAGGGATGGGGCGGGATGGAATGGGGGTCCTCCATTCATCCGGCTCTGTCACATCATCGAAGAGATAAAAGAGAATGACGAATATTTGCTAAAGCGCCCGACTGGTGGAAAAAAAACAGAGACAAAAAATGCATTTTTGAGCTAATACTTGATGAAAAAAAAGTAGCTTACTGTAAGTCAAATGCAAACCACTCAAAAATGCCACTCAAAAATGCCACTCAAAAATGCCACTCTAATGCGGCAAAATCGAGCAACCACGAGGAGATGTAGAAAGGAAAAAAAGGAAAGCTCGCTCGGATTTAGCGTTCATGCTCTATTGGGCATTTTGTAGAAAATAATGTGCTGAAATTTCATTTGCGTTCGGTGTCGGGAATGAACTGAATAACCTCGGGGAACACGTTGGAGTCTGGATCCTGATGTCTGGCGTCTGGAGCAGCAGCAGCAGCAGCAGCAGCAGCAGCAGCAGCGATGAACTAGAGTTTGCAATTTGCGCATCACCAGTGCATTAGCGCTTGCAGCTGCAGCCGCCGCCGCCGCCGCCGCCGCCGCCGCCGCAATTTAGCGAAACTAGATTTATTAAAAACTCATAGCTCTCGGAAACGTCAGCAATTTGAAGTCGAGGACGGGCAGAGCTCGATGAAAACTCGGCAAGCTGGCAACGCGAAACGACACACGAGTTGGCGGCAATCCTTTCCGCGTCGGATTTAAATATTTTATTATTATTTCATACGGTGCTATTTCGGTTGAAGTTTGGGTCCTGGAATTGGAATTGGACGTATCTGCCAGGAGCATACTCTTATAAAAGTCCTCATTTTCTAGAGCATCTACATCCCTGGGGAAGAGTGCATATTGACATGCCTCCCCATACGTCCCCCCGTCCCCCTCGTTCCCTTACCCGACCCTTAGCAACCCCTCCTCATCATATAGCAGTTCTGTTCACTTGAAAGCCGCAGCCAAACGAAACCATTTAGTGTCCCCCACCCCCTCCACCTCCACCCCGCACCCACCATCGCTCCTTCATCTCTGATGATACTACCCTCCTGTCATTATACCAACCCCCCCCCCCCCAACCCTATGCAGCGGACCTTAATGCCGTCGAGTGCTAGGGAGGGCACATTCTGATCGACTGACGTTAAAACAAAAACACACATACACACACAGATTTGAGAGCACGTATAACATATGCATATATATATAAGTGACGTCGCTGACAATGTAATTTAATTCCCACTGAACACGGCATCGGAGCTTTTACCATGAGTTATTGCCCAGAGTGGGGTATATATATACGTGGTACGTTTCATATGCAAATAATGAACGGTCGACAGGCGCTATACTTTTTAAGGGTTTCTCGTCGGAATCTGCGTTCGAATTTCGACCGCCGGAAGTGGCCGGTTACAATCTCGGCTCGGGTGCGAACATCGATGTGCGTGAAGGACGACGTCGTCACTCCCGCGTGCAAGGCGCGGGGACGGGCGGGGGGGATGGAGGGGGGAGGCGTCGATGACAGATCGAGGACCGGACCGGGTATCGGTGTTCCGCAATCTTAAATATCGGAGATTGGCCGTCGTCAGCGAAGAGGAAGACCGCCGGCTCGGTGTCGAGGACCGGAAACGCGGCCACCGCCGCATGGAAGCCTCACACTCGTCGCTCGGAATGGCGGCGTCGTCGTCGTCGCACCGAGAGAGTGTGTCGGCCACTTCCGCTCCCACAGTTCTCATCGCCTCCCCCCTCGCCGGCGGCTGGCGCCTGGCGCGTCTGCACCCCGACGACACCCCTCGGCTGCGCGCAGGCTGCGCAATTCGCACCGCGGGCGACGCGACCTGCGCCTGCGCACGCCAGATAGCCGCACGACGCGCTGGCGCTCGGCTAAAGCCGAAATGTTGCACAACGTGTCGTGCACTGAGATACGATATTTCGTCGGATGGTGAAAAGAATTGTTTCGTGGATTTCACGCGAATGGTATATAATATGTTATATGCGCGCCTTTTCTCCTGGCAAGTCGTTAACCTCCTTTGGCATCATAAGTATTGTCGATACAGATTAAATTTCCGATATGTCTCTCGATTGCAGCGCGGCGAGCAATCTCGTGATCGGGCATCTAGTTGTAAATCAATCGCACGGTGTGGCCTGTCGTCCGTCATATCTAATCCATCCGCTAGAGTGTGCAGGGGCCAAGCAGTCTATGTGCTAGCTAGGCCACCTCTGTATCTTGATGGAAATCTATTCCACGCCGAAACTTCAATTGCTATATAGTTCTTATCTTACCGCACATTGTTAACTTTTATGCATTAACACGATTATTTTCGAAACTGATTGTATCTATTCACCAATTACCACTTGTAGTTTTATATTATCTATATATATCTATATCTATATATATATATATATATATATATATATATATATATATATATATATATATATATATATATATATATATATATATATATATATATATATATATCTATAGGTGTTGTATAAGGATTCAGCATTTATTTAGTGTATATGTGTGTGTGTTTTTTTTGTATTTCTGGCAAATCCCAAAATTTATGCGAAATAATTATCCACCGACATGAAAACAATTACGAGTCGTTGTACGGGTGTAGTGTGCAGTGTGTGTAAATCTCTCGTGATATCGGCGGATCCCGGCTGTTTCCGTGCAGCCCACTTCGCGCTGGAGCTTTCCGAGCGTGCGGGCGGAAAGCATGGTATATAATACACGCATATCCAATGAGTTGGTCGGTCGGCGGGGAGAGAGAGCGCGGCGTGCGTGTGCACGCCTGTCCATTGTGCGTCCGTCCTGTCGGTCCACGCTCGACTCACGCGATGCCCTGTCCGAACCCACGCTTTCCCGGGACACTTTCCCGGCTTTCCCGGCTTTCCCGGCTTTCCCGGCAGCCACGCGCGTGGCCCGGACGACGCAACTGCCGAACGACGCACTCGGAAATTGCCAATATGTCGCACACTAACGAATGACGTGTGTTTGTGTGTGTGTGTTTTTTTTTCTCGCGGCATGTCACACGTTATTTTCTCCGGGCCAATGAGTTAGTTGTGAAAACCCTTGACATCTCTGACGCTGCCGAGGTAGCGTCGGTCGGAGAGACGCCGACGCCGACGCCGACGCCGACGCTCACACGTGCCCGCCCGCCAGGACGTCTCAGGACGCCTCGAGCCGACGTCTGATACAAATAGATTGGATTGCGCGTACCCCGGTTGATGCGAGGCGACAAGTCCGCCACCGAAAAGAGGAGCGCGGACCGGGACAGGGCGCGCCCTTAGGGGAGAAAGACCCACGCGAAGGTAGAGCTTCAACCGAATTCAATCCCCGGGTAAATAAGAAGAGAAACAACTGCAGCTAACCAAGTGTGAACTTATCAGCGTGTGCACGGTCTTCCATGACTGCCATAAAACCGACGCAGCGTCGTCGGCGCGGTGCGCCTCTCCGGCGAACCAGCTAAAAATGCACAAGCATCCGATAGATGTGCGCAGAGCTGAATGAACTTGATAAAGGAGCCCCGAGATTTAGTGCATTGGCAAAGGCGAGGCAAAGAATAGATAAACGCCGCTGTAAGTTCGGGCCGCAGTCTTCGCGGGCACAATACCTGAATGCCATGGCGAGAGGCAGAAAGAAGCTGGCTCGGTCGTCTGGTCGTAAAGAGCTGGCAAACAGCTGACGTCGATGGACTAAAGAACGTGGTTTCAGGTCTCAGGTACGCCGGGTTTTAGTGCGACGACGACCTCGGCGATCGCTGATCGCTGATGAACAGTCCTATCTAGAGTCGGGTCCGACTAGAGAAGACGAGTTTTACTCGGGTTGCTCATGGAATATTTCCTCTCAGCACGCTGCTTAAAGGCCGAGGGTTGGTTGCTGATCGAGGACTGACATGCGATTGGGCATAAGCAATCTTGCTGGTTGAATAATTTGATAACCGATGGCCACACGAGCTGTTAGCGATAACTGATGACTCGTCTTCTCATGTAGAGACCCGAAAATAGACTCGATACTACATTTCACATTGAGAATCAGAATTTTTGAAAATTCTTTATCAGATAACTCTGCCTGTGAGACAAGTCAATCCATGCACTGCGCTGGAAATCAACGCGTGGGTTTTAAATATTGCGACGTGAAGCTGGAGCTCTTTGGAACAAGCAAAGTCTCGCCCTTTCTCAAGTCGGTACGCAGTCTAGGGGTCTTGGGGAATTCGAACAACCATCAGCGAACAGTGAGAAAAACGGACCGTGGCCAATATGCGTCCTGCCCCGGTTGACATGCGCACAACGCGTCTGCTTTACACCAAAGAGCTGTCTCCTCTCTTCTCGGGCCTCTGTGAACAGTGAACACGGCACCTCACGGGGGCTCCACGCGATTTAATGGACGGTTTAGCCGAGAGAAAAATGCGTATCTTTCTCCCAGTCGGGAAAAATTAACAGTAGACAGTTGTCTTGGTAATCGTTTGGGATTTTCGTGGAATTGAGACAGAATTTCTTAAGAGGGGTCTCCTGGGCGCGGAGGGTCACCCGAAGAATAAGAGCAAAACAAATTGTCAACAGCTGAGAAGGGTCTGGCTTTCGGGCCGGGCTCCGTACCATTCGCCATCCGACAGGAAACAGAACACTGCAGTTAAGGGCTGCTGAGGGAGAAGCAGGAGAAGGAAATGTGGACATCGGTGCACTGCACACTGGGGCAATCAGCTGGAGGAAATATGAATCAGTCAGCCGTGATCGGGGATGAAGCGAGCGAGTCCTGGCAGTCCTTGCCCTGCCGGTCGGTGTGTGGTATGTCGTCGATGCAATTACGTCACTCGGAGACTCATCAATATACAGGGAGGAGGCTGCCGGTCCTTCGACAGCCAGCGTCTGGCGCGGAGGCAGCGGACAGGAACGGGGGGCATGGACAGCATGGAATCCTCGTGTCGCAAGCAATCTCTTAGTCGGGATGAGATGGGAGCGGGGGGCGGGCGGGATCTGCCAATTATTGGCCACCGCCAGAGATGATGTCTTCCACGTCTCCCCGAAAACGCGTCCGCTGCTCGCTGTAGCAACAGCGAAGATAATAACGTAAATGGAACTGTTCACGTGTCCTAATGGACGGTCAATGGATTAAAATGGAAACGTGGCCGAGACGTCGTGTTTTGTGACGCATTGTAATCAAGCAAATAGAGAATCACGCTTGCTTGTCACATAGCTTCTCCTTTCATACTTTCGATCTGAATCTCTCGGCTGGAGGTTGTTTAAAAGGAGCAAGTTGCGTGGAAACAGATCGCTCGTCTTGGCGACGGGCCGATGCCGGGGGGGGGGGGGCACAGGGGGATCACGTGCGCGGTGGGTCGGGGTGGCTCCTCGCGGGGGGCGACCGTGTCAACATAATGTGAAGAATGCAAAGCCACAGGTAGAAACGCTCCACCCCGAGGCTCGCTACGCACGGTGGAGGTACACAAGGTGAAATGTATAATAACGCGCCGTGCAGCTAAGCAACCCAGGAGATTGGGACCGAAGATTTGATGTGGGTTAACAACGTGCGTATTCATACAGTATAAGCATCGACAAGAAAGATCTTTTCATAAATGCGAGCCTCCATATTCTTCCTGATTCCCTTCGTCTATTGTGGTGAGAAAAAAGAGGATTTTCCAGTCACTGACCCACTTTATATTACCGAGTGTATAATGACTATAAAATATTGCTTTAGCATTAACTATTTAATCTTCCGTCCGAGTGAAAAAGATGACCGTGGTGAATAAATAAAATATAAGCGTGCATAAAATGTCTAAGTGCCACTTTGCATAAACTCTGGCAAATAATAGGACGCGATACAATAAAATGTAAATGCGGTTGATAGCGATGCAACAGTTAGCATGCATATTATTATAATGTGCATCCAGAAGAGTTCAGAGGAAACGGTGCAAAATGAATTGCACGTGGCGATAATAATCCAGCCGGAGAAGGAACGAGGTGCTAAGCGGAAAACAAAGCTGCCACCCCTGCCCTCTCGCGTGCAGCAATAGCTCGAGTCCGCTCGGCACTTTGTCTTCGTATCGATCAGCCCGCGCGGACGGGGGAGGCTTTGCTACAAAGGGCTTCGACGAAAGACAATTACAAGCTGAACGCAGATTTCATGTCGTCTAATTAGATTGGCCGAAATCGCTTTACGGTCCATCTCTTGACATGCAAATCGCCCCCCCCCCCCCCACTCCGGCTCATCCCGGCCATTGCCGGATCCTCGACTCGGACTCACAGATATTTATTCATGATCCCCACTCATCGAATTACGCGTCTCAACTCGACCCGCGCCGTGGCGCGCAATATAGCCGGCCACTGAGCTCCGACTCTGAGAGCTATTAGCGCAAGACGCTTGTTGCCTCTCGGTTTTAGATTGTTACTGCCTGCGGTCGTTTGTACTGCATCTTCTCCGGTCGGCGTCGGCGTCCGCCAGATGGGCGTCTCTCTTCAACGCCCATCTCGCGCTGATATTTTCCCTCTGTGTGTGTGTGTGTGTGTATGTGTTTCCTTTCCTTGACCGATTGCAGCTCTCAGCTTTAGAGTACTTCTACTTAGCCGATGTACGAACCCGTGGTACCTTCTCTTTACTTAGTTGCTTCGCCGCGCGACCCAAACATGTACACAACATGCACTCGAATGGTAAATCCACTCGGAGCGCGTGTTTTGCGAGTTCGTGTGGACAAGTGGACAAGTGGACAAGTGGACAAGTGGACAAGTGTAGAGGACACGGCGTCGCGCATGTCGCAGCGCGTTGCGGCCCTCCGATTCCCATGGCATCTTCGACTGGACCGCGACGTGAGGCCGGTCGAGTGGGAAATCAAAACGCCTCTCGTTTGACCTTCCGCCCCGGTCCGTCCCGGTCCCGGGCCGAGATTTGTCTCTTGTCAGTCACGACGAATCACGAAACGACGGGTAACATTTTTCAAATTGAACGCTCAGGAATTCACGCCAGTTCGAGCTGCCCGGAGCATGCAAACACGTCGCGCAGTTCTCGTGGCAAGTGCTTCTATTTCTGATTCGTTTCTGATTTTTTTCAAACGTCAACTGGAGATTGATTTCCGAATTCGATAAATTTGATATACTTAGGCATTGGCATTTCCCACTTTTTCACGAGCGTTGAGAAACATTAGATGGAACATCAGGAATACCATTGCTATGTAAGGTGAGGAAGAAAGGATAATCTAGTCCTCCCTTTATGTGCGCTCTGCTCTGATAACGGAGCAACTGCGAGCGCCTCCCGCTAATGTGTGACTGTGGGCTCAAGTGTACTGCCGGTATTCACTGCTCTCGGTGCGTAGGTACATGGGTACTGCACTTACCAGCAAGACCCGTCATATCCGATAAAGCATCGCCAGACCTTTTAATTACCTATAGAGAAGGCTCGCAGCTTGTCCGATGTAATCTCGCAAATAATAAACAATATCTTCTGTGCTAATCGCAATTACGAGCAATAGCCTGCACTGCCTCGCGTCCAGTTTACTCTGTCATCGTCGCAGTTCACGAATAAATAATTAGTGCAAGTGCAAAGCAGCGGAAGTCATTTATTTCACCTCATCATCATCATTAAATCAGATAATAATTATTTCTTTATAGAGTAAGCTTTTTTCGAATACCCAATCTTAGTAGTGCATATTTATTATCTTGCGCTTACTGCTGGCTGAAGGGTGGAGACTGAGAGCGAACACCCGTCGTTGCTGGTGTTTCGATTTCTACAATTCATTGCGCCGAGCTAATGACCGTTCTCTGAAAACTGCCTCCAGTTCGGCTAATTATTCCAGTTGTACGAGTACTTGCGACTGATTTATCATTCTAGAAGCGCATTACTTGTATTCCAGCGTAGTTTATTTTTGTTTCGGTCACACAAAGCTAGACGCGCTGCAGCTTATTTTCATTGAAAAACGATTCGTGGGTATATCTGAAGAGCAAACCTCACCATCGAGTCGTTGCTTGTGGAAAACCCGCAGCCGAACGGCGGAAAACCCATGCAAAACACCACTCATGAGTCCCGAAAAACAAGCAGTGTCCCGAGGCCTGGCCAATGCAACAAAAGCATCCCCATTTCGGACAATCGGGAGCGCATTGTTCGCTACTCTATCCAAACATCGACGCCCGGTCCCCGGCTCCGAAGCGGCCCCTGTATTTCTAACAACCGACCGAAAACAGCAGCGAATAATTAAGCAACATGTTTGCTCGCTTTTCAAACTGCAACTATGCCCGTGCGTGGCATTATTTCGCGACAGGTAGATGGCCGAGAGCTCATGTTTCGCTCGCCAGAACATCGGCACGCTGCGCGCGGCTGCGCGGGGCTGCGCAGGACGAAGGAGTAACGCACGCAACGCAATGTTACACCGTGCGTGCGGGGCGGACAGTCGTCCAGCCCACGGCCAATAATTGCTAATCGAAATTTATGCAAAATGCATGCAGCTCCATAAAACGCTCTGCTATTCTATAACTAATATCTGCAGCCCATCGAAAGTCAAAGCACTTTTGATCTCTATATTGTCTATTTTCGAATCGCCTGTTATACGCGTGTTTGGTGGATGGAATATTCTCCCCCGGGGGCCATAATTTGGCACACACGCTGCTATCCCGTGGACGCATGCTTCCCGAGGAGCGAGGAACGAACGTGGACGGCCACGACGACATGCACCAACTCCCCCCCATTGAAGGCATTGTGTGCTCCCGGTCCGGCCCTGTATACGGTCCGGCTCATGGTCCGGCCCGGCCAAGGGTGAATTGCCCGTCAGTGGAACGACATCGGCAATTAAACTCGCGCTGCAAAGCACGAGGGGTACACGTCTCATGCGCACACAAATTGAGTCCCATCTGCTTCACACGTCTGTTTAAATTCAACGTCGGTGTTATTTCATGGATCTAATAAAATTACTGATTAAACCATTTTAATTACGAGTCATATAAAGCACCGAAATGGATTCTGCAAAACCGTAAATTCGTCGCCAAATGGATCTCCAGTCGTAGTGTCTCCGTTAGTGTTTGGAGCGACCGCTTCTTGCGACTAGCCTCGACACTCGCAAAGGTAGCGACGTATTCCAGCTTATATACCGGGGCACAAATCAACGATTGTGGGGCAATTCACGCGTGCTTGTCACTGCTCGGTCATTGTCGGGGACGCAGATATTCCTGGATCCCGGGCACGCATGGTGTCACTGCGTGATGGCATAGTGCGTCTCATCAAACTACACGCACTCTAATTGTCGTGACAACATTGTGCATCGTCCGATGCGCTCGCATGCTCGCATGCAGTTTGCAGACAGCTACAGAGATCTCTGCTTCACGGGATGCATATTATAGGCACACAATCGCCCCCAGTCATACTTGAGCAGATATGCAAGGGCGAAATTCCTGGTATTTAATTACCACCTGTGCATTTAGGTAGGAATGCTCTTGACAACAAGGTGTACAGTATAATTGTATTTTCAAGTCAAGTCTGAACTCTGAACAAACAAATCAGTTCATTATACGCGTCAACGGTGTTTGGAAAATGTAAGCACGAGAGCATTCTTCGACTAATTATTTATTTTATGGAAACTGTGCTTTTTTGTATGTAAAAACAAACCTAGAAAACACATTAAAAACAATTGTTTCGACTAAGTATCATATACATAGGCATGTTTTTCCATGACATGCTATATGGTCAACTTTTGACGGCATGGCCGGAAAACAAAGGTAACGTACAGCACTAGCGACGACTGAATGAACGGAAATGATAAAACATATAGAGAAGCCAAGTACGTGTACACTTAACTTTAATTAGGTATTAGAGTCATGTAGATACTTTGTGTAATGTGATCGAATCGTCAGTAATTTACCTACAGCGAATGACTCGTAGCTCGCATAATTGCACGGCGTGGCAGTAGCCGGGCGGACGGGACCGGGTTCTTATCTTGCTGGCTCGCTGCTATACCACCTCTACAACCGAGTGCGAGTACCGAGCACCAGGCTATCACCTGCGGAATCAAGCCGAAGGAAACACCGGCACTTGGGCTCGATCTACGCTGGCCTCGTGTCGCCGTCGACGCAACTTTGGCTAATATCAGTTTACACTTAAACACGAATCAAGCAATTGCTGTAGCGGAAAGTGAAAATATGTGCATACTAAATCGGCCTGTAGCCGCCGCAGTCTTCAGCAAGTGTGAATCGACTCTATATACTTAGGTACCTACCGTACTGTGGGGCTTTAGACGAGACTGGCATACATTTTCTTTTCCGTCGTCGTGCACAAAACAAAGATTTTCTATTCGCACACCGGCGCAACTGAAAGCCGTCGTCAGTGAGCTGGGATCGAGTGCTCGGTGAAAATGCCGACATCTGGGTCACATTACGAAAGATTGCCGCTGATTGTCCCTAGCTAGGAAACTCTAAAAGAGTCGACCCACCGACCCAATGGCCACTCGAAACTTTGATAAGGTTACAACTTACAAGCCGCGCCGCCTTAGCCCGTGTCCACCGAACCATATAATTCGAAAAGCGAAAAAAGGAAATCTACTTTTGCACTATATACCAGTCACGCAATGACAAAAAAGCACATGAACACACATTACATGTTTGCCGTGTGAAGAAGTCCGTGCGTCATGACTCGAGTCGTGCCTTTAGAGTTTAGAGTTTAGAGTTTAGAGTTTAGAGTTTAGAGACGTCCGTCGCGGCTCAATATAATGAGATTTGGAGTTGGGACGCATCATGGTCAGGTACGGCACCGACCCAAAGGTATATACGCCGAGACGAATCGCAAAGATCAGATCACTGATCTCCAGAATCAACCTTGATTCGAATCCTCGTCGGCCGGGTTTCAGCGACAAACAACAGCCAGCGACAGGCGCGCTGCGCGTCGAAGGGCAAGACTTCTTCGCTTGTCCACCGAAGAGTTACGGCTCACGGATGGACGCCAAATAGATGGCACTGCATTCGATTCGAACGCTGTAGATGCAGATCGCCGCTGCTATTTTACGTTCACCTATCAAAACGAACATGAACTACTGCTAGTTAAAATGGCGTACCGACAAGCTCCGAACAATTTCGCTTTGTGTAACGGCCGCTTCGACTTCTTGGCCGCGAATCGAATGTGAGCGTCCATATAAAGTACGGCATCCACCCCGGGGCAGCTCGGAGCGATCTCAGCAATGTTGCACGCATGCTCCGCGGTTTGCACTCTTCTTAATCTGGTGATTATTAGCGGGTTAGCCGTGGTCGACGTCGCCGATCGCACGTGGTTGCGAAGGGAAGACACTAACGGCGTGAGACGTCGGCGTGAGACGTCGGCGCGGACTCAAAATTACGACCGCAGCTGTAATAGTGCTTGCGCGCCACCGATATTTATGTGATCTTTACCGCGCGTTGTGCAACGGCAGTGCTCATCGGATTTGGGTGGTCCCAGGTTCGATCTCTGCGAGAGGTTTACTTGTCAAAATCTATATCCAACAGTACAGATTTGTGGTGTGCCAAGTGCCATGGGTTTGCTTTCTTCCCTTCTACTATGCATTTTGTGTGGCGCACGTGAGGGTGTTCATCAGTAAACATAGAACAGTGTTTCCTTTAAGCTACCAATTTCAAATAGGCACCAATTCCAAAGTATTTCCTATTAATTAATTTAAACAATAGATAATAATTATAACTTGGAGCAATCAATTAAATGTGAAACATGCGTTTTGACGACGTCATAGTTTAAACGGGAGTCAGCGTGATCTGGGAGCTGACGTCAATTCGCAGGGTACCTATTAGGTGCTGACGTGATTTGGTGATGTGACGAAATCCGTTTCGGCACATAGATGTGCATCTATTGCGGAAGCTCCAATGACGAGCCGAACACACACGTGCGTATTTGTTGTCCTTGTTTTAGCAAGGGCTGTTAACCGTGCCAATTATAATAATATGTTCATCGAAACGATGAGCTAATGCGTTTAATACGAAATACACTAGCAATTTCATAAATGTCTCTTTTAATTACTGTACAAACTTTTATTCCCTTGTTAATCAGGCTAATTTTCGCAGCAAACCCGTTACACTGAGTAAAAACTATAAAATGATGCACATTAACATACTAATTGTGAGCATTTTCACACAACTTTTTACACAGCTGGCAAACTTCTCGTTTCCAGTTTCAGAGTGCATCGGGATTGTTTAAATCACCATGAAACAAGACGATTAAAATAAAACCAAGAGCTGCTAAAACAAAAGTATACGTTTCTTTTAAATCGACAGAAATCTAATCTTCCTCCTCTTGAAAACCAGTACCTGCACGGGGCTGAGTTTCCTTGTATGGCTTCCTTGACTGTGAACGTTGCCATTAGACATAATTGCCGAGACCAAATAAAATCTCAAACTGCTAAGATCCACGCAGTTTTGTTAGTTTTGCGAATCAAGGAGATCGCACTTGACTAAAACGCAAAAATTAAGAAAGATAATGACGTTTGGTGGAGGGGAAGGAGTGAAAAAACAGAGAGACAGAGCGAGAGCAAGAGAGAGAGAGAGACCTGCTCGTAATGCATCTATTATTTTTATAAAATCTGAAAATTGTAATCCACTAAGTGCAATTATACCTACAGTTTTATTGGCCACGTGTTTTAATTTAGCTAGCCGCTGATAATAATACCAGTTAAACTTGTAACAAGACATTACATCGGCATGACTCGTGCTATATATAAAAGGATGTGTTTTCTGATGTACAGTATGAAGATATTCATTTTCAGCTTAATTTAGCATAATTTAATTATTATCTGTATGTACAAAGGACCTGTAACCTGCAATTACGCTAATTTCTTCGCCGGGGCAGTGCGTCAATCGGGCCATGCAAGTACTTCGGTCTCGCAGTGCTCCACGTGTATACGTATGTGGAGCATGTATGACCTGTAAATTAGCTCTCCGTCTACACGGTATACGACTCCCCCCGTGGGCACCTACGTGGGCACCGGCGTGGAGGTTACCTGTTTTCACCATGGCACAGCTCGCAAGGAACATTCGTCTAATTATTCATTGGTCGTTTTTCGCAAATTTCTAATTGGACTCACCAAGCGCGCATAGCTTTATTCCGGAAAAAAGGCACACACGATGAAACTTGTTGCATTTCGGATCGTCTCAATTACCCACATCCAGTTCGCCCCCGCACCCCCCCCCCCCCCCTCCCCGCTTCCACCCCCGTGCCCCGAAACCATGAGCGCATGTACTCAAACGAAAAGCACACATGTGGCCATCCTCTCTACGCCAACGATGTCCGTTTTATTTAATAGGCCAATCACCAGCTGCATATATAGAAATTCGTTCCTAATAATTATGTGAAACAGAAAAAAATCGGAAACTTCAGTCTCACGCAATAATGCACGGTGCGTTTGGAATAATTGCAGTGCATGAGAGGATGGATTTTCTGGTCGGTCATGCTAGCTCCATGCAGTCGAAACTTTGGCCGTATCTGCAGCGGATATCTTTCGGCTGCCGTATGCCCGGTGAACAATCCAACGGCCAGCAGAGAAACGGGCCGATAATTTCCACATGACGAGATTGCACACATGCAGCTAGCCGGCACAAGCGCCGAGGGGCACAATGCCGGCGTCGCCAGCGCCACGAGGCGAAGTTCCTCCGCGCCCGGCCACCGCCTGGGCATGGGCTCGATGGCAAGCGGCCCAAAATGCTCCGACTGTCCTAAAGGGCCCAACTCGACTAACCCTCCCCCCCCTCCCCCTCAGAATTTAGTCGACGCCGTTCTACGGTCCTAGCACATCGCATCGCATGCAGATAATAATTCATTGTATAGCTGCACTGATGCGCCATTTCCCGAACTTCCTGTAAGAACAGTGCGAAGTTACCATAAAACTGACGTCACAAAACCAAACTCCATAATATTATATTATTTGCGTTGCTGCTGAATATGCATCGCGATGATATGTGGAGCTGAGTTTCCGGTCATCTTTCAATATCTTTATTATCTAGATACATGTGCCTTTTGCTAGTGTGTGTGGATGCTTTTTGCCATGTTCATGCTCTGATATATTGCTAAGATATTTTAAATAAATTGTTCCACACGAAATTAAGATTTGCATTCATGTAGATGGTTGGACAAAGGCTGTTTTCGGGTGCTTGCCGATCGGACAGATACGATCGCGCAGATTCGCTGCAGCGATCACCAATGCGGGAAGGAAATGCCTAATGTTGTTTTTCCTCTGTTGCCAGCTACCGAAACATTCGCAAAATTCAAAGACGAATTGTTCGCCGAATGACGTAGGCTACATTCAAACTTACTCGCACAATAATTGCGTTGCGAATCTAACCAGGCTGAAATAATGAGAAGTGTATTCGGGTAAATAGATCAATCTAGTCTAAAATTGTGTCATTTTCGGTTTCTATTTGAACTAGACGGCACGCTATAATTACACTCATGGCAGCCAGAATTGTGACTGATAAGTGATAAGCGCTAATCCAGTCACCGGGGCCGGGGTGAACGTCACCGACGAAGGTACATGCCCCCGGGGCACCCCCCTCCCCCCAACAATCGCCACGTGTCGAGCGATGCCCAATAAAAAACGGCCGTCGCCGCGACATGTGGGATATGTAGCGAATATTACCATGTAAACAAGACGGCCTTCGCGGGGCGAGCCCGGCCCGGGAGTCGCTCGGATTTCCAGCCGGCGGTCACGTGGTCTGTGCACCGGCACCGGTCCAGGCACCGGCACCGGCCCAGGCTCTCGGCGTGCGGTAATGCGCGATATCGGCTTGCCAGTTTTTCCGAGTGCCATCTGGTCCGAACAGAGCAGCGCGCAGGCGCCCGCTCTTGTGATTAGCGCATGGCTTACGACGAACTACTTCCCTTTTTTTGCCGGCCGCTCTATGAAAAATCATAATTATAGCGTATATATTAAATAGACTTAATTATATTATCATATGTGTGTATTATTGTTTTGTTGGCCAAGATAAGTTTCATCAATGAAGAATTAAAAGCTAAATGCTTTAAATGTTAAATTCTTCGTATTGCTTTATAATAAACGAGTTATTTTTCTGTCGGTAAAAAAAGTACAGAATCAATCTGGCCATGGAGCAACATCATGATCGTCAGATGGTCTGTTATTCGTCTCGATTTCTGCCTTTGCGATTTGCTCGACGACCACTTAACTCACATTGTACTGAAAGCAGACGCACTCACAAATGACCTCAGCCAGAGCTTCCCCAACCATCCACAGGCACCAAACAGCGCTGTCCTCCGACATGAAACCAAGCGTCTACCACTGTACACTAGAATTAATTGGAGTTTGCCACATCCTGGGGATCTCATATCATATAGAGTACCATGCCAAAGAGCCGAATGATTAAGTTTTTATCATTACCAACAAAAATTGTATTTATTATTACCATTATTTACCATTTTACTCTTTACAAATGGTAAAGAGTCAAGTGATACTGTACTTCGAAGTCCACCAGGCTGCGGTAAAGTAAGGCTAACACGACTGCAGCTGACTCATACGAGTCGGTGCAGACGTCAGAGACAAGCGACCGAGTCTTCATAAGTTCGCCGGGTTCCACCTGGCTTGAGTTATCGCCCAACTGCACTGCGCGGACTCGGCGACGGTCGAGTCGGACCACGGAGTCGGACCACCGCAAAAAAAGCACCGAGCTGCGACCGTTTGACATGTTTGCATTGATCGTCGATGTGATGCATTCCTCTTGTCTGCCATGTTGCCTTGAGAGCCGACCGGGCCGGGCGCATGCGCGCTGCAGGCCGACACGCCATTGCAGATTGTTGCTGCAGTCGGTAGGTCCTCGACGGTGGGCGTCCTTTGCGCCGCAGGGGGCACGCGGGAGGACAGGGATACGCGACATGCACGTAGCATTAGGAGTGGCCGAGCAAGCCTTGGGTCACAGATCTTTTTGAGGGTACGGGAACAGGAACAACTCAATGACAACGGCCACTGCTTGGGTTTACTCAGGGACACAGTTGTAAATGGCAGTGGCAAGAAATAAAAATACACTGTGAAATATTTGCAGGACTTGTAAACGCATTATGGCACTGAAATCTAGCAAGTAAACTTCACAATGAAAAATACAATCCATCGCGCTGAACTTGGCCGCTACGCTTGGTCCTTACAACACACAACACAGAGATAGCTGACTAGTTAGCTACTCTCTATGCACCAAGGCTCTCTCTAATATGATCACCAGCCCTTTAGGGCGTGGAAACTGGAGATTGAAGTCGAAGTCCACGAAGAAAACAAACTAGTGTAGCCTAGAAATGTTTTCTATTCGACGGTTGGTGGTGAATTTGGCCCCTATCTGTGTACTTAGTGCCTCAGATTATTCGTCAACCACCAAGGAAGTCGATGGCCGACAAACTTTAAAGTGTCTGGGCTAGGAATGGCAGCTTAAGTGCTTGCCACTTCAAGTTGGCCACTCTTCGGGTACGAATGCTCTCTATCCGCTCGCCAACCTCCAGCGGGCGTCCATGGCAACTGGAGTGTGGACCGTCGAAATCTCGCATGTCGCTCGCATTTCCGACGCGCCTGCGTGGACGCAGTTCGGACAACAACCACCGCCACCGCCACCGGAGATCACTAATCGCTCCGAAGCCCGAAGAAATCCAACACCGCCGCAATCACGGCCTGCCCGAACTCGAACCCATTCGCGTATACAGGCGGCCGGGCGCCCGCCAGACCGGCCATTGTCATTGAAATTCTCTAAATCTCTTTTGTATGTGTTCGCATAAAACGAAAAACACGCCACATCTTGTCTCTCGTATACAGTCCGATTTGCGCTGGAATCTAGAATCCAATAGACGACCCTGGGGTTACTGGTAAAATAGCTCCGAGTCCACATCAATTCTCGGCTATTCAATTAAATTGCTAATCTAATAAGTAAAAAGCCTCGGGCGACGGTCAAACTAATTATCATTACGCTTTTCGGAGAACATTACATACAGAGAGCCGCGTTACTCTGCATAATTATTGTCTCAGCGTGGCGTCGTCCATGATGTAATTTACGCTACAAACATTGACCGAAGCGCTAATCATTAATTAGACCCGCGCGAGATCATCAAACTAGAATTACAAAAATGTTCAGGTTACGGGTCGTTTTTTTATGAAATTTTATATGTATACCCAGCTCTTGTGTTACGGTTACCCATGGCGTAACGTGGGGATTGTCCAGCTGGGGCAGCGATTGTGTGAAGTTATCGACGAGTTATCTATGTTTATCGGTAACACGACCCATTGGAATAAGCAGGCAACTTTCAGCTATCGATCGGTTACCCTTGGATACCGATCGATATATGTTTACACAATCACTACTCAGGAATGTTGAAGATCGGAACTAGATAATATAGCGGCGAAAATCGCTCATGAAATGTGCAGTAATTTGCATCAGATTGTATTAGACATATTTAGATCTTCAGGAAGTCTTCAGAGACTTGCGTTATCTCGAGATCATATTCCAGCTTATCACCCGACGTTCTGTGGCGCTCTCCCTCAGTCGCCAGCTCAACGAACGCCGCAGCAACCGTCCAGCTACAGCCAGCCTCCAATCACCGACCGGTATGCAACCCGCCAGACGCCTCCGCTAGGAAGTCATCGCGCAGCCTCTTCCAAAGGCGGCACAGAGCGGCGATCATCGCAATCCGACGCACGGTTACGCAAGCCGCGAGATTGTGCTGCCGATGTATCCTCGGCGAAGCATAGAGCAGCTTTGTACCAAGTACACAGAGTACAGAGATGGCGCACCTATAAAACGTGAGGGTTGAATCTGAACGCTGAATGATCCTTTTTGCATTCGCCGCAAGATCATACTTCGTGTCATGACACGGTGATATTTTATCATTGGAATCATTATGAAGCTGTGAACACTCGATCATTGAGCACGGCGGAGGTGATACTTTCATCACTTATCAATTGAAATTTCATTATAAATATTATGACAACTGCGCGATTGCGCGCAGCAATCACGCCGCACATTGGCGATTGGAGCGCGGTGTCGGGTGAAATAATATTGTGACTGTATTACCGAGAGTGCGCAGCGGCTTTCGAGTGATCGTGCGTCTTTTGTGGTCGGAGAATGGACGATTTTTCCCAGTGCCCGAGGGCACGATGATTAGGTAGCGAACAGAACGGTGTCATTCGGAAACGAGCGCGCTCGGCCAGTGTGTAAAAAGAGCCGCGGAGTTTCAGATTGAAAATCCAAGGAAAAAATGTGACAGTAACGATCGTCTCAATACCAAACAAGAGATAAGAATGATTACAATGCAATTGGGTCAAGCTGACCATAAGCATAGCGGGTATTTATAGAATCCCTGACATTTTCACGTTTTGAATAATGAAGTTTTCGTTCGTCGCATAGTGTATGACGCTATTACGATTCATGAATAGAATTCGAATTGGATTTCTCAAAGAGGGATTATCATTTCGAGTGGCTCGGAGGTATCGTCGCATGTATGCATTCGATGACGGCGTCCTATTTAAAATAGTGAAAACGAAAGGTGTATGTTATATAGGTACGCGTCTTCAATCTCTACGGCCATCGACGAAAGAATGGACCATGGCAATGGCAAGAGCCTCGCACAGAGTTGCCATCAGAGTCGCCATCAGAGCAAGCAATTCATCACTCAATGAAAGCCTGTATATACAGAACGAACGTGGTCAGTGCCATGGGTACCTACCGAACCAACAAATCAACCAACCCAACCGCACCAAATTCACACGGACACATTTACTCAGCCTTGACAATACACTTTTTTTTTATCACAACTTTTTTCAAAACTCGCCATTTTTTATTCATTATCAAATTATTCAGAGCTTCAAGCCACGGGTGTTTTTTTTATCGGATTTTGTTGTCGCAATCTAATGATTGTGTATATACATTATAATCGACCTCCAAGTAAATTTAGAACGTTGATTTAAAGTCGTACGTGACCCGCCTGTTTCGCGCCAGGCGGAAGTCGTCCACGACTCGTACAGTTATCGGTGCAATTACGCAATTCGTATAGTGATCGCCCAGCGACGCACGGGCCAGATGAGCGACTGTCACGAAGCCGGGAACCAGACCCATTCCGTGCCGCCCCCTCGCTAGCTGCCGGCGTTTCCTACAATCCTCGGACTTGCAATGTAGCCATTAGACTGTCGCGACCCATGAAGCACAGTGTAAGTATCTTATACCATGGACCCGTGCGACCTGCACAGACAGACACCCGAAAAGATGCAATTATCAAACACAGCAGAGTAATAATCACAAGTCTGCCTAACGCACACCAGCACATAGACTTCCTTGGACGCACAAAAAACATCATAATAAGAAGTTGAGAGGGCAACGATCAGATAATAACACGACGATTTAATACGTACGTGGGCACATACTATACAGAAGCGGCGACGTCTTCATCTTGCACAGAACGCGTTCTCGGAAGCAGAGTGCAGACCGAGCAGATAGCAGGAGAGACCGCTGACTGGACGCCTCCAATCAAGCCCTTCCGACCCGGCCCGTCGACGTCCATCCATCTGCGAAATCGGCATCGGCACTTGATTGCCTCGGCAGTCGACTTTTTATCCTCGTTCGCAGGTGATCAATATTTATTATGCGTATTGTGCACACATCGGCAGGTCCGGTCCCGGTAGAGTCGGCTCCCGGTTTTTAGTCGACCACCGCTCGGCGGAGAAGACCGGTCCAACAAGTGGGTGGCTGACGGGTCGAGGTCGCCGCGCGAGTGTTGACGGCGTCGTCGTATTCTGGCCGGCGTCGGCGTCGTGGGGTTAGAGGTGCCTTGCGCCGGTGAATGACAGTGGTTGGGCACGGAGCGGAAGTGAGGATTGAGAGAGCCAGAGGGCTTAGGCTGGGTTTACACGGTTCCATATTTCGTTCAATGCATTGAATTCAAGGTTGAATTCAATGCTTTTAGCTATCTAAACAACAATTGAATCAAATAAAACTTTGAATTCAACATTGAATTCAAGGTTGAATTCACTGACTTTAACCGTGTAAACAACAATTGAATTCCACGAATCATTGAATTGAATTCAATGTTTTCTCATTCAGGACATGTTCTAAATATCGTTCAAGTTTCCTTTCTCGAGAAGGAAGGGTATGTCCCACTGTCTTCTGGAAACAAAGCAGTTGAAAGGCTGTGCCACAATTTTCAATTAATTTAAGACGGCTCTTGTCAAGAGCATTCAAAGTTTCATTCAATTCTTTGAATGAAACATTTAACCGTGCACACCTAGCTTTAGAAACAACAGCGCACAAGGTGACGATTCTACAGAAGTACAGACTATCTTCTATCGAGATTTGTTGCAAATTATTGTGATTCGCCAGCAGAAGTCGTTTACTGTTCTATTGCAAACTTGCAGTTGTGATTTCAGTCTGTAAAGAAGTGTGTAAAGCTTTCCACGCTGCATTTATTTCTGTACGACGCCCTTGCATTATTTGTGTGGTTTTTTGTGACTCATTTGTCGTAACTTCGGAACCGTTTTCTGGGCACTAAGCAACTCTGAATTGAGTGACCATCAAAAATTACAAGTTCAGGTTTTTTTTCGCTTCTCTTCCTCGACTCTATATACTGAGCAGACATGTCTTAGCATGCCTGACGATAGCAAGGAAGGATAGGAGGAAAGGGGACGAATTTCACGTCTTTCGGAAGTGAAGTTTGCGTAGTCCCTTCGATCTGCGCGTGCTTCTTGTGAGAGTGGTTATACGTGGCAGCACCGGGAGTTAGTCCCCCCCCCCCCTTCTAGGCAAGGCTAGGTTCGCTGCGTGGCGCGCGCAGGGTAAACGGTCAGACGCGGCCCAGATACACATGGACTAACGAACGGGGTGAACCAAAATTATGGTCACGAAAAGTACCTGCATCGTTTTCTAGGCCAATAGCCGCGAAAGCAAGTGTTGTGACAAGGCATGTAAGCCATCGACAGCAACATTGGATTTCTATCCGAGCACACAACCAGGGCCTTCTGGAAGGACTTCTCTTCCTCGTATCGTATCATAAGGCTCGCATGTTGCTAGAAGGCTGTGGAAAATGGCAGAGTTAAAAAATCCTAGCGCTAGAAAGTCAAAGCCATCTAGATAAATGTTTGCCATTAAGAGGGCGCTGGCAAGCGCCTTCGAAAATAAATTCGTGACTTGAAGAAATGAAGCAAAATAATCAGTTCCAGTAACCATAACTCCAAAATGGTAGACAGCCTTGCAGCATCCAGCATTCTACTTTGTATTACCAATTCGATCGCACCACTGCGCACGCCCGTGGTTCGCGTCATCATTCTCATCAACCCTTTATCAGTCACCGAACGCCTCTGTACAAGTTCCAACTTCCAGCGTAAATAAAACACACACAAATCAGTTACATTCAATTCAATAGGAGTTTGTTGAACGACATCGAGGCAAGAGTCCCCGAACCCGATTCGATTCAAGAAGTGTCTCTTATCAACGTTGCTCCAACACTGGGGGGGGGGGGGGGGGGCGTTGAGGGGGACAGAGCGGGGACATGCCGGCGAATCGCCCGGCGCAACGAGGTCGCGCCAGAGATCAGACAGGTGCCCGTCGCAGCCGCGAGCTGCCCGCGCCAACTGCATCCTCCCCACGCGTGACTCGTTAGGAGAGCGTTAGACGCGATTCGCAGCGCCAATCTGCCTCGACGCCCTGCCACCGACGGCCGGCCGGCCGGCAAATTACGCTCGCCTCGACGCCACAACGCCCACGCTTATGCCGAACACGGCCCTGCGCGTCCGCTCCAGCACGGCAATCCACACAGCCTGGTACACCTATATCTATCAATATAACTGTAAAACGCCATCCAGTTAAAAGCAAATCTAATTATCTCTAACTGTAGTGGCATAATGGTAAAGTGGGAGAGATATTAAAAAGATTGGGAAACTACCGAAGTATGACGTGTTTTCACCTCTGACCTTAATAAGGTCGACCCGTAAATTGGAGTCGCTCGCGGCGGCGGCCGACTGAACTATATAATATGTATGTTGTGTTTTCGCAGCTCGACGCATGAATGTCACGTCGAACGAGTGCGATACGTTTGAAGCGCCGACGCCGACGCCGACGCCGACGCCGACGCCCGACGCATGTTGTCGGCGTCCCGACGTTTCCGCCGCACGGCGACGCGTTTGTCACCGGCGTCGGCGTCGGTCATTTCGAAGTGTACCATTAATGCAGTCACTGCCCGCGGCGCGAGGGGACACTCGCCCAACCCCGACCCCACACCCACAAAAGCAATTGTTTGCTGTTTCATCCCCCCCCCCTCATCCCCCATTGTTGTGTTGTTATTTTAGAGGATAGCCCCACATGATTGGGTATAATTGTAATCTTCATTATAATCTCTCTCTCTCTCTCTATATATATATATATATATATATGTATCTCTCGCCCCCCTCCCCCACGCGCAGCCAGCAGCGAAAATATTTTCCTTCTGTTTCCACGTTTCCAGTATGCGACCCTCCTGTGTTCCTCAAGCTTTCGGGACTTTCATTATCATTTACAAGGATTCCAGAGAACGGCCAACAAAACAACGCTCACGCACATAACAATGCGTTACGTAAAGTGCGCAGGAACTAGAGTATTACATACGATTTCACATAATATTGTCCCCCTTTCTCAGGATTCCATTTGTACAACTGTTTAATGAAATTTTCAGTGTATATGTATATATGGATAGCAAAGCTGTATTGTTCTGAAGAGCTCATGGACGACCTATCTCGTTGGGAAATTTAGGTGTACGCGTAGGCGTCGGCGTCGGCGTCGGAGTCGCCGGCAGGGTGCATTGTCAGTGGCAAAGGGCTACCATATGACGCCTGCTACAAGCTCACTATACTAGCTCACTACAAGTACAGCTCACTATAAGCTCCCTGTACAAGCTCACTGTACAAGCTGCAAAATATCGAACACTGTACTGCGCCATCAAATATTTATTGCATCTGCGCGCGCTGCATTGCGAGCAACTTGCGCGCGGTAATTAAATATTTTCTTAAGAAAGTGTTTATAAAAGAATTCTATGAACAATTACAACAATCCTGGTTGCCGAGCTACGTGGTTTTTCGTGCAACCGTTTACTCTTTTAGCCCGGCTAATTAGACCCCTCCAGAACAAACACGTCCGGGGCAGCATGCGGTTTCCAGAAAAAAAGGGCTTGTAAAAATAAAAACCGTTCGGCGTACGCCCAGATGATAGCAATTAGTAATTATTAATCGAGTTTCATGATGTATAATTGCTTTCAGCGAAATCTTATTTTCGCCGTGATCCGTGTGCAGAGTGAACCAGTGCACAGGGTCGGTAGGGGGTGGGGTCATCCACTTACGCATTGCGTCGAGTATATATACGCGACGCGTTCGCGTTGCCCGTCCGCTCAATGCGTGTATACGCACGGACGCCGGACAATTGAAACCCCCGTCGGCGTCGGCGTCGGCGTCGGCGTCGGCACTGTGAGCCTTGTGATTGCATCACCGGCCAACGGGGCGAAACGGCAAGGGGTGGGCTCGGGCAGGGGGGTGGTGCTGGTCAGCCTAGCAAAGTCCGCCAGGTCTAATTACTGGCCCGATAAGCGCCCTACGTGTTCAACGGGGTGGGGGGTGGTGGGGTGGCAGGCGGGACATGACCGGGGGTGCAGATTTAATGGCAGCCGTTTAGTTTGGCAGGGTCGCCAGGGCGGACATTGCCGTGGCCCATCGTATATAGCCGTGTATACATCTACCCCCACAGCACAATACCAGGGCAAGATAGTCGTCTTGTTAATGATCGCTCGGTTAATTGCTTGGCGTCGTAATTAATAAGTGTTATTATAGTTTTGGACAGAGTTTCGGTCGGCGTCTCGATGCGTGTGCGCGTGCGCGTTAATATTAGTCGACGCGATCCCGTGCGACTTTGCGCGCCGAGCGCCCTTCGGAGTCAATGTGGCGTATTAGCTGCTGGCGTCGTTTCGTTTTGGTTAGCTACACTTCGGCATAGCGCAGTTGGGGCCGGGGCAGAGTGACGCTCGACATTACACCTATACACCCGTGGAGCACTTCACGTTCGGTATATATATATATATTCCCGGGGCTAATGAGATTCTTGATGATTATTTCCCCGTCTCGACTGCCTGATCTGGGTTTCAGAATCGACGTCACACGCAAGAATTGTGTACGAAATTGGGGCATTAATTTTCAGTTAGAAACTTAGTTGACGGAAATAATTATGTGGAGATAAAAGATTTTGGGAATTTCAGAGGTGGAAACTTTTTAGCTTGAATAACGCTCAGTACATTAAATAATACATAATACTACATATATCTATGCAGTGCTTTTTTGTAAAAATAAAGGTGCCGGAACGCCAATTTTCACTATAGAAAATAACCCTTTACCCCCCCCCCCCCCCTCCCCCTTCCCCACTGCCAATAAACGACAATCGGCGTTGCGTTTGAATTGTTTTGTTGATACTGGACGCCTTTCTTAGCTGTGATGAGCTGTGAATGCAGAAATCTTCCCATATAATCCTTACAATTATTGTAAATAAAAAATAAGTAATTTTCTTCAGTTTGTCCACAAACTCGGTAAGCACTCGGGCACACGAAAAACAACAGTGACGAACTAAACCTTATTTCAAGGTAAGAAGGAGAGTGGATTTGCATCTCCCTCCTGGACCTACTGCTGCTAGACACGAGCTAAGAGTTTCAAAACTGCCCATAGAGCCTTTTGTCCGGCTCAAGACATGGCTTGTAAGTTTTGAAACTCTTAGCTCGCGTCTAGCAGCAATGGGTCCTCGAGGAAGGAGCAAATACACTCTTCTTCTGGACGTGAAATGGAGTATACATTTCTCCAGCGATTGGCGCGCGCAGATATTCCCGCCATTATTTAATTTATTTAAGAGTACCGAAAAGAGGTGACGGAACGGCGTTCCGGTTCCGGCACAAAAAAAGCACTGTATATATATGTTTTTTTTTTGTTTGTTCGTTTCGGGGGACGGAACGGATATTTTAAATTGACTAGAGAAAACCTGGAAA
Organism: Nemoura dubitans; assembly: GCA_921293005.1. NCBI lineage: Eukaryota > Metazoa > Arthropoda > Insecta > Plecoptera > Nemouridae > Nemoura > Nemoura dubitans. Next base: position 4,903,627 of record OV121075.1, on the reverse strand, counting down.
CCATGACAAGAAAGAAGAGTGAAGTTTGCCGAGTAAAAAAGCGTTTCGACGTGTACCCAGCTGTACCTAGATCTAAGTATTCCACGCATCTGATCGGCAAACGAGTAATTGCGAAAAGTTGGAGTCAGCTCCGCACGCGAAAAGTTCCCTGGTTCGAACTCGATGCGGCTTGCGTTAATACTTAATTAATTTCCATTTAGACGTATAGTAGCAGTACATGTACCACGGGGGTTTCGCATGTATCCGAAACGCAAACCCTCTTCAACCGCAAGACAGTTCAATTTCAAAGAATAACAATTACTTATTCGCATACACACAGAGAGAGAGAGGGCTGCAGTGAGGCGTTCGGACAGCCGGGCCAGGCAGCCGATTGCCGGTGCCTGTGCCGGCCCATACCGGTCTGACATGTGACATTACACTGACAGCTGCAACATCATACCGAACAATTGTTTATCTGTTCTGTTCGACTCAACCGTGCAGCGTACAATCTTGGTCTAACAACGAGGCCTCAACGCCGGGCGCGCACACAACAATAATAATAATGTATCCGTCCGCTAGTTTTTCGCGGCGACGAGCAGACAGCCGCGCCTGGAAACAGCTGATGTCACGGCGTGGACCCCGAAGGCCCGGTGCGTCGATTCGGTGGGGGGGGGGGGGGGGCAGCTGGCCGCGTCGGGCGTCGCACTTCGAGTCGGCACAACACTCGACCGCGGGATTAGGTTCGTTTAGTGGACGACACGTCGACGTCGACGCCGACGCCGACGCCGACGCCGTGACGTCGAGAATAACAGCAATATAATGGCCATGAGAGCCAATGTAGTATACACTAGAGTAAATTAGAGTTTGTCCGCTTTTGGGGATCTCGCATACCGTAGAGTACCATACTTATAAGAGTCCACCAGGCTGTGATAATGTAAGGCTAACACGATTGTGTATAACAGCTCCAGGTAGAAGGATGGGCGATGGTAAACTCAAAGTATAACGCTACAAAAGTAGGGTTTCTTGCGCAATCCAAGCTTATACCGTTGGGGGTTGGCGTCTTGAATGCATTTTCACGCTAATTATTTTAGATTGTTTCCGTTCGGTGTTTGCCGCTGGTGTTTGTGTATGTGTGTGTGTGTGTGTGTGTGTGTGTGTGTGTGTGTGTGTGTGGATATGTGTGCAAAAGAGAGGCGAGAGAGAGAGAGAGAGAGAGAGAGAGAGAGAGAGAGAGAGAGAGAGAGAGAGAGATATGAGAGAGAGAGAGTCTGTCTCAGCAGCGAGCCCCCGCTGTACACGCTTCCGATGGGGCATAAATTCTGAATGAAATTCGATGAAAGGCAACTACCCTGATAAAGAATAACTTTTCGAGCGTCGAGCAACGATAAGAAGCGACGGCGTGCGTCGCCGTCATGGACGTGGTCTCGCTCGGCGCTCGCGGATTCTTTTCGAAATAATTTGATTTTATCAAACTTTGCGACCCTTCTCTTTTTTCGCCGGGAATTCGTAATTCAGTCAATTTTCTTCAAACGTCAAATTTGCAAGCATCAAGTTCTTGAACGCCAGTCAGAAAACTCGGTCTGCCTGACAGGCTTCGTTTAACGGCTGGTTTCCACTTTCCAGCGAACGGTGTAATTGAATTCTTGTCCCGCAAGCATCTATTACGTTAATTTTCATTTCCGACAGCACTTTTCGCGCGTCGCATCCGCGTGGTGTGCCGTTCGCACCGCGGGCACCGGCCACTAATTCATCGCCATATCAATTCGAACACGTCGCTATTATGCAAATCCCCCACTTAAACGCAGCAGGCCGCTGATGGCAAAAACGTTATATAATATATAGCAAATAATTCCTGCAAACACCTTTCCTCTGTCACAGGCACAGGCAAATTGCACTGTGTATATCTAACCATCCAAGGCACACCAGAATGTTTGCTTTTGGCAAAGACCATGGCAAGCAAAAACGACGAGTGCGATTGAATTTATTTCGGCTCATTGACGTCGATGACCGTATCGAATCGGACCGCCAACGGAGTCGGCGGGCGACGGGCGTCTTGCAGGCTTCGTCGCTAGATTAGCGAGTGAATGGACGGAAAACAGGTGACGCCGTTGAGGCAACATGCAGGACGAGGAACTAGCTAGGTGCTGGTGATTAATAGGCGACACATCAGCTGTAGGCCCGCGTCTGCCTTGGACGTCTGCCTTGGAGTCGACGTCTGCCTCCGGTGCTCGGGTCTGCGGCTCGTGCCCCGGACCTGTAGTCCATGGCCATCGACGACATCTGCAGCCAAACACGTGCGCAGCTCCTCGCCGGCCCCGCGCAGTTTCGCGCAGCTCGACGCTTGCACGCAGCGAGCACAGGGCAAAGCGACATTACGCACAGTTGCCAGAACCAGAATTAGCTAATCAACTTCCTAATGCACCGACAATTGTATATAATAGCTAATCACGATAATGCATATAGTCATCATAACGTGGGTTGTCGTTGTGATCGTTATTGGTTTTGACGAAATGAGCGACTCGTAGAAAAAAAAACGGTTGTTGGCCTTCGATTCGACGGCTTGTGGTCAAGTTTACTTCCTAATTTTAATACCAGTCTCGTAAGCAACAAATATCGAGTCAACACGCCCACATAACTGGCGTATTCTTGGAGTATGATCAAACAAAAATAAAAATAAATATTAGTCAATATATATAAGCAAGTGTTGGCCAACCGTTGTGGATGTCGATTGCGATCAAGTGATTAGAATGATTGGGAGGGTCGCAGTGAGGGCTGGTCGATCGAGATATCATGCCAGAGTGCGTACCTTTATACTTGGACGTGGGCGAAGTCAGCCCCGGACCACGGTACATGCACGAGAACTAGCCACTATCATGATCAAGTAATCAGAAAGAATGATTGAAATCATTTATCAGGCTATTATTTTAAAAATAAGAGCTTTCTTTAACCTTGAGTTCCAGCTGCTTCCTCGTGGTGGGCGGGGGAGGGGGGGGGGGGGCGAACGAACGGGTGCAGCGAACACAGAACAGAGCAGAGGACGTTTACTTCCATTCACCCTTCTGACTTCAGCCTGGCAAACAGCTGACTCGGCCGATCGGTACGACATTTTTTTACGCAACAAAAGGACCGGGGTGCTTTCGCTGTTGCAGTTCGAAAACACGAACTGTATGGTTGCGGACTTACCGAACATTTACACGAGACAAAGCGACCATTTACACGAGACAAGAACGTGGTCCTGGACTTTTGGAGACTGAAATTTGCCATTGAGGGAAAATCTCTTTCAGAACTTTCGCGAACTTTGGCTGACGTTGGTATTTTCCAAGTACTGACTTATGAGAGGTGACTGGAATAAAGGAAGGAGGTTATTATTCGGTATTATTCAATTCACAGAACCTACATTGCATAGCAAGAAGGCACATTGTTGTGCTTCAGAGGCACGGTACCTCGTATACAGAGGTTGGATAGCACAAGTGGGACTGGAATAATATGGTACGCGGTATTTAAGGTCTTCACGGTAGTTGATTCCCAAGCACCTGGAGCAGGTGAAATCAGAAATGTTAATAGACTTGTCCTTTAGCCTCGCATATCCGTTATCTAAAAAAACACAAGTACAATCCTACTCTAATTAGAGTTGAATCCTCGACCGTCAAAAGTGTCGGCCATCCTCAGTTCGCGGCTGCCCGAACCGCGGACCGTTTTCACATTTTACGAAGTAAATGCGTCTGCTTTATGTATTATGTATTTATTTATTTTTTGTTTCAGCTCTCCACTCAAGTAATATAGTAATCGATCATTTTCGTTGGTAGACAGCTAAAGGAACAACTTTTCAGGCCCAGGCGCCATCGCAGCAATAATTCTTTCATCGCCAGCATGGGCCAATGTCGAGCGGGCCACACGCTCAGCGAGCGGCAAGCAGCTTCTGCAGCTTTTCTAAATGTTTGCCTGAGAAGCATAAAAGAGTCGTTTGCATTCCCCGCTTATCACTTAAAGTCCCTTTCATCCATATTTTCACCGTTTTTCTTTTACTTTCCTTGCAAACACACTTCCTTCGTCTCTTTATGGAGTTTGAAAGAGTTTCGCTTTCCCGGATATTTCTCGGCTCCCCCCCCCCCCCCGAACAAAACAATAACACTTGGAGCTTTAAAAAACAAGCTTCGTAATGACCCTGGGTTTTTTTCGCCGAGGTATGGCGTTTACAAATTAGGGATACGTGTTTTGGGTTATGTGAAGGGGTGAGGAGAGTTATTAATTAGTTCCAACAGCAGGAAATCTCGATTTTCTGCTCCCCTCCACTCCCCCACCCACTTGATTGCCAAAGAGCGCCCGACGGGGGGCCATAATCCATCCTTACGGTTGCCATAGGTTACTTAAAGGACTTTGAAAGGACCTTCGACCTATCATCCGATTAGATTTTACACAATAGCTCTTCGTGTAGGTATAACAAATCGCAGCGAGCTGAGAATAATTGAATTGAACTCGGGCTCGTCCGTACGTGAAGTGGAATAGACACTGACAGTATGAAATCATGTATCAAGTCCTCGTTCATTTGCGCCTTGCTCGTCGCAATTGTATTACCGAGTTTTCTCCACGCTATTTAACGCAATCGGTCCACGGCTGTCTCACGATTACTTGCGATGAAAATTCTATGGAGAGTTTTGCGGTCGGATTTGACCCCCCACCCCCGAGATGAGCTGCCCTGTTATGGCCTGCCCTGCCCTACACTGCCCTGGCCTGCGCAGCGCTGTGCTGCGCTGAGCGCGGGCAGCTGACCGAATGCGGTGCCCTGGCGGACCGGGCGGACCTGCCATCGGAGTCCGAGGGCTGCCGAAACGTAACCGGCAGCCGGAACTGTTATTGTTTCAGTTCCAGGACCGCGCCAGCGCTCGCCGCAGTGCGACCAAAGAAAATTTGAAATGTTTGGATAGTGAAGGAGGCAGGGGGGAGGGGTGGTGGCGGTAGGGGGTGCAACGAGGAATTTCAGGATTGCTAGTTGCCGCCGCGCCTAATAACAAGCGCAAGGAAAACAATAGGAATTTTAGAGCACGCGGAGCTAATATAATACACTCTCGTGCAAATAATCTACCTCGGTTTTCGGCGCACACCTACACACGTGTGCCTGTGTGCGTGCGAGTGTGTTTGCGTCGTATTCGCCCACCCGTGCATTCTAGTTCGTTTCCCATGGACGTTGGTAATTGCTAATTAATTAACTCTGACCGGCAGACGCACCTGCAGACGCGGATCGTGTGTCTTATATCTCGGTTTTAGACACATTTTTGTATCGCGGGTGCGAGCGGCTGAAAACGCGTACGCAATAAAATGCAGATTTTTGCCGCCGGTGTGGTGAGGTGAGTTAATAGTGGAACTCAAGCGCGGACATGGTGGAGGCGATGACGGGTTGTGAGATGATAACTATATGCTGACGGTGACTGACAACCGGTCGAGTGCTGACGGCGTGAAAGAAAGGTGTCATGTCTATCAGGGAGTGTTTTCTCTTAATTGCAAAATCGTTTTGCTTCCATGTTTATTTATACATAAAGTGTGGTTTGAGTATTGATAAGCGTTGTGTCTCTCGTGTTATCAATGAATATTAATAAATGCTGCTACAGCATAATGCAGTATGCATACTGATGACACATGCGACTAGGGCTATCAAGTTTTTCTTGTGTGTTTAAGAAGAGTTTAGCTCATCGGCATCACTGATTGCATTTTATGCGATGCACCACATACGGGAGTTGAACACATATAGAGCTGGCAGGAAAGAGCCTGCATATCGAGTCGAGCTCTTTACCCGGCTGGCTGGAATGTGCAGCTAAAGTTTACATGCATGCACATGTTCCGCTGTTTGTGCAGTGTGCAGGTTTTTCAAAAGCAGCTGTTTTACTTTCGTGTGTGTATGTATGTGTGTGTGTGTGTGTGTGTGTGTGTGTGTGTGTGTGTGTGTGTGTGTGTGTGTGTGTGTGTGTGTGTGTGTGTGTGTGTTCATGGGTTTTTCTTCCCGGACCGAGAGCGCCGCGTTGCCGCCATCCGCGATGCATGGCACGCCGGAATATACTCTCGATCTTGCCGGTGCCGGTGCCGGTGCCGGTGCCGGTGCCGGTGCCGGTGCCGGCCACTGTCCCAAAGCAACGTGGTCCACCACCCGCCCAACAGATCGACTCTGACCGGACGCTAGAGACAAATCTGCAATAACTTAAGTATAGGCAAACATACTCGGGTTTGAAATCTTGTCTGGGGCTGGCTGCTATTGGATGGATCTCACTTGGAAAGGGCTCTATTGAGACATGGTTGGGTGACGAATAATTCCTATGACCAAAGGCTGCCTATAAACGCAGTCACAACTCGCCATTTTAGTCATTTACAATGGCCATTAAAAGTTATTTAGAAAAACAATCCGGCGTTCTTATGGGGCAATATTTCTTCACTCAATGTCTTCTTTAGATTGTGATGCTACTTGCTCATCACTTTTGGTTGAGTACTGACAGTTTCCCAGCCAGTCTCGGTGAAAAATGCAAACGCGAGTCTTATTTCCTATGCTTAAGTTATTGCAGATTTGTTTCTCGCGGACCGCACAAGCAGCGAGTGCGCATGCTAACTGAAAAACGCCGCAATACGAGCCGAGTAATTGGCTACAAATTACTTGTCGAAAAAAATGCTTTATACAAATTTACTATCTTATTTTCAGCGAAAACGAATTCTACCGACACTAATTTGAACAGCAACTCCGTGGTAGATAATGGCTCGTTGCTCTGACACCTCAAACCATCTCTCTCGACGTGCAGTGCAAACATTGCGCCGAGGCGGCGAACTTTCAGCAATCAAGACTAACTAAAAGCGCACGTGATGTTTTCGCTATCGGTAATGCAGCTCCGTAACGACTGCATCCCCATTCCCCACACACATGCTGAGGACCTGTGAATTCCGACTGCTTGCCATGCCATGCCCGGGGAAAAGGGCTGTGCGCGGTGGTTGCTAGCTCGCCGGGTCGGGTCAAGTGTTACCGCCATCTGTTAAAAGTTACCAACAGCTGATTCTTTACAGGCTTCACGTATGTTTATTGACGTGCCTTCCCGACTCGCAGCCGAACATATCCTAAACATTTCTCGTCACATGGCGTTATTATGATCGTCGCTCCTCGGAAACAGTTGCCGTTGCCAACTAACGAGCAAAAAGAGTTCGTCTTCCCCGGTTCCGATGACAAGACGGCCGTGCGTTTCAGGCTGGCCACGCTACACTTGTATACACTCGAAGATGGATGGCTTCGACGGAAGCTGGTGCAATGTGCTAATAATCTCTGCGATGTGCATTTCCATCCAAGCCAGTCTTGAAATATCAGACTTTGCAGCAGCATTGGAGCCTCTATTTAGAAGGCTCCATGCTTGTGTGCTCTGTAAAAATTCCAATGTCGGTGATTTTCCGTGAATTGGTGAAATAAAGGAAGGGGGGGGGGGAGTTCAGAATCTGAACTCGAAATTCTCGTTTTTCGAGCAAAAGTTTGAAAAGACGAGACAAAAATGATGGATTCATAATATTTCCTCGCTGTTGATCTGCTCACCGCTAAGCAAGATTGTGACTTGCACCCACAAACGCCCCGCTCCCCACACCACAGCATATGATAGTGACTAATTATTGAAGCCAAAGCGTACAGTGGCATCAGCTCGTTGAAGCGGGCGCGATTATTACACACGCCTCCAGTAATTGCATGCCCGCCACCGAGCAATACATCTTGGATCAATTTATTATCAGCATTAAGCCTCGACTTAAAGATAGGTTGTCTGAATTAGGCATCAATTACACTATGTAATAATTCCATTCCGCGCAACTGTAGATATAACAATTGCCCAGGACCCATGATAGCAATTTATGGTTTGTGATCAAGGTTCGTAGCCGAGCGATGTTTTAGGAGCATTTATTACTGCATAATATGCATTAAATTTCGTATGCAGATTGCAACTGGACTCTGGCTACCGTACCGAATATCAAAGATCGCCGGCCCGATAACGCAAGCTCCGCGCGTTTAAGAGACTTTCCTGAGCGTGCACGCTGCCGAACGAAAACCAGGACCCCGTCAAATTAAGAAAGATTATCCCGTGTTTTATGCATAATATAATGCGGCACGTAATATGCGTGACGGACACTTCTTACTCTTATATATACATACATAGAAAATAGAAAAATAATAATAGCCTAATTTGATCGGAGTGAATGCGTACGCGATGCGTCCGTATTTCGAGTGTGAAACGACTCCATGAGCGACGCCGAACAGGCAAGACGTTGTAAAGTTGAGGTAAGTATACCGTCAGCTAGCTTGGTGGGTGTTCATACTGATTAAATGAGTGAGGATAGAGTTTTTGATGGCAATGAAAGCCTGAGAGATGCCTGTCTGTTCAGGACATGCGTCCTTAGCAAGTGAACTCCCTCCCGAGCACAGATAGTAAGTGCGTATACGTGTACATTCGCACGTGTGTGATATACAGCTTCCGACACACAGCTCAGCGGTACATAGGTACACATGTATGTACAGATGCACGAAGTTTAATGATATTCGAGGTGCGTACGTCATTCTTCGGACCTCGCATGCGGGTGCATGGCCAGTAATGATCGCGGCTGCGAATGCGACCAAATTAGACGATAATATTCTATTATTTCTGCTCGCCGCGTATTTGTGCTCGCCGCGAGTGAAGTAGGAAGAAAACTTGCGCGACTCGTTGCATGCTTTGGATAATTACATCGCAATTGATTACTTACCGAGATTGCGACGCACTCAGCATACTATACAAAGTGTGTGTGTGTGTGTGTGTGTGTGTGTGTTCGCGGCAGTCAAAATTCAAATAACACCAGCTCCTTGCCGATATTAGAGTCGTAATTGTTATTATTATTATTATTCAGGTTCTGGTCAACGTAATAATATAATAACGATAATGTGGGCGTGAAATTTATTGGACGTTGACGACGTTTTCGAAATTCGAACTTGAAATATTCACGCGGCTAGGTCAAGGGAGACACGTCGTAAGTGATTATAAATAAATTGTTTTAAATTTACATTTGTGCATATATATTTCTAGTAGCGTTAATGGCGTAATTATCTAGGTCAAAATATTAATATAGAGTGGAGGGAAGCAAACAGTTGTGCAGGGGTACGGTGGGTGGGTGGGTCGCGAGAGGGTGGGAGGGGGGTGTCAGCCCCCTCCAAAGCAGTCCATTCCATAGCTGCATGATAATGCATTTGAGCATGCAGTTCGCCAATTCATCAGCTGATGTGTCTGCGCTGCTGCAGGCCATTATTATTATTATCATCATCATTATTATTATTCTTATTAGTGTCAACAAGGGCCTCTAGGAAGTTGGCATATAAAAGCTAAATATTTAAAGCGCGTCGTATGAAAAGAAACACATTGCAAGCTCGAAACACGAGCACCCTTATGCTGTGCGAGTCGCACATAAAATTAAATTGTGATTTTATTGTGCGCTGCTCGCTCGTGAATAGGCAACCTCATGGAAACCTATCATTAACACCACTTTAAGGTGGGCATATCTCGTTCTGAAAGTTTTTTACTCGCTAGTGTGACTGGAATAATTAGCTCTGTGTGATATGAGGTGTGTGAGTCTATATTTTGTGTGTTGGAAATGTGTGTTATAGTTTTCAAGTGTGAGGCCAGTGTTGATTGCGATGGTATCCCCCACAACAAACAATAGGTATATGACTGTGCTCTTGGTATCTGGCACCGAAAGAATTTGCGAGAAAAATTATTAGATTGTCAAATAATTTCGCAACACGCAATCACAGCTCTAATTTCGCGTAACTCTCGCGAGGAATTCGAAGATGCCACTCTCAGTTCATTAGCATTCTCTCCGCATCAAGGAACAGAATAACAATAATTATTATCAATTACAGTACGGCGGTAAAATAATTTAATACTGTCCGAATAAACTCGAGTCATATAAATAATTAAAACATTAACATATTTTTGTATGTTTTAAATTCCTCGCCGATGGTTCCAAGCAGATACCCACCGCAGTTCCGTGCAAACAAGCAAAGGAAATGCGATACTGCTCGGGCCTGTTACCTTGCCTATGCCACCGAGAGCCGTCTGATTCGCGTGTTCCCTGCCTTGCTGGATCTGTGGAGTCGGGAACGCTTACGAAAAATGTTTAAAAAGCAAAAACACATGATTTTGTGGCAGATAGTGTCAGTGTGTGGCTCATCAAAAATAGAAGGATGTCAGAATCAGAAACATACTGTCTCGCAGCCCATGTATTTGTCCCAAATATAATGTATTCCTTTATGCAAGGCGGTTATACAGAATTCTGTCGCGTGCAAGAAAATTGGTGCGGGCAGATTGTCCATGCCAAAACTCTTGTCTCGCATTGTACGCATCTACCGGCATCAAGTGACAGGTGCGTCTCGACATGTGACAAAAACGAGCACTTAAGTAAAAGTGCTATCAGATCCAACGGCAAAAAATGCATCCGCCAAATCGCGGAAATTCGATCGTGATGAAAATGTGGTTAAAATTAGCAGAGAGCAGATGGCTGATTTTGGCGCATATAGAATCTATTATGATATTGTAACCGCTTATACATTTCGAGCTTTTTGACGATTTGTTTGATTGACTTTGATGTTTGATGCAACGATTGTTGGCACTGTCCATTCCGTGCTTGTGGGGGTTTGGATTTTCCTGTGCTCCAGCAACGCTGGAATCTGGACTCAGCAAGGAAAATGAACTTCTTAGAGTTGAAGGTTCTCTCGGCCAGTCGAGAAATACAAACGATCACATGTGAAAATACAGTCATAAATAACATACAATTAGGTTTACGTGCTTGTTTTGTTTTTTGTTGGTTTGCTGGTATTATTATTTTCGTAAAAACGCTATTTTCTGATTTCAGAGATAAAAAAATGTAAATTAAACTATTATTCAAACATCCAAGTTATATGTTGTATAGTTTGAAGAGGCCTACAATTGGCGAGCTACAGTCGAAGATTATAGTAGTTTCATATGCAAATAGCTAAATCTTGTTTTGAAATACTTCCGTTACGGGAGGCAGTTATACAGGTTTCCAATGATTAATCATTCCATCTTAAATTTGATTCTCTCTATTTGAGCTTTTAACAGTTTTTTAAATGTATAACAATCTTTAAGCCACGACGGGTCCATCCCAGCCTCCGTGCTGCCTAATCATAGGGGTAGACCCCATCGACAGCCACGTATGTACCGGTACCGGCACAGACACCGGTACAGGCACAGACATGATCGAAGTTGATAGAAGACCGCGGGCAGACTTCATGCGGCCCATGATTTGATTGCTCCGAGGAAACCAATTCGTGCGAAGGTGTTGTCTCACCTCCAGCACAATCCACTCGAGTACGCGTACACCTGAGAGCAGGCGATGAGTAATAGCGACTTCGACCCGAAGATTGGTCTTCAGTTACGAAACAGCCAATTGCCAACTCTGCGTGACTTTATTTTATGAAATTCACTGATGGCTCTAAATTTATCACTGTCTCTGGATTTACATCATGTAAGATTTTCCGAAGGATTCTCGCAATATTAATATTAGCATATTGTGACATTTTATGTATATACCTATATATATATACCAAGTTGAACACGCTCCGAAAGCTGAGTGAGACCAATTGCAGACATTACACATTTAAAGAGCAATTCTGAAAGAGCTGGAAAAAAAGGACTGACTACATGAAGTTAATTCGAAAACAGCATTGACGTCCTTCGAGACTCGATAAAAAAAATAGAGTGCAACTCGCCAGTTTTCGAGCAAGGCGGAATCGGGCTAGGCCACCAGTGCCCCATGCGCGCTCTCTGTCACAACTCTCGTGATCCATGTGCCCCAACGCAGCGACGATCCACTCTTATCCGAAGGTAGGTACACTTATAGAAAATGACGTAATGATATTATATACATTTTTGGGCGTATCTCCCTTCGTTTTAGCCAGGGACCTTCGAGCTGAACGCGAGAACGCAAACTAATTTTCTAAACCTACTCAAACAGTTAAAAATATGCGATGGCTGTGCGGATAAAAGCAGAGAAGCATTTTATTTGTATGGATGACTAATCTATATGAACAGTCACCAATCTGGCCAGGTCTGGATCCGTCGAACGTTGCATATATATTTAAAGTCTTTTTATGCCACCTTTCTCCTGGCAATTGCAGATGATTAGGTAAGTGCTCGTCGCCGTCGTCTCTTCGATGAGCGAGTGGCCTTTGACGACTTGTCTGCCCACGACAAACGAAGGCCCCGGGGCTCGAAGCCAATGACTATAGTCCATCATAATACGGAAAAGCATAGCTATATATTTATTGCACTCGCATAGCTTAAAGAATCCAGGCATAATTAGTAAATGTTTATAATATGTTCCAGACATGCGAGGCAGAATGTGCACACGGTATAATGGTGGTGCGGGGAGCTGTATCGCGGGTGGAGTTCGCCTCCTATATGTATAGTGCACCGTGCAATGCAACTAATAAACTTGGTCTGGTGCATTCGCATGCAGACGTTCGCATAAAATATTCACACATTTCAACTCCATCAAGTCGCAGAGTCGCTAATGCACGAGTTCATTTATTATTTTTGTATACTACTTTTTAATTAATACGCTTAAATTAACTCTGAAATAAGCCAGTAAAATGTTGCTCGCTGCGCACGGTTGTGACATGCACGACTGTTTATTCGCTGGAATTATATTATGCGCTTTTTATATCAGCCAATATTTGTTCGTCTATTAAATGTATATGTGATGATCATACGTTGCTATAAATAAATAGCTCTATTTAATGTCACCACACTAGCTAAAAAGTGCATAAATAACCATACCACCTATATAAACTATAATATAGTTATAATATAACGGCCCATAGATGGGTACAGTTGGTGAAACTTTTTCATTCAATTAGTACATTGAATGCCGACGATTGACGCTTAGCGAAATCATTGAATTCGTTTAGATTCGTTTCATGCAGTTCGCAAGTGACATTGCCCCATTGCGCCAAGCTAAAACAACCAAGTGCACTCTTCAAACTCAAAGCACACACCATTTGCAAGTACCCCCGATACCTCTTCACCACATTCATTTCGCATTCTATGGACTAGTTTTTTCGAAGAATTTATCATAAGATAGCTGCGAACATGGCAGGGTAGAACACGATCGCCTATAGGGGCGGCGTGAATAGGCCGGCATGTGAGACGGCGCCCTCCTGTCCTGTCTGCTCGAGCCACGCCGCGCGCATATAACGGCACCGGTACCGACCAACTGGTTGATGCATCGTCGAGCCCAAGTGCCGGTCGTATGGGTCGGTATGACCCACGCCGTGTGGGTACCCTGATCGTAAGTCGTCGTCGTCGCCGTCGTCGTCGTCGTCGTACACCAATATGCCCATTCGTGTGCGTAATTGCTTCATTTTTTCACCTTGCCGAGATCGAATGGCTTAATGGTATAGGCCCGAACCGAACGGAACTCAATCTAGCAATGCGGGAGGTGCGACCTTTCGTGAGACGATAACCACCTTCCACCATGGAGTGTGTGTGTGTGTGTGCGTGTGTGTGTGTGTGTCACAATCATGTCTTCATAATCATACCGGCAACGACGTTGAGTTATAGTTCGAACTCGAACTTGTGTCCCTGCCCCTGTCCATGTGCATGTTTCAGTCTCTGTATAAGCAGCCGGGCGGGTGCGCATTTTACTAGTTCCTTTTGCGGATGTCCTCCAATTATTGATAGTCAACAGATACATGCACCAGAGCTGCAGCAAAATATTTAATGCTCCGTTAAAAGTTGATTCTAGGCCAAGCATCAGGTGCGATATGACAAATTATGATTTCTTATGCTATAGCGGAAATGAAATTCGATTTGTGTTTATTATGTCATTCCAAAGCTTATTGCATTGGAGAGTGAGCACATATATGCAGTACATGTTTAATATGCAATTGGTGCTCGTAAAATATTGTGATTTTCATCGTATATTGAGATCTGGGCAATAATAAAATATATACTAAAATGGAAGTATTTGCACAACTTTATTGGCCTCTCCGCTATGACTACAAAAGTGTGTTCCATCCGTTTTCATAGCTTTTCGCAATAACAATAAATAAATGTGTGGATGCTTGTGCAGATATTTTCAAGTCAGCCACTGTCGCATGACCAGCATCATTCCAGTTATGTACCTACTCGGATCATATTCGTCCGTAAATAAAATGAGTTCTGCTTGTAAAATTATGTCAGCTTGCATATGTGAGTTTGTGGGACGTTCAGGTCAATGCAGTAAAACATTTCGGCTTCAATATGCAGATCGGTACAGCAGTAGTATAATACCTAGCAACATTGCAATTGGGTATAGGGAAAGATATGGCTGTTTCATATACCCAGTGGCATGCCAAAACGCAGCAGAATAGGTCGCAGAAGAGTGTATAGCAATCTAGCACTGGAATATTTCGAGATGTTTGTAATATTTGTTCGATTCCCCAAAGTGTTTGCTGCATCAAAGCCCGGCTAGTCGGCACTCGTCTTCTTCGGAGGTTTAGATGTCATCGGATTGCCCAACCCCAACCAGTCGTGGATGCTTTTAATTGTTGGCGCGGATGGACGCGAGATTTTTTTTTATCTGTGGAACTTGGCTGGCTCTGTGGTACGAAGACCCCAAGCATCTTCTGCCTTCAGTAGCCGTCGAGTAAATCATCGACCGGGCATTCATTCTCGGCAGATCCGGATGCGAGATCGAAGCAAACTATGCGAATAAAAAAAACGATTCTTTTTTAAAAACTAATAAACATTTCATTCGAAGTGATTCCAGCAAGGTCATTTTTCTAGTATGAGTCTTTTGAAAATGTCGAAACCGAAAGCAGTCAATGACAGTGTAAGTAGTTTGAGAAATGTCTCGGAAAGCTTTGCGCGAACCTGCGCCCCGGCCATCCGAGAGCAAGCCACGATTTATTGCTCGAAAACAGAACTGGAAATAAAAATGTGTCTCCCAAACCTTTTATCTCAGTCCATTTTATGATATGCAAATTGATATGAAGAACATTTTCAAGCGCACAGATAGCAATATGGAGAGAGATAGACATAGGTGTGTAGAAGAAAGGTATGACTAGGTTTACTAAGGCAAGATAATATGCAAATGATGCACGAGCCCGCTATCCGAAGCTATTGACACAGCGGTTAGTTCAGCACTTAGCAACTACTACACAGAATGATATATTACCTGCATTTGAAAATAGCAAATGTACTAATATCATGCAGTGGCAATCGGCTGTACGCATTACACACTACCAGCGACGACGGCTCAATTGCTTTAGATTGCATTTGTAAGCAAGAGAATCCATTTCAATACAACGCTTGATGAAAGCAGATTTTTTTTGTTAGGTACATTATTTATGTGTACTATTTTTCTTTGCCTCGGTCTATCGTTAAAATCCGTTTCACCATTCCAGAATTGCAGCTGAAATGCGACTGGCAGTGGCGATCAAATCATTTCTATTCATTTATTGCAATCGTATGCACGTAAATTGAAACGACTGAAACGAGATGGCTTTCCCCCTTCGAAGACTTGGTGATAAATAAAATGTACAAGACATTTTCTTTCTAGTGGAATTCACTTGCACATCCAGACAAGCAGTGTGACTGTAACCGCATCGCTGCGCGGCTGATCTCGTCAAGCCTGGCGAAATATCAGAGTGATAGGCACCGTTTTTATTTATATTACCAAGTATACATCACTCTGCTACACTGAGACATTACTCAAAAGTTACCGATTATCGTCGAGTACTTGTCAGACAGTGCATTCGCGGCTAGAAAGCTTGGACCAATGAGATAATTTGCCATCAAATTGGGACAAAATAATATCCTGTCAATCTCAGCGTTATACCTTGTTAGATGAGTCCTACAATCTACATGATCCCAGCTTCCCGACTTGCCATTGTCAACAACATAATCGCTTCTCCCGTGCGTTGAAGTCACTCCTTCACAGCATCATTGTCATCTCAGGGTGCGAGGAGATGGGGACTGGGGAGGGGAGGGTCTACAGCTGATGTCAAGACGTCTCCAAATGGGCAACACCCTCGGAAGCGCATCTTTGATTTAGCGCGCCAAAAGCCCGACGCCGTTGCCAAGCATTCTTCCTTGTTTACTGCCAAGAGATTTAGGAGCCAGTAATTGAAAACACGTTCAAATACAGCTACTTTACTTTATAAATCACCGGATCAAAACCATGACATATTTAAACTGGGAGATTATTTCAAATATACATCTGCCTATGTAATACAAGTTAAAGCGGCAAAGATTTATTATCAACATTAAGAGTTTAAAGCTGAAACGCATCTGTCCGTGAAAGCTTTAATTCTGGTCGGAAATCGGATCTCTCTGTACGTTATAAGAGTCTAGAGTCTTGAGCATACTTGTTCGAGTGTTGTAACGACGCCAGCGCCGACGCAGGACGCGGGGCAGGACAGGTCATCGGCCAAGAGCGAGGCTTATAGGTGTCACGACAAGGAATCACCACTTCCACAATCCACCAACAATCGGGCATCCACCTCGAATATTTCTGATGCATAACAATTTGTTAGCCATTAGACACTGTTTTAGTCGCCTTTGCTCGCTCGGCTAATGATTCGACCCGTGTGGTATGTATAGGTAGGTATACGCGTGCTAAGTGGTCGTTTCTTATCTTGTATATATTAGAAGTGTGCATGGTAGCCCGGCTCAGATATGGACGTATCAGGTGGGCTTATGACTAATGGAAGGTAAACTAAAAGTACACAAGGATATCGATTTGTAATACCAAATCATTACGTTTGTTCCTCGTTTTCCAGTTGTAGATGTGATGTCTATAAAATAAACACTATTACTAAATGCACTATACGGTATATAAACATCGAATAGCGTTATAAGTGTTGTAAGATATGTACATGCTTGAGTAAAGCGACCCTACACTTGACGACCCGGTTATTAAAATGTTAACATTCTTTTGAATCCGGATTCGACTCATCGATGCATATTATACATTTGACGATGATGCTACCTGGTTTAATTGATTTCCCTAGCCGAAGCACGATCCTTATCTATGTCGTCCGCCTCTATACGTTCGATGCAGTGCGCACATCGAAGACGCAGCCAAGGGATTTCTTGTGCGCCAACGATGAATAATGGTAAAAACGTGTATTATTAATGACAGTGTTATAAGTGGTTAATTACACAGAGACAGATGGGTCAATAGACTTCTGCATGCGGTGAGTAATGCCGACAGGGGCGCTGCTTGCGGAGGAAGCGACTTCTTTGCGTTGCAGTATTGCGCAATAATGTTCAATTACATATTGTGATATTGTTTCGCTAGAATCCGAAAGTCGGTGCCTCTCTTTCCGGTGAGTCAACCGTTGGCTATGCACACGCCAAACTATAAGGTATATAGCCAAACAACATCCAGATACCGCACGCTATATCACCGTATATTATATGTGTACTCGGCCTGATAAAGTGAATCATCGTTCTATCTTTGAACAGCTTTTTTACACCGAATTCCTTGTCGGTTACGTGTTTTACCCGATCCAAGTGACTCTAATTAAGAGGCCTCGTGGCGGTTCCGATTTCCGCACATTGACTCACTCTGAGTTTAGCGTCCGATCGCAAATTCGACTCTCTTGGCCAGACACGCAGTCTAGGTAAATAACATGCACATTAGCTAGGGTCCAAGCTAGAAACACAAAGGTTTAATTCATTAAATGGCCATTATTTCATTAAAATGGCAATTCTTTCTTATTCACACTGGCTTACTTAAAAACAAACATTGTTTTATCACGTTGCACATTTCGAAATTCAAACGTTGGAAGCTGGAAGTTCAAATTTGGAAATCTACTAGAAAAGTCTATGGTGTCCACGACAATACGAGTTCGTAACAAACATGCGTTACGGTGTTCATGATGTGGTTCATGCCAAAGGTGAGTTATTTGCGCTAAACCAATTTGTGTCAATCGCTCCCACCGAAACTAAAAACAATTTATACAATCGTCATTGACTCATTGCACTTGCATCGCTATGTCTGCCGCCGCGTTAAAGTTGACACCGCCGCGAACGAGGTTATAGCTATGTCATAAACATCGCAGGAGCCAGCATAGGGCGCAGCATTAGCCTACTTTCGGGCAGATTCATTTTCGTATTAGCTCGAAACCTTTCAGATGCACGGCCAAATTAGTTTTTACGCTCGTCGTAAATGGTCCTGATGACACCAATTGGTTTAAAAACAAAGTACTGCTCATTAGAAAAGCTCGTTATACAAATGCCCGGGACATTTCAAACGCGTGTTTCGATACAATTTCGTATCCCAGCCGCACGTTCGCACTGAATTAGGACTTGCAATGCATCGATCTCGGTCGGACATACCAGCGAAACACAAATCAGGACTCGAGCATTATAATAATGAGATCGTCGTTTAATTACTAACGTTGGCTTGGTACACCGTGAATGATGGCTGACAGCAGAGATCTAATCAGAGGCGCCAGTGACGTAGAGCCAGTGGATCCGCTCGGTTGAACGTCGCCGCTCCTGTATCCTACAGCTGCATTAGCAATAATATCATTGTTGAAACCTGAATCCACTGCAGTTGGCATCTCCTCGTCTCCACGTCTCGATGTTACCCGCGTTGTAAACAATGGTTTAGTGTTGACAAGTACCTATAACACTGTCCTGTCCTGTGTGTAAAACCTCTCAGCAGTCTCACCAGTATCGGTACCTAGCTCAAGAGGCTAACAGTCAAACAGAACAGGCAAACAGGCTGCAAACAGACCATAAGTGCAAACAGACCTGCGGTACAGAGACATTCATGTGAGAGAGGGCCAGTGTTTCGACGCGAAAATGCTAGCGATAAGTCATGACCATGCAGTACGAAGGTACAGGAGGCACAGACTCGAACCTATCGTACAGGTACGTAACGCAACTAATACGCATACCATGCGAGTCGAGCCTGGGAGTCGAACCCTGAGGGGCGGCATGGGTGGCGGTGGTGTAACTGAATGCTGGGCGAACCTGTTAAATTGATTTCGATTGCCACGGTCAGCGTCCACTTTGACTGGAGCGCGACCCTGTACCCGCGTATCGCGTTACCGAGCAGCGCAGCGCAGCCCGGCGCAGCCCGGCGCAGCCCGGCGCATGGGCCGCCTCAGCCCAGCGCAGCCCAGCGCACAGCGTGGCTATTGCAAGTAGCTATTTGTCGGAGCAAAACTATAATGGCGAGCCGGCTGGTTATATCCGAGTTCACCAAACCAGCCAGACGGTGAAAATAGCGTGCTTGACAGATACTGTGTCTGGATCTGCTTGTTAGCTACACGAATATTTCGCCCGTGATAGTTT
Organism: Nemoura dubitans; assembly: GCA_921293005.1. Classification (NCBI taxonomy): domain Eukaryota; kingdom Metazoa; phylum Arthropoda; class Insecta; order Plecoptera; family Nemouridae; genus Nemoura; species Nemoura dubitans. The sequence goes on along the minus strand of OV121075.1, from coordinate 4,884,302 downwards.
TCGGCGAACGTAATTACTGTATTTAAACAGTACATCTTTAGAGACTGCTTTAATGCCAACGAATTCTATTCCTTGATTGAAGTGCGCTTCTTGAACAGAAGGGAACAATAAAAAAATTTGAAAAAGTAAGAGTTTCCGAGTTAGAGCACAATCGTATACAATCTTGAGACATGACGAAAGAGGCGCTTGAAAACTCCTTTGTATTGTTTTTTATTCGTCTCGGACAGGTTCAAGAAGGTCCGCGTTCTCGACGAGCGTTACAGCGGAGGCGACGAGACGGATAGTTAGAGCGCACAGAACGGCGCGGCGCTGCCAGTTATTCGGGAGTTTCGAGGGTTCCAGACGGGTCGGATCGGCCAAAGTCCCCGCCAACTCCCAAGCACTTGCACTGCGGGTCGGACTCGGAGTACAGGAGTTGCGCTGTGACGTCTGGTCGAGCGATGCGCCCGGCCCGCCGTGCACGTGCGAGTACAGAGAGAGAAGTAAACGGTTGTCGTTTTGGTCGATTTTCGCATAAATTTCACATTAATAGGGAACGTCTCCTGGCTACAAATTATTTACAAAAATTTTGAAAAAAAAATACACGTGTTGTGAAAGAGCTGCTGAATGGCGGATACTATTTTTTTTTTGTAGTTTATTTAAAACTTTCAGCAGTGCCTAAAATGGCCTAAAATGGCACTTTTAGAAAATTCCCCCAGCTGCAAGTTAAAAAAAAAACGACGAAAAAAAATAGTATCCGCCATTCAGCAGCTCTTTAACAGCGCGTGTATTTTTTTCAAAATTTTTGTAAATAATTTGTAGCCAGGAGACGTTCCCTATTAATGTGAAATTTATGCGAAAATCGACCAAAACGACGACCGTTTACTTCTCTCTTAACGTGTCGATGGCGCATCGACGGCGTCTGCCCCAAATAGGGTGCGGCTACAAACAATTGACGCGTTCGCGCTCGCCCACCGCATATCAGTCCCCGGCTCTGATTTACCGATAGATGCACGTGTTGAGCGATCAACATTGTAACATTCTGGCCCAGGGTCCTTGGTCACAAAGAAGGGATTTTCAATTGGGGGTTTTGACGAAATGGAGATTTTATTCTCCCTGCAAAACCACAAAATATTTCCCCCTAAATTATCCGTATTAACAGAAGGAGATTTCAAAATAATTAATTGGAGGGGAGGTAAATTGAAATTGACCATTCAGAGTTCTTCAATTTTGGAGGTCATTTCGAAATAAAAAGACAGTTGACGACTCACCTGTTAGTTTTCTCGGATGTCAATATCACCTAACCTAATTCCAAATTGCTAGATTTTATCTATCACTTTCAAATTAAAATGCAAGTACTTGCATAATCAGCCAACATAAATTTTTCTTTTGGAATAAGATGCTGTTGTTTATTTGCAGAAAAACATGTAAAAACATAGTGTTGAAAGTATACGAGGTGAGTTCCAGATTTTGGGAGATTGACAAAACCCCTGCTCAGTAGCAGGGGTTTCTAATGAAGGAATTTTTATCCCAAAAAACACTGGGGTAAACTTTTGGGGGTTTGTCGAAACTCCGGTGGAATCCACAGAATCTCCTTTTGTGGATCCGGGCCCAGGGGCGTAATTAGAGGGGACCAGGCATACCAGTGCTAGGGGGGGGGGGGGGGGGCTCATAAGACATTTTTGGGGCCCGCAGAGGCCCAAGCTAATCCGAAAAAAGGCGACTACGTTTTTTTTCAGGGAATTAAAGCTTTTGAAAGTTAATCCGCGAAGGCGGCGATTTTTTTTTTAAGGAAGGAATTGTTTGGAAAGTAAATCCGAAACGAAGACGATAACTTTTTATAGGAAATGGCTTACTTGAAGCGAGACTGGTGACGGGGGGGCACATACATTTTTTTGCTTTGGGGCCTCCGATTTAAGTTACGCCACTGATTACGTCCCATGCACGTCTCACATTCGGACGTCCACTGCTCCAAGCCGCTACCCGACAGTGTTATAGAGTCCGCCCAACTCCCATGAGGTGCTCACAAAATAAGATGAGACGGACAGTAGACGTACGCCGTCATTCAATAGACGTGGACATATTTTGTAAGTGTGTACATTTCTCTGGCAAAATCACGATGCAATCACTGTTGTAGTTTTTGGGTGTCACCCAGTGGCCAGTGGCGTGACTAGAATGGAGCAGACTTGGGGGCCTCGGGCTCAGGGGGGCCCCCACAGAGGCCCATACTCAAGTTAATACGAAAAAAGGCGATGAAGTTTTTATTTTTTGAAAAATCAAATCCGAAAAAGAGGTGATGATAACGTTTTGAAAAAAGTTAATCCGAAAAGAATTGGGGCGATGACTTTTTTAGAGAATAGATTTTTTGAAAAGTTACTCCGAAAATAACAGCCATGAAGGGGGCCTCAGATTTTTTTTTTGCATTGGGGCCCGGAGGCCCCAGAAACGCCACTGGTGTCACCATCTATGTTTGTCACGTTGCTACCCATAAGCTAGGACAGTCTCTTCAAGTTTTCACTGTAGTCATCTCAGTCTCACTCGTTATCAGTGCCAAAGACCATTGAAATGTGCTGTGCCATTGAAAAAGGCTGATAACTCCATGATGATAACTTTACTTGGTCGCTTCTGTGTTTGAAATTAGCTCAATGTCGAAGTGGTTGCTGAATGATATTGCCGAGAGCTTTACCGGTATGAGTGGAATAACACAACTCACAATAGAATACACGCAAGAAAAGTCTACGGAGCCACGGCGTACATGCGAGCCAAGAAAATCTGTATATATTTTATATATATATATATATATATGCTCGCCTTCAATGTGGATGAATATAAATTGGCTGCTAGAAAAATATTGATGGGAAACGCACAAAAACAAACGCGCGCGTAAAATTACCATGCGCCTACTCGATCCAATCAGATCCTATACATTTGAATAAATGGCTTCGTTTTCCGCGCCTACTCAAACTCAAACAACAGGGCGCTAAAAAGTAAACATAATTTGCAAATTGCTTCAATAAAAATTACCATTATATTCGGTGTATGCACTCTGCAGCACTAGGTACTAATAACTAACCTTTGGGGGTTTCCGCGAGGAAGCCAACAGATAATTCACTTCGCGAACGCCATAAAAAAGAAGGTAAAATAGAATCTACGCCATGGCACAATTCATAATAAGCCTGTTAACAAGGCAATTATATACACGAGATGAAATTAAATTAACCGGACTTGATCTGTCTAGCTAGATATCAATTTGATGAAGTTTCAGTGTGTATATGGTACAGTAGTAAAAGATAATTGTAATTTTATTCGATCTAAAGAAATAAATCAAGATAACGCAGTATCATCGCTTTATTATTATAAATATAAATCCCGGCGTTAATTGCGGTCCAGCCATCCAGGCAGGCAGGCAAGCAGAGGCAGCAATTCCAGTTCCGAGCCGCTATTAGCTAGATAAACACTCTCTGCACCACGACGAGCGCGAGGGCAGCGACGGAGGTCAAGACATGCCTCACCGTCAACCCATGGCCGGAACCACTTTGGCGAACGCCAGGCTACACTGGGGCACAAGCAGACTCCAGCAGGCTCCAGCAGGCTTCATCTAACTTCATGCCGCCACCAACGACCTCCAAACTCGGCATTTTGGATATAATAGGAAGTGATGCCGTCAATTTATACATTGGAGCCTTCTTTGAATCGCATCGACAAAATTCGAGTTTTCAATCACAGCGCTGTCGAGGGTTCAATATTATTCCAGGTTTAGGGCGTTCCAGGCTTGCTTGTGTTTACCTGTTATCTATTACATTGCACAATGTGGGTCAATTGTGTATCTGTTTGCAACAAATAAATAAATAAACAAAAATAAATAAATAAATGTGACTTTAATTTACTCCATAAACACAAATACAAAATAAACACAAACTGCCCACAGCAGTTTTGTGGGGATGTGACGTTTATTGTATGTATAGTGTTGCAGTGCATGCAATAAATCAATTTAGAAAAAAAACACAGTTGGGTACTCAATTATGTAGTTACTATAGCGGAGTTAAGCCCTGTACTGAGAAAATTTGCAGAAATCAGACCTCGTATTTACCATGATAAATCTTACATCTAAACAGATCGATATACCGCCCGATTTAAACGATTGCAACGTATAAACGTCCCGACTCGCACCTCATACACCAAACGCCGGCGATTTGAATAAACGCCGTGCAATCATCGATGGAGGAGCCGTCGACAGGTTTACCAACGCAGCCAGTCATCGATCGGCATCGGCTTGTTAACGAATAAAACAAACGCCAGACGGCTGCGAGAAAACAACGCCTTCAATCCTCGCCCGAATCGCACGGCGCGTCCTGCGCACGGCGCGTGCGCGCGACGACGCCACTTGGCGCCAACACTGCGCACGTCCTGGCTGCGCTGCGCTGCGGCTGCGCGCGGCTCCAAGTCACGCCAAATGTCAGGCAGGTTGGCGTACAACGTCATGCGGAAAAGAGCTGAATTGATGTCAGAAAAAATCCGGACAGCTTCAAATGAAAATGCCTGGGGTAGGTATTTCAAGGGTATAATCTTATAATCGGCGTCCAAGTGTCGAATATGCAATGAACGTGATAGAAACCAGAAAGATCAAAGCTGGACAGATTACAAGCAAAAACGTCGAATTTCCAAATGTGTCCTTCATTCGCCACAAGTGTAGCTCGCCTATCTCCAAACTCCCAAATACCTGAAATCAGCTCCGTCTCTAGAACCAATCTCTCATCTCGCATATTCCAATCCAATAGTGCAATATATGTACCACCCGATTGTCGCAGCGTGCAGATCGCCCCTCGGCAGTCGAGGCAAACTCGAAGCTGCGTCGCGCACACCGTTCCGCCTATCTCACGGCGCCGACGCAGCGCCGGTCTGACCAGCGCAGGGTCAACGCGAGGTCGCGGCTGCCCAGTGTGTGTGTCAAGCCCCGCGCCGGCGCAGTCAGCACGTGCCGCGCGTCCGTGCGTGCATCGGCTACCGATCGGGCTGCTGTCTGCGCGGCACGCAGCACGCACCGAGCCAAGTACCGCTTCGCGATACGCGCTTTATGTTACGCACACATAATATATAGCCGCTAGCCGAATGGTTTGAAATCTAGGACCTGTCTTGTCTCTGGTGTACAGTGGAGCGATACGTTACGTTTACCAAATACCATTTTACATTTAAGCCGTTGTCGGTTCTGATGGATGAAATCCCTATTGTTGCCAATGAAAATTATTTAACTGTGAAGCCGAGAACGGCAAAGTCATAGTTACGAAATCGCATTGTTGACTTATGGCAGTTTACAGCCCTGGCCCGCGGATAGCCAGGTATGCGTTTTTTGCGAGGTGCCAACAAGAAAAGTACCCAAAGCGCAAATTTTTGGCGTAACAGGCAGTTCAGAAACTAGGAAGGCGGTTTGTCCTGGAAGGAGGAGCGCCGTATGTCTCCTATATACCTTTCTTCTGTTCAGGATTTCTCTGTTCTGCAGTGGTATATATACCATCTGCAGAACAATGTATTGCTGGACACCTTTTATTCGCTGCTCTCTCGTCAAGGGCTGGCCAAAGTTTGACAATCTGATTAATGTCCGCACACGCGACGACAGTTTGGAGTAAAGTTCAGCGAGGTGTGGACTTCGCCGACGCCGACGCCGACGCCGACGCCGACGTCGACGCCCTCGAGTGGCTGTCCGGCCAAGCTCGCTGACCGTCACGACGACGCATTGCCACCACCCGCATAAACAAACCAATGGACGTGAATGGAAAAATTTATTACATGAACGCAATTCAGAATGAAAAAATATAAAAAAAAACTACGAAAAATCCCGGATAAATTTATTACGCTCCGGCTCAGTGGGCCAGTCGAGACAGTTCGAATATAAAGTGCCGCCAGTTTTTCAATGTCGATAAAATACGTTTTAAGCCAGTCCGAAAACCACTTTCAACGACGCGGCGCCGCGCGCGCGCGAGGGACACAAAAAATGGACCGCGCTATGGACGCTCGCTCGCTCTGGTGCACCGCGTTTGTGGGCGTGCAGTCTGTTTTCCCCTTTTTTCGCCAAATAGGACAACACTCTTGCAGCGCGGATGTGTCCGGTCTATTTCGTCCGGCGGGCGCACGCACCAGTTATACTGCTGGAAAAGTGACAAGATTTCCGATACGATCGGAACATGGCCGGTGAAAATCCTCTCAACGCCTCGAAAGGTCGCCGGCGCAGCTCGCTGTTTATCGGTGTGCCAAGCCCATGGCCTGACGTCCTGGAATAAACCCGGTCGCGCTTATCCCGTCAGCTTCATTATCTCTCGAGTAACAGAGCTCGTTAAAGGGAGCGGGCAATAAAGCATCGGCCTGGAAATCTGGAATTCTTCCCGTCGACGCGAAGCCGAAGCCGCAATGATCCCAGGGACCCATCGCTGTAAAAAGCCTGTATATAGACGAGAACGGCAAGTATATATACACACACGCAAGCAAGGGGAGTGTTGCAAAAAGCTTATTGCCTTGAGCAATTAGCATGAAATCGCGTTTGAAATTTCTCTCCGATATAAAGCCATATAGACGCCGACGGTAGTCAGAGGCGCTCTCTTCGTCCGCAAGGTACGATCCCGTGTACGTGGGCTCAACGCGCTAATGCTGCCCATCGATGTTGTGTTTTTGCATGGATATTTGCATAGAGTTTTTCATCCGAAGTAAATTAATGAAAATATTTACATGGTTATAAAACATGCAGGCAAAACGCTGGGGCTGCCCGTAGAGCCGCACGGCGGGATTGTGTTCGCGTTCTATGCGTACACCTATCGCTCGGCTTGTACTAAAAATATCTCATCGACGCCGCATTGTTCCGATGATGAAAAGGTAACGCAATGATGCGAATTTCAGAAGAGGGCTTCAAAGGATTACGTTTTGTTTCCTCTCCACGTGCAAATATAGCGCCAATTTTTCTCGCTTTATTGCGTTTCGCGTCCGGGAGAGCGCGTGGAGGTGCCGGGTCCACGCGAGCGTCACATCGAACACACGTGCGCCGGTCTCAGAGCGCGGGGGGGGGGGGGGGGGCACTAGTCACGTGACACCCCCTATACCGAAACCTGGGATCGAACTCGGAAATGCGAGCTGGTTAATTAATCTACATTCTGCACTCTAATTTTGTTGGATTCATCAAAGCCCGGTCCCCCCGTACCCACATGGACCGCTCGGCCAGCCCGTGGTCGGCAGATCGGAGGGGGGGGGGGGGGGGCAGAGGGGTGCACGGGGGGCGGCACAACAATTTGCCCGTGAATGCTCGCGCGGAGGTCTAGCGCCCCCAGTCTATTCCGCCGGCCACGGTGTACTTCAGCTCAATTCACTTTGCATATTGGACATTTTTGCGGCTTCGTATATCTCTGCAGCGCGTGTTTATATACCTATATAGTATACTCTATATTACAGCGCCCGTTCGCTGCGTTACGGAGGTCATCTGCGCGCCCAGAGCCAAGGGCGGCGATTGGCATGGCGCGTCCCCCGCACTACGAACTACGGCTATATGGGGGGCACAATAAACGAGGCCGGCATAGTTACGTATGTATCGCAGGATGATTACAGGCTGTGCTTCGTCGCAAAGAATAACGCGTTGGCCACGCTCGGCTGCATGTTGCCATACATCATCGGCAAGCGAACAACATGTGCAGCTTCGGCGTCGCGGCCCAACGACATTCTGGCCGTCGCGGCGACCAGAGTGTAATAACATTTCGCCCTCGAGCGCTCGAGCGGGGTGTTTCGACGCTACGTGGGTGTAGTAGTACCCAATACCCTTACACCTATCCTGCAGCCAGTATGGGGCACACGGTTCCGATCTGCATGTTAGTCAAATAGTCAATATTACATAGTACATTACCTCTCCCGGAATTACACAACCAATGGGTCCCCCACCCAACCATCCACCCGCCCATCCCTTTCCTGTCATACCCGCACCCCTTTGCAGTCACCCTTTACGTATATATACCCTTTTACGATAGCAGAGGCTATAGCTAACCCTTGCTATATATGCTTGCTATATCTACACTCATACCAAACTAATATGTGTTTCGTTAAAAATTGTAATAAAAAAATGATGTGAATTAACAACATTCCTGGGTTTAATATGTTTTTGTATTTAATTAAGCCCCCTTTTTTAAATAATTAAAATGTTTCCTCTGGTTTAGTGCCGGTGGATGCTCCATCCCCATGCGCGGCAACGGACGGGAGTAATTGCAGATATTTTAATAGACTGCTGAGCAGGAGTGCAAATTCGCACACAGAGAGAAAAAAAAGCAGATAAAACCAAATGTTACGTTACTTCGGCTTTTAGTTATAGACACGATAAAAATAATGGTATCAAAATTCAGGAAGAATCAATGAATGGAGCTTTATTTTCTGCAAATATATCACGTTTTCAATAACAGGTTGATGTTTGGGGTTGTACAGCAGCTGTAGTAAAGTAGCGATAAACTATATTTATCGGCGAAATGTTCATTACACGCAGTAGCGTCGACAATACTTGTCATGGTCAGTTATTGCGTTTCGGACCCCGCTTATCGGCGTTCATATGCGTAGATGCGTAATGCGTACAGATGCGTAATGCGTGCTGCAGGCCGGCACGCATAATCCTAAGCCGGGAGCAGTTTTGTGCGCTCTCATTTGTGTGTGTGGGGGAGTGGGAGGGGGGGGGGGGGGTGTTCTGGCTGCTTGCGCTTTGTGGAAACCTTATAACATGTTTATAAATTTCAAAAAAAAAGTAATAAGCGCCGTGGTGTTGATTGCGACGTGAACTTCTAATCGAGTATGGTGAGTATGATTATGAGGAGCAAAACACTGGCTAGAAATTGATTTGTGTAAACTGGAAGCCTTATATACTCACAGCATAATTGACTTGTTCTGTGCAACGAAATTAAGTTTATTTTTAGTATCAGCAGCACTTTGGAGAAATCATTGCGATTATCACCTGAAACATCTACCGAAAACACTTTGTTTTCGAAATTCAGAAAACCAAATTCCACCTTAACATGCTTTCTATTTTACGACCGTATACACATTAAATACATGAATAAACTTACACAAGCAATAATAAAATTTGACTAAACTATTAAAAGGCTTATCAATTTATGATTAATCTGAGGCAGATAGTAAATCACAATTGCTGTTTAATTTACCAATGGTAATTGCTGTTAATTGCATGTTGCGGTCCGAACGACCCACGTGCACGCAACGTGTTGTGCGGGGGCTGACATCGCCGCCTGCATGCGCTGTGCGTCGAACGCACCGGCACTACGCACTCGAACGGTACGCACCGGCACACAGGCAAACAGCACACGTGTGTGTGTGCAGCAGAAGCCAGACCCTGGCCAACGCTAATCACTCGCATTAATTAATTACAGAATGCAACAGCCAAACGCTCAAAGGGTGGGAAAGGGGGGGGGGTGAACGCGGGCTGAATGGCCGACACTTTTGAAACCGTTCGCTTAGAGGTAAGTATATATAGGTGCGTGTTTGCAATTCAACCGTGCCAATAAATAAGCGCGCCCTAGTTTGCCCGTACACACAAAGTGAAGGGTGAAATCAATCTAGAATCTCACCCCCACACTCGCGGTAAAAACCAAAAACCCACGGCATCATGCGTTTAGAAAATCTAACCAGACAATCCCGGTTAATCCCCGTGTGTTAACGTTGACTAAGCCAGCGCTTTGAAAGCGCTACGCAACTATAATCTACGCTGCACGTTTGACATTGTATCGTATCTATGCCCTGTGCCCCTGTGCCCCTGTGCCCCTGTGCACGCATGCGCGTGGACGGACATTGCAATTGTGCGGAACGTCGTCGGCGTCGCCCGCGATGAGCGTTGATAGCGTCGGTACAGCGGGGACGCCGCGGTCGACCTGTACACTGTATGGCAGACTAATGTCATGTGCTCGCTGTATGCCACTGTCAATACGGATAGGCAAATCAGCTGTTCCGTATACTGTGTGATTGAGCCACCATTGTGATTAGCGAAAACTTGCAAAAAGTCGTTATGCAAGCTGTAAATAGCAACAATCTCGGGATTTGACTTATGCGTTGGTAATTCTTAAACAGTTTCGAGTGCTAATATGAACTTTTAGCATATGGATATCTAATACAATCGTGAAATTTGATGTATTTACAGTTCAGTCACACTGACAGCAGCACTGAAAAACCTGATACGGCGCTTGAAGCAGTGTCAAGTGCTAGTATTTAAACTCAAGTTATACGTATATTGCTCTGCAAAACCATCAATGTTTTATCAAATTAGCAAGTTATGTTTCATCAAGATGGCTTATAAACAATTCCAAACACGTTCGGCATCCATAAGGTCTCAAAGTTGGCAGGTAACCGTTCTGCATCGCTTTATAACGACACGAGAACAGCTGGAGTTGCCTATCCCCTCACGGCTGTAGTAATGATCGATGTCAATCCACACCAAAACCCCCGGCAGCCCACGCTGTAACGCTCGCTGCGGCGACGGCCACGGCTATACGAGCCGAGCAAATACCGATGAAATTGCCGCCGACGCCGCGTGCATGTGCCCGGTCGCCACACTTCATTAGCAGTGCACGGACATCGGTGATTTGTGTACACTGTCCCACGTCACTTGTTGTCACTCTCTGTCGCCCAGAGTGACTGTGAAGCCACTGTGAGATTTGCGACCGACGCGTCCGGCTGCATTTACATCACGAGTATATAGGTAGATATATATATACACATGTGTGTCTGTGTTAGGGGTTTAACGAATGACCGTTGTTGTGCACGCAATCTCGGTGTTTGCGAGTCGTTTCGAGCGTCAATGCTCCATGTGGCTGAGTTGGGTGAAAGTGCGACGTTTCGACGGCAGCGTGTTTATGCGAAGGGCTGGTCGGGGGTTGAGTTGATTGTGTGCGAATTGTTTCGTTTGCCTGTCGGCCTCCGTGCAGGCGTCGGATTTTGAGTCGCGCACGTGGGTATATCAAGCGAGAGAGTGCGAGCTATCGCCCATTCTATTCCAAAGTAATGGTTCGCCCATCCGTGGCCCGCTCTGCCGCTGTCAACGACGTATTAATTGGCAGTTTGGAAAAAAAGAGCTCGCTTCAATTTCACATTTATTACTTTCCTCTCCCTAAATCCTATAAACAAGCTTGCCGTGAAGCGTGAACATCTTTATACAGATGAAATTGAACTCTGTATATACCTTCATAGCTGCTGTACACTCAAAGATTACGAATTCATCGCGTAATTTATTATTCATGTCTGTCACCATTTTAGGGGATGCGATGCGATTACAAAATTAATTCCGCAAAAGTAAAGCAGATTATTTTTCGTGGAATTCTAAATGATTTCGCAGAACTCTTAATGGGACTTTAGATGATGAAGGGGTTAAAATTTAACGTTATCAAAATACCACGTCAAACATATAATAGCAACTAGGTTAAATAGCTGCACTAAATCAAAATACTTTCCGGGAAAATATTAATTTTCATAAAAAAAACGGTCAATAAAAGGCGAAGCTGCACTCGGGGGAAAGATAGTTAATGAGAGCGGTCCATCATCGACACACATGTTTGGCATCCTCTCGACTGGACGACAGCGCCACGGCGGTCGTGTGTCCCGCTACGTCCCAAACGCCGCGCCCCAAAGTGGTGCCCGGTGCCCTCGGCACTGTGTTGTTGCACCGGCGTGCCGATCGCCCGAACGTGTACTGTCCCCGGCATGCAGTTTCCCCATCGCCGAGTCTCGCCACGCATTCACACAATAAACATTAAACTGCAGCGATCACTGAACTTGTACAGGCAGCCAAATCTTTGTCCAGTTCTTCTTTAGGTTCAAAAGTCCCATTTCAAGGACGTCATAATAAGTAGTTAATCTACTCGTAGTTGAGATCCCAACTGGAGTAACAACTGAATGGACGACTAAGGTATCAGAGACAATCTCTTTGTGCGCAAATAATTCCCGTAGAAAAACATTGCAATTATTTGCCCACATGAGTGATTGCCTCTGGAACTGTAGTGGTCAAATCGCTGCATGTGATTGGCTGAATTCGGTTGTAACTCCAGTTGGGATCTCATGCAACTAGGAGTTGAAAAACTTGGTAAAACTGGGCGTAACTGAATGCAATGAAATCAAAGACTGTGATTGGCTAAATTATGTTGTAACTCCAGTTGGAATCTCATGCAACTAGGAGTAGAAAAACTAGGTAAAACGGGGCATAACTGAGCTCTCGAATTTTCCTCCTCCCCGTGAACCCAGGCACAAGAGAGTGGCGAATCCACGCGTATTTCCTCGATGTCAGTTACAATAGGGAAGTACGGATGGCCAGAGAGCCTCACTTCCAGAGAGCCTCACTTCCAGAGAGCCTCACTTCCAGAGAGCCTCACTTCCAGAGAGCCTCACTTCCAGAGAGCCTCACTTCCAGAGAGCCTCACTTCCAGAGAGCCTCACTTCCAGAGAGCCTCACATCCAGAGAGCCTCACTTCCAGAGAGCCTCACTTCCAGAGAGCCTCACTTCCAGAGAGCCTCACATCCAGAGAGCCTCACTTCCAGAGAGCCTCACATCCAGAGAGCCTCACTTCCAGAGAGCCTCACTTCCAGAGAGCCTCACATCCAGAGAGCCTCACTTCCAGAGAGCCTCACTTCCAGAGAGCCTCACATCCAGAGAGCCTCACATCCAGAGAGCCTCACATCCAGAGAGCCTCACTTCCAGAGAGCCTCACTTCCAGAGAGCCTCACATCCAGAGAGCCTCACTTCCAGAGAGCCTCACTTCCAGAGAGCCTCACATCCAGAGAGCCTCACTTCCAGAGAGCCTCACTTCCAGAGAGCCTGGTCCGACATGCGTGGGCCTCGTGCGTGCGTCCCACGATGCACTAGACGTCGGCGAAGGGACTCCGTCGACGCCGACGCGAACCATGGAGGCGCCGAGTTCAGCGTCTTGGCGCGGATCGACCGCGCCGCCGTCGCCTCCCATCATCAATAACATCGTTTTCAATTTCGATCGATGTAAATGTACAAAGACAAGAAAACTAAAAGCTAGAGATTTGTATACGGATATTCCTAGACGTTCATAAATCATCTTGGCAAACTTTGATGTAACTTATAAATGCGAATAGATCGACGATCAATCATGTTTATATTAAATTTCCCATCCTTTAAGTATTACACCATTATTCATAGATCTAGGAATAATTAGCTAGGAAAATGTCATCTAGAATCTCACCAATAAAGAATGTTCTGGGATTTATCTATCAATATTGATAAAGCCTTCAGCGTGGCGTCGGTGGCTGCAGCAAAGGCCGATTCCAGGATAAGACGCTGGAATGGAGTCTTTCGCCGACTCCATTAATCATCCCCCCCCCCCCCCATCCCCCCCAAAGGCTCAACGAGCACCAGGCAGTCATTGGCGCGTCAATTTGAATTATTACAAAGTCTGAACCCGGCAGGGCCTAGCGCCAAGCCCGCGCGGCGGCTGCGTGGTGGAGGCGCCGAGTTCCCAAGGCCAAACGCCGGAACCGGCTGTCGCCGACCCCGAGCGCTACGTGACGCCACGCTCGCATATTCGGCAGCACCCTGAAAACGCGCCCGGGATCGATGAACTCTGCAAACGTATTCATACCTATGCGTTCAAGGCCTCCATTGATTCAAAGAAAACTCGACGATATTCCGTGTCAAAACCTAATTGACTTAAATGGTGGCGATAAAGTAATTCAGATTGCATTTCATTCCGCACACCAAACAATAAATCAATGTGGCCACGGTGTGTCATTGATTAGAGGCGCTGGGGAATCGCAATCCCACATCGTCGAAACGGGACCGCACGCTTTCCCGCGCCAAACTGCACCGCAATTGCATCCCTTGCACGCACGCACGCACGCTCGCACGCACGCATCGATCGCACGCGTCATCAGCTGTGCGGCGACGTCGTCGTAAATCAGCGCGGGCGCGCTGTGGCGTCGCGACGCTAATAAGCCAGCGGCGTCGGCGTCCTCGGCAACGGCGGCCGATGCAAATGTGTATACACGACCGCCGCGGCACGGCCGGCCATAACTGCCATAAATCCACGGCAAACATTGCCGCGTGATGGACGGCGATCATGACTGCCGCTCGCAATATGTTGCGCTGTCGAATATATATATATATAGGTACGTACAGGACGAGAATGAAATATGAAACGAATCGCTGACATTCGCAAGCGTGTGTATTGATCAATTGACGGTGATTTGGTGCTGATGATGAAGCTGTATAATATATAGGTTTGATACGCCGAGGTTCGCGGTGCCTATTTACTGCCCTGCTATAAGGAAGAATACCTGATGTGCAAAATATTGCTCCTGAGATATTGCAACTAACGCGTTTTGTAAAATTGCATGATTTATCTAAGGTTTTGTACTTGCACATTAATACTAGCTACTTTGTTAAAACTCCGTATCACACTTACGGTGTTTTAACATATGTGGGTTTCCTATTTGCAAGACCTCGGCACCTTGCATCGTTTTCCGAACGGACTACTGCAGGCGAAAACACTGTGAGTGTGTGTAGATGTCGTGTTATATCCAAGTTTCTCTTCGAATAATTCTGGTATACGTGATTGACTAGAGATACGGTGTTCTAACTAATGGAATGGAAATGGAAAGATGAGAAAACATCTGTTTAGGAAATCTATTTTACTCAAAAACCTCAAAAACGCACATACAGTGCTCTTTCTAAGCATGGTATTGTATAGGTGTGTGCCTATATACACGGAGCTACCTCTATATAACGCACAATTTGAAAGTGTGCGTGGGCAGCCGAACCCCTTATCACGTTGCTGCCCCCTCGCTCACGGGTTGCGCTGCCCCGAATAAATATCCGCGCGTGACAGAGAGGGTAAGAAAGAAAAAAGCGCCGTGCTATAAATAAACAGCCCCGTAAACTTTCTTGTTCTCAGCGAGCATAAAGCGATTTGTATTAATTAAATTACGTGGCCACGTCGCGTCTATAATATAATATTAATTTCCCACGACAAGGGGGAAAAAATGAAAGCATCGCTTTAATACGACTGTCATAAACTAATAAACATCGCGTGATGCGCCAATTAAAAAAATAGGAAAGAAACGTCTTCGCGTCGAAAACGCAAAGCTGTTCTTTCCTCGTCCCCTGGCCATTCCCCCCACCGCGCGCGCTAATCTACAATCCCAACGACAACGCGCTCTGATGATAATTATTTCTCTCAAAGACAAACTTTGTCCAGTTCCGCTCTGTAAAAGCCGCCGCCGCCTCTGCCTCCACCCCACGCCCGTAGCACCCCTCCACTACGACACATCTCCGCTCGTGCTCTGTTGACTCTACTTTCAACCCCGATGTCACCCGCTTTTCTTCTCCGGCTCAATTTTCTTTGTGCACGTCCAATCACAAAGAATCACACCGGCCTGACTGCTCGGCCAGCCGAGAGCGCCGTCGTTCCGGCTGCAGCCCCCGCGGCTATAATTGGACCGGGAGCGAGCGGAGCCGATGCGACCGCACGGCCGTGCGACGAAGAAGGACGCCGATGGACCAAGAGGCCGCCGGGGATCACGATAATGCGTCTAATCTCGAGCCCCCCCCCCCATCCCCCACCGCCAGCGCCCCCAGGCCCCCGGTCGCGGTCATCCTGGTGGCGGGCGCTTCAACAAACATTGTGTTGATTGCTGAGATTACTTACACTCAGGGTGGCTGCGGATGGACCGGGCGATCACTGCCCTCTAGACTCGTTCCAGGCACCGTTAGGATAGTTCATTAGCTAATAGAGGCTGCGATGTAACGGGCCGGAGCTGGCCAGCCGCATTTGCCCGTCTATCCCGTGGAGAGTGTATCGGCGGCCTGTATAGGCAGGAACTGGCAGGACCATGCCCCATGGCACGGCGCGCAGGGCTTCTGGCGAGGCGAGTCTATGTACACGTTAGTTAGATTAAATTGCATATTTATTTCCCTAAAGAATCCCGGCTCACGGACTGCGTAGTGCGTCTGTTTCCGCCCCCCTCCCCCCAAAAACCCCCCCGGTTCCCAAAACTCGGTGGTTAAAGTTGAATTAATTTACGTGCCACTTGAAGCCTACTCTTCATTATCCTCTCGTCTTTACTTCATGCGCTGGCTGGGCGTTGTAATTGTGTTTTATGTTTAGTAATTATTTCAAAGTCAAGATTCTATTCTTCTGAGTTAGCGTTTATGTAAAACTCGGAGATTCGCCAGGATTATAGAAGATGACTACGAAAATTATTCATAATTACTCAATTGAGTCTCATCAGTTCGTTTATAGTGCATTCTAGAGTCGGAGTGCGATGCAATAGCAGAGACGGCAAGGCAGCTGACGCTTGTAGATCGGAGTAATTGTGTTTTCCTACGGGTTGACGCTCCCTTTGCATTTCCAGCAAAGCCCAAAGGATCTGCATGTAGTCGGAAAACCCTTGCCACGCAATTTTCTAAACAAAGTCAAATCATAATCATAATCACATTCATAATCCACAGCGCTGCAAGACATAATTAAAACATACATGAGCCCCGGTTTTGTACATCTCGTTCTCGGCCATGTTTCGACCACAAGCAAGCTATTACGCGATATTATGAACAAAACCCCGAAAGTAGAAACACACATACACACAACACAATATAATGTAAATTCGTCCTAATTCGTCCCAGCGCTCGCATGATGTCCGTCAGCGTCTGCGCCGGCGCAGCGCGCAGCATGCAACGCGAATCAGACACCTGCTGCGATCTGCGACGTGCCGTCAGTCGCCGATCGCCGCTGCGGCTGCGCGGCAAGCCTTTCGAAACGCCCGGCCAGAACAAATCCAACCCGTCGACTATTTTCATCAAATTGTAGTTTTATTCAATTTTTTTGTGTTGAATCAAATCCGATCAAACATGCGTCGCATTACACAATCCGAGCACACACACACACACACACACACACACACACACACACACACACACACACACACACACACACACACACACACACACACACACACACACACACACACACACACACGAGAGACCGGGTATACAAAAAACGCTAGCGCGGCGTTTGACAATGGCGCAGCATGATGCTGCCAATATGAGGGGCTATTCATGGGGTCGCCCCTCAAAGCAAAAAACCAAAAAGAATCAAATCGAAGTTGTTATACTAATAGGAGCCTTGCGTTGCGCCCGACTCGATACAACCTTTTGCTACTGTGCGTAATACAGCGGCCTCCTTGATTCTTTGAACCAACCCAACTGGAGGAAACTTTATAATGAAAGCCAACTTGACGTCTGTCAAATAATGGTTCAAACAGAGACCCTTTCTTTTTATATTTAAAACTAATCGGTTTTGTGTCATTTCGAAATCTCATTGACGTTTACGCGATAATCTCGGCGTTGTCGATTATTTCGAGCTTGTCTGCGTATAAGGATGGGCGAGCTGCGACCCCAACTGTCTCTCGGCAGGGGGGGTAGCGGTGCGGTGAGATTGCGTGAAAACTTTGAAATAGCCTGTTGTGTTGTGTGTATAGAGAGATCTCAGTAAGTGGTTGTGCATGAGGCAAGCCCACAGCACGGCGCAGGCAGCAGTGGTTCTCATCTTCGCAAGTCGAAGGAGCTCAACGTCAATGGACCGATGTGCGCGAAGAGAAAGCCTGTCATCATCAGTCATCAATGCCTCGGTCGCTCAGCGCGAACTGTGCAGTGTGCATCCCACAATGAGTGCGACCCCAGTCTGCCGATTTGAATATCTTATCATACGAATGCCCAGTTAATCGTATTCATTTTTATAAATCGTTATCGGAAGAAGAGCTTTTCCACCGCTTCGAGCCGTGCTCATAAGACGAGATCTGAACACTGAACAGCGGCATATCTAATTTGCAAATCAAATGCCCCATTCATGATCTGATTTAAACGGTAGTTTTTCACAGCGCATTCCGGTTTTACCAGTTTATTTTTTTTCTCCTCTTCGTCTCAGCTGTTTTGTTATAATTGTTATTTCCAAACAAATCAGCGCCCTTCAAGAATTTAAACATGATCGATGCTGCCGAAGAAATGAAGCGGACTCTGAGCACGGCAGCACAACCGTGGAACTGTTCGCGCGACCGCTTGCAGTACACAGTGGACAGTGAAGGGGTGTTGCCTTATAACGTGGCGCAAATTAGATTCCCTTCCCACCCGTGCCGCGGCTCCCGTTGGCAAAAGTTCGCCCAAGTTTTCGCAGAGAATAAACCTGCAGTCGTGGACGCGATGATTTATAAAACTCAAACTTTAAAAGTTGCACAACAACAAAATTATAATAAAATGGCGAAATCCAACATGAACGATGATCGTTATTACATAACTTATAAGTATTATCTGTGATATTCATGAATGTATGAATATTTTACGCAAATATACGAGAAAAAAACAGAAATATATGTATAAATGTAACACTCTGCCATAAATCTCGCATCCCGAGCGTGGATATGATTACGTCGAGCAGAGTGGGTAAACACACATGTGAGCCGGCATGAGAAAGTATACGCGCCATGCACCCGCTCGGTAACCGCACGCACATGAACGCACCTCTCTCCCCAACCCCCACCCACGCCTCACGCAACACAAGTACTCGACGCACAGAGAGGGAGAGAGAGAGAGAGACATGCGTTCCGTGGACCACAGAGCGTGGCCTAATCTGCACGTGCACTTCCCATTGATGGCTCCCTGGGCAGCCTGCACCCCCCCCCCCCCCCCCCCGCGCACACGGTTCCAGAACACTCCGGAGTAGGCCACAGCGAGCAGCTGAGTGGGTATAGGAAAAACAGCAACAGCACCGCGGGTGAGCCCGAGCATTATGCAAAGCCCTGTTGGTTGAACAGGGGTCTGATGAGTTCCTGCCGACATCCATTCTTTTGCGTCATGCCAGAGATGACAGAGCGAAGATGATAAGGACTCTGCCAGTCCCTCTGTTAACATGTTACGTCGCTGTCGGAGTTGAAAGACTTGCTGCTCGAGTACCTACTGTACTGCACTGGTGCGAAACCCAGTGAGCGAGCATGCACCGCGAGAGAGCGACGATTACTGTCATTAGCGGCTGCCCGCTCGGCATTTAGTATAATGAAAAAGAGTGAGTTTAATTTAAGCAAAAATGTTGATGACAGTATTTGCATGATAATGTCGGGCCGTTGTGCGGCGGCGGTGGCGGCAGCGGCGATCGCGTGGAATTTTTGCGCCCGCTTTTCGCAAATGAAAACAAGCGCGGTGGTCGAGCGACGCACGGGAGCTTCTATTTTTGTCCGACGGGCGTGTGTGCGTGCGCGCGTGTGCGTGCGCGCGTGTGTGTGTGTGTGTGGAAAACGCCGGACCCCTCGCGTTGAAATTCCGCGCCACTCCACATGAAGTGATCGCGGTGCGAAACCGTAACGGATCGGGCGCGAGCAGCGACAGCGATAGCATCGTCGGCATCGACGACACAGAACATATATAGTTTTTCCCTCTTCTCTATATAATATAATATGTAAAGCACCATAGAACCAAACTGTGCACTAGTGATCAAAGGTATTAAAATATTCGCAAATGGGAATAGGTTGAAAATGGTTTTCACTGAACCACTATTCTATGGGATTTAAACGCAAATTATACGGGATCAATTTTTGAAGAGGATTTTGTACTATGTATATGGTTATCAAATTTTCAACAAATACCTGATCGGGCTGTGGCTTATATAATGCATGCGACCTGCAAAAGCGGATAGGATCAAAGGGAATCAATTATTGCATTACTCGTTATCATGCATTTGCACAAAAAAACATGGCGCTAGAGCACAGTGCAGACTTGAGGTTAATGCATTGCTTTTGATCGAACCGAACCGGACCGACAGCCACGCATCCACTTGAGCCTCTGTGTTTGCAGCCACAAAGAGTCGAGCCAAGCTGCAAGCACTGGCCCGCACGAGGGCTCTAGGTAAATAAACATATTATTAAAAACAAACATGATCTGCTGATTGTATAAAACACACAATAATGCAACGAATTGTTTGCTAATTAAAAAGCGAGCTTGCAATATTAAATACCAAATCGCGTATATTGGCTTTTCTGCAGAGATCAAACGGAGCCCTAATTAAATGTTCTCAATTAAATGACGAAATAGTTGGTTCCATTTGCAATCGGAGCGAAAACAATTTGGGCACGACACAAGGCACGAGAGCTGTGTGTATTTACTGAATGTGTACACACAACTTATATACCTCCTAGTCGTCGTCGTCGTCGCCGTCGTCGTCGCCGGAGCGAGAGTGGAGGGTGGAGAGGTGGACCACACAAGAGACGGGTCTAGGCCGAGCGACATCTGAAGAGGCGCACTCTCAAAAGCTCAGCTTCAGAAACAGGCTTCTTCTAATTAAATATTAAACTCGACACACTGGCAAATTGTGCTTCAGAAAATATTCGACACACACACACACACACACATAACGTATATACACACCCATGCAGTTTTCATTTATTGTGACGCAAACAACGCGACTTGGTGAAATGGAAAATGTCGGAAAATGATCTATTGTCGAGTGCGTATCCCTGTTTACCGTCGCCCCGACAACCAGGCGAGTTCAGCTCGATTTTCAACTGGGATGAGATGTGGCGAGTGGGGGGCATCATTTCGAAAACCTACGCGAGTACCGAAATGTGCCGCCTTTTCTCCATATGGTCTTGTTTTATGGGGGGAAATATGTCTGTTTTTGTAGGTCCAGTTTTAAGAGATTTTGACCAATACCGTTTGCAGCTCCGTTTCAACATTTGAACAGTTAATGGGGAAGGCAACGTATACGTATGTGGGGGCTTGCGGAAAGAAATACAAATGATATAGGGTCATTTAAAGGGTCATTAAAGGCAGGGCATCGATCGAAATTATTGGTTCGGGTTCAGGTTCAGGTTCGGTTTTTTTCTTATTTTGCTCATTCTGGTTCGGGTTCGGGTTTTTTCAATTTGGTAATTCCGGTTCGGGTTCGGTTTCAACACAGAATTAAGGTTTTTCGGGTTCGGGTTCGATGCCCTGATTTTAGGAGCAAACCTTCAGCCCAGACGACCGCCTAGTTCGCCGCCCATATGACATAAGCCTGCCCAGTGAATGAGTGTGTTTGTACATTTCAGGCTCGCTGACAGATGCGAAACAATTGCCTGCAGGGCCGCGTCCCAACCATTTTGCGGGCATGTTCATGAGCGATTGACACATTCTCCACCATCGCCCCCCCCCCATCGCCCCCCCCCCCCCCCCCACGTCCCAGCGCGCTTTGAAAAGTTTCAAGTCAACAGCAATGAGCACACACACACACACACACACACACACACACACACACACACACACACACACACACACACACACACGCACGCACCATTGATAGTCGTAAAAACTGTCGCGCCCGGCGCGCTAAATAAAACTGATTGCTGCAGTAATTTCGTTATTTATCGATCAAATAAAAGTAATAACGAATTATCGCACGAACGTGCTGATGGGAGGATTGCAGTTTCTTTCACACGAGTACGCACTATAGGAATCGGTGGCGGGGGACGGGGGCGTTATTCGGCCCCTGGTGGCGTTCATGTGTATACGCGCGTTGCAACTCGGCGTCGGCGTCGATTGTCAAGTGCTCATTGCGGAGGTGGTAATAGCGTTGTCACGTGACCCGCACCCCCCCCCCCCCCCCCACCCCCGCCCCGACGAGGCAATCGAATCACCGGGCGTAATCCTAGTCGCCGAATCTCTCCCCCGTGAATTCGCCGAATAAAATATAATTGCATTTATAGCGCGGACAATATCGCGCGGCAAATGGAAATCAACTGCCTACATAAACCGTCGACGCTTGAAATTCACACATTTTCAAATAATCGTCAGTTAGTTCGCCCTACTGCCCACCCGAGCCGAACCTACATAGGGCCTATATCCAGAGCGGTATTGGATTATATATTAACTACAGACTGACCGAAATATATTCGAATCGATTAATCAATTGTGTGTTTACCATTGCCAGGCAGAAACTTTTTTAATAAAATCCCCCTAATATATTCCAACGTATTTTGTTATTCACTTTTAGACCCAATTTTTTAATCTCCGCTAATAACATCGCCCATTGAGTCGCTCTCGCTCTCTTTCTACCCCCACGAAATTAAGTTTTAAAACCAGATTTGAAAACGCCAGTGCTTTTGGCCTCCACAAAACAGTCTTGCGATTTTGTTTTGATGCCCTATCGACGCCCGCTCCGCGCAGCCCGGTATATATACATGAATGGATCTCCTATATATATATACACACACAGCCCGTTATCCGCACTTTCTATACCTTACATCACATTATTTAAATTTGAAAAGAAGCTCAACTGCGCTCTGCGCGATCGGAGATTAGCATAATTATTATGCATTGAATCCCGGGCCGTTTAACTTCTTGACTTTCATTTACCTACCCCGCGCCGCGCTCTGTGTACAGCCTACCGTGCTTTTGCGCGATCGCTGACAGATGGCCTCAGCCTCATCGCAGTCATCGCCCGGCATCGACACTATATACGCCACGCTGCAATCTCGAATTCGCCTGCACCCCTCACCCAAAACATGCACATCGTCTCCTAATTCCTATAATTGCACTTAGCTGCATCTAGGGATGCATTAGACCATTTATAAACTCTCCGTCGTAGATTCGCTACACGCAGAAAGGCGACATGCACCCCATCTGCCGGACGGCCCGTTAAGCAATCGACGTCACCTCTGGTCGCGAGGCCAGAGGGCCCAACGCCCATCCAGGCGAGTAGAGAGCGACGAGAGCACTGCCAAATCAACCATATACCAAATTACTGTATAATGCAATAACGCCTGTGTTTCGGCGAGCGAGCAAATTCGACTCGTGCTGAGCCCGGAATTGCACGCCATTGCAGGGTGGAGCCATCAAAGGAACTATTTAGCTTTGCCAAAACATTGGTCAAAATAATCAAACTCAATGGACGACGATCATTGGTAGCGGGCCAAATTAGAAGTATATATGCAACTTGCGGCCGCGTATATACACATACACATATGTATATAGTTGGCAGTTTAATGATCAATTATTATAGTTGTTGTTGTTGTTGATGTTGTCGCGTCGGTGGCGGTGCCATTGTTGTTAATTAATTACGTGTGATCAAGTTAGTGGCCCTGGCGGTCGAATACGCGGCCGCGCGTCGTTCGCATTTGATTATACTCGTTTTGGTAAAGCAGCAAAAACTATGTATTATATACATGCACAATGCACATGCATGTTAGATGGATACAGCGATGCATCGCGTATATTTGTTTCGTTATACGAAATAATGCGCTTGGTTATTGACGCAGCGCTAGCGGATGTGTCGCAAATTGTCGGACGGGACACTTTGCATGAAACCCACACACATGCGCGCTCGAAAAAGTCCCAGGGTTCGCAAGTCCGCTGACTCCATGGCGCGGTCGCATCTGCTGAGGAGCACTTTTATCTGCGGTGAATGCGCCGCCCGCGCCTGTAAATGTACACCAAAATGTAATGTTTATCGCCGCGTATTGCGCGCTAAAAGGTGATCCAATCTCGCGGCGTCGCCGTCGACGGCTGCTGCACCGTTGCAGATGCACCCAAGTGTGGGCGAGGGTGGAACGTGTACTCACGGTGCCACGAGGGCGACCGGGCTGCAGGGGCGATTGTCAATGGATCATCGAGGGAAACCCGTTGCCCTGGCGTGGCGCAGCGCACATGCACACATGGGGTGACGAACGCCCGAGCGACGGCGAAAGGGGTAATAAAATCTTTCATATCACACTCCTCACGTAAACCCCCTTTGCTCTACGCGCTTTCCGGCGCTCGTATATTTAGGCCTATCTGCAATTCCAGGCCTCGCAATTCCTTTCATTCCTCATATAAAAGTTCGTCGGCGTCGTCGCTGTCGTCGTCGTCGCTAACGTCATCGTCGTCGGGGCGCTCTGATTTCTTAGATCCTTCCGAACAGCGCGCCCTCTGAACGCTAGCCTATATAATACCCCTCCCTCTCACCAAGCAGCATCCTCTGAGCGCTATAACCTCTAAATACCGTGCGTCTTGCTAAGCAGCAACCTCTGCTCGTCGACTCCCGAACAACAAACCCCTTCCAAACGCGCGTCGCAAGTCGGGAGAATTCGCCCACGCCGTCGCCGTTGTACCCGTTTCACAAAAGGGGCATTCGCAGCTCGGTGCATTATGGAAACCCCCGGCTGGCTGCTCTGCCGGGCCGGGTCTGTCCCGGTGCCGCGAACCCCGCGTGCCAAATTTCGATCGCGAGCGGCGCAGAAAGGGGACAGGCTTTCCTGCGCCTGCACGAGCTTCTATTTACATGTAAAATATGACATTCGCGTTTAAATCACATTTCACCATAAATCCTATATTGAATTTTTGGGAAAGTTAATTAATTTTTATTCCCCGGCCTCGCGTATTATATACACATACTTTTTTTTTTTAGCTTTGCGATTTCCTCTGAAAGAATAATATGATTTTAAATCATTTTATTGATCAACCTCTAAAAGGCTTCCATCATAGTATCACGTACAAGGCGCAGGGTATATCTACGCGTATACTGCGAGCACAGGGGTGAATTTGAATATGGAGTTTTGTGAAATAGGGGTGAGCAATACAAAATCGACCCTAAGGGAGGAAAATCCTTAAAGTCAAATCTATGGAAAACTACCCTGCTCTTTCAATCCGGTCTGTGTATATGTATATATATATATATTCCCCCACCCCCCGACTACTCAGCCAGAAGAACCATCCCTATTTTATGCTCTTGAATTTTCGAAGAAACTGCGTAATCCTGTGCACTGTTGCGCGAATCCTCACACTGCGCTTGTGCTGACAACGGCATCCTGCATACTGGTACCGGCACCGGCACCGGCACCGGCACCGGCACCGGCACCGGCACCGGCACCGGTACCCATGGCCAGCTGGGATACATACATTGTTACCCTCATTTCGCAGCAATACAGCCTTACCTACTATAGTATTTTTCACGTTTAGAAAGAGAGCGGTGTTGCACTCCCAAACAGGATCCCGAGCTGTAAGAAGAGCCATAGGCGTCAACAATCTCCAGCCGTCTCATTGTTTTGGTAAAGGCTTGAATGGTCTGAGCATCGAATGATTGACAACGCAATGCCGGGAGTCATAAAGAACAATACTTTCTTAACGTGATACACACTGAAGCATGCATCCTGCTTCTTGCAGCGAACACTTAGCCGGCCCTTTGGCCTTTATTGATTCCCGTTGCACTCAAGCCAGTATAGAGGCGCCGTCACCGGTAGCCAGTGGCCAGCCGAACGTGGCTGCCCGCACTGCACATCGCTGCGCACGCGTGCTGCAGCATTCGGCGCGCAGCGAGCAGCCTTCAGTCGGATGGTCTAGGATCAGGCCATGATTGATTTCATCCAGTCGGCCGTAAGCCATCGCACCCTCTCTCTCGTCGTACACCGACGTCTCTGATAGATAGAGATTTAAGGGATGAACGGCGAGCTATAGGGAAACATATGAATACGAAGTGTCGGTTTGAGCGATTGCGGTGCAGTCTGAGAGCTCCGACTGAGCATCGACGGTCGAACTGTGCTATACTCAGTCCCGACCACCAGTGTAACAAGACAAGTAACCGAGCAAGTTTATAAACTGAGCGCACAACAAGAAGTTTTATTTTCATGTTGGGAGGCATAGCAGCAGATGATATTTCTTTTCGGCCGTCACGACAAGGCCTGATATGGGTAACGGAGAAGGCTTTCATGTATACGCTCCAACAGTAATTGCGTTCATATTTACAAATAATGTAGCATGCCTAATTGCTTCGCCCTTGGATTCTACTTATAGGGGCTAGGCGAATAGGACGCAAAGAGCAAAAAGAGTGCACACGATAACTTGTGAATTGCGTTCATATGGGTATAAGATGCAATTACCGATGCTACGAAGCGATAAGGTTAATTCTTGCAAATGCCGAGTGTTTACAAGATCAACCCGATCGCGCGCGCGGCGCGACTTCCCATTGCGTTTTGCAGATATTGGTCCTTCTTCGGCCACGGTACGCGAGACAGCGCCGAGGTTTATGGTGCGGCGGCGCTGCGAATTTCACGCTTTCGCGCATGATTTCGTGCGGGCGCTAGTAATTGAGGACAATTGCCCGCCGCACGTTGTTTTAAACGCGCCTTGAGAGATTCTAAACGAGATATCTTAACTCTCACTGCGGCGGCTGCTTTTGGATATCATTCTGCACAGGTTTTACTTGCCTTGCAATGTGATGACAGATCTTCGATTCTGTCACTGTTATTCACAGACCGCAGAAGACTCTCTTCAACATAATATCAAAGTGACAGCTATTACGTATGCTTCCCAAACGGCAGCATGGCAAATCACTGAAATAATTGCGACATGGATACGTTTTTCCCCATCGAACGCTTTTTGTCACGCTTTGTCGACTCACTCAACGATGGCCTCGCTGGGGGAAACGCACGGTTTCCTCTCTGTTACCCCAATTTCCAATAACCCATGCCTTTATTATATCTTTTCCCTTGTATACACCAACGCGTGTATCCTCGCAATGGCTTCAACCCGAAGCCTCGGCGATCTCATTGCATACCTAATGCTATCCGTTGGTGATTGCTCACCTATATATCACGCTTCCGTCTCCAGACTTCATTTTCCGTCGCTTTCATGAATTTCATTTCCGAATCAATCCCATTTTCCGTCGGCCACTGGACATTCTCGGCCAATACATTAGCTGCATGGCCTGCGGCAGGCCGACCGGTACACACTATATGTGAGCGGATATGCTCTGACGGATTTCTGCTTGATTGAATATAAGCTAAGGAAGGAACCTGATGGCCTACTAACATGCTAGCTGGCAGCGTTCTTCAATCAAATATAAAGGAACCACAAAAACCGGCGTGGTCGTGTCAAGCAAGAGTATCCTGATAGTCGACACCGAATCTCGGGTAGTGTTCGGTGCGGGCAAGGGAGCCGTCAGACCGCGCTGGGCCGCCCTGGGCCGCGCTGGGCCGCGCTGGGCCGCGCTGGGCCGCGCTGGGCCGCATTTGGGCCGGGTCGGACCCCACCGGACATGCATGCTCGGAGGTTGACAGCCGTTGCCGCCGCAACATGTGACACTTTGCAGTGTACGTGCAGGGTCGCTCTTGCTGTTTATGAGTTCGCCCACTTGAGTCTACTAAATGACTCGACGGTTTGTCGGCGAATTATTTACGCCGTGGATTTCCTACCCAAAAAACAGGTCCATATGGTACCACTTCCTGGTGGAATCCTGTAAGGATATGCTTGGGAGAGACGTATTTATGTTTATGGACGCGCGGCGTTGTTTTAGGATGGTCTCAAGAGGGGCTCGTCAAAGAGAAGAAAAACGTGCTCGAGAACCATGCGTTTTTGTGTATTTCAACTAATTTGAGCCAACATTTTCTAAATAATTAAAAAAGTAGATTATTAATGGAATTTCGTTTCAGAATCTGTTTGGGAGCAAATTGAAAAAGGGCCGGCAGCCCCGACTCGCGAGCGAGTATAAAGCTAAACGAATTTTAATAACGCATTTCACATTCTCTATTAGCATATTTGCATTTGCATCGTTCCTAACTTATTAACATTCTTTTAATCGAAGTTCGCTATAAAAACATTGCGCTTCGATGGCATGAAAAGAAATGAGGCAACACCCTTCTGCAGAGACGTTGGAGGTGTATCGAGTTTGACATTTCGAACAAGCGGTGGCATGCTAGAAATATGTGAAGATCGCCGAGCTGGCAAGAAACATCTCGCGCCGTGTTTATTAACAAGCGTCCCCCGTGACATCCACCCCCGCCCCCAGACCCCCGACCGCCCCACCCCATTCGAGACGAGCGGGGAGAAATTCACGACTTTATTCAGTCAGTGTAAGAGATACCGTAACAAATAACTGGCGTCAAATCAATACGAAAGAAACATATAAATGGGGTGGAATATGGGTGCAGAGAAGAATGGGCATGTGTGTGCTCGTCGGCGTCGGCGTCGGCGTCGGCGTCGGCGTCGTGCGTCGTGCGTGATCACGTGGTCACCACTGGTGGACGACCCACGCACTACCTAGCGAAGAGAGAGCCTTGCTGGCCGGAGAGAAGACCACTCGGCCACGTAACTCTATAGCCTACCTGTCTTTTCAATTCAGACGAAATATATAAGAGCCTCTTGCAATTCTTTTCAATTTCAGGTATCGGGTATTCAGGTATCGGGTTTCAGGGGTTCAGGAATTCAGGTATTGTTTAATTATAATTGAGGTTGTCCACGTGCACGCTTTATTGGAAGTAGTATTTATTTGCAGGGTGTATTGAATACATTTCATTTGACTATAACTTCGCAAATTGGCTCACAGAGTACAAAATGCAGAATGAAATTTCGTTCCAATAAACTGTGAAGTATAATAATGATGACGGAAAAACGAGCTGTTTTCCACTTCATAGCAGCGTACAAGTCAAACCAAGGGAACGTGTCGGCACCAAAGATGGCCAAGTGCGCTTTTCTTCCCGCGGGTCCCGAGTCTACCAGCTGACCGCTCCCATGGCACGACGACTCTCGCCCGTCTAGCGCACACCATAGACGCGTTCTGGCGGCCGTCGGTGATATATTAGAAGACGCTATGTGTCTGTGTGTCTGTGTGTCTGTGTCTGTGTGTGTGTGTGTGTTGCCAGCGAGCCGTCGAGGAAACGGAAACTGTACAGACCATCGGATAACTTTCCATTTCTATGAGAAAAGTTTGCCCTGAAATATTACGAAATATAGCCCGCGAGGGTGGCGTGGCCGGCACTTATTGAGGGCAGTCGCCGAGTGCGCAGCAGCACTGCGCAGCACTGCGCAGCGCCGCGCAGCGGGCAATGGACGATTACTCGGTGTCGGTACTGGCTGTACGCAACGCCAAAAATCCAGCAACACTCGCAAACATTCTCCTGTGGACGCGTGTGTGTGTGTGTGTGTGTGTGTGTGTGTGTGTGAAAATGTGGGTGTTTTTTTTTAAATTGTGCCGACGATAAATTCTCATATTCCCTGTTTCGGGTGTAGATTTACGAGGCAAACTTTCTTGTTATTTTCAGGTGCGACATGTATACGTGGGGCGTTGCGTCTCTGGGATGGGACGAACCGGGGGGGGGGGGGGGGGGGGTCGCTCTGATCTTCATTTTCAGTGATGACTTAACGAGATGCAAATCGAGTTTGCGCGCGAAAAGTAGAGATTGTTTAATTATTTCTTGAGCACCTATTCTTTAATGTGAAATAGATACACTCGTTTAGGCGGCGTTACTATACCTATAACAAGTCGTGGAGCGAGCCCTTGGAATTGAATCAAAGCACCCCATCCTTCCCTTCCTTATATATTTTAGTAGCTTTATAAGCCTCTCAATTTACCTGCAGAAGAGACCCGGCGAGACCGTGCCTCTTGGTGATTTTCCTCTTTTTAATAATGGAGTTTTCTGTATAGAAAGATTCCTCTTTGAGTTCATATATATGAAAGCCCTCCTTTGATACGACAAATTCTTTGGCAAAAATACGACCCACGAGATCGAGGGAAATAAAGTAGAAAAATGATTTTCGTATTACGCAATGGTTCCGGCGGTTGGTTAATGGTAACCCGGCGTGGCATCGCAAAGCTACGCACTGAATCACGCCATGTTATTCGCGAGTCTCTTTATGTAAAGTGCGTTACGCAGGAGATGATCCGACCGTCGTCGTCGTCGTCGTCGTCGTCGTCGTCGTCGTCATCGTCGTCGTCGTCATCTCGGAGTCGCGTAATCGTGCGTCGCTCGCCGCGGCCTGGCGGCGGCTGGCGCGGGCAAAGAATCGGCGGAAGGATGTGACTTCGGTCGAGGTTTTGTCATTAGTCAACGAGCCGGCTTTTTGGTGGGCTGCACGCGGCCCCCGAGTCGTCGGCCTCGCCGAAAAGCAACGCTCGACGACGCAAATCGATAGACCCGGCAAAGAACCGAGAAACGGAAGAAAAACACATCAAATCGCTGCTTGGTCATAGTTCAATGTCGTAGAAAGATAATCATCATATGTCTTCATCTGAATCGGTTGGAAGATATCCACTTTTCCAAAGATAGGCCATAACTTTGGCGTCGGCGTTGGCGGCCCCATCGTGCCGTTTTCCCCGGCCGGAGATCCTGATCAAAAAATTGCAACTCTCGGCGTTTTTTGCGGGGGGCTGCGGCGGGCGGCGGCGGTGAATTTCTTTCGCGAACTTTGCAAACATCAGGTTCATTGAAACACAAATTCGCGAAAGGGAAAAATCGCCAAAAAAAAACATCTCAATGAACGACGGCGGACGAAATGCGTCAAAGTGGCGGTGATTTGATGCAAGGGATGAGAAAATAGGTTGGCCATCAACGTACCCTCGCCGTCGTCGGTGCGGTCATCAAGCCCGGCCGCCGCCTAACATCCATCCGCTGACGACGCCACTCCGAACATCACACACTCACACTCGATTGGCTATATCTAATTTACATCCCTGTCACCGGCGAACGCAACGATCTCATCAATGCGATGATCACTTTTTCCTCCGCTGAATCCGAGAGTCATCTGTCTGCATCTCCCTCATGGTCGGGTCCATCCACTCAATCGAGCATATTGGGTCCCTGCCCATGAATTGATGACGAATGTTTTCTGCGCACACAATCGCCTCCATACCGTCCGCCCCGTCGGCCGCTCAAGTCATTTCATTTCACTTTTATATAGCAGATTCGTGTGGCTCATATTTTCTGCTTCCGTTCCTGTATAGAGCGAACGCTCGTCGCGTATATGGACGACGACGCCGGCGACGTCGACCGAACATACACTCGTTTCTCGTGCAAATCGGCACGGCTTCCTCTCCGAGCCCGAAATCCAATAGGGAGAAAAATGAGACAAGGATGCGGGGGGAAGGGACACGAATTAATCACGATCTGAAAATATACGCCAAAGCCCTTTGGACGCGGCGGGCGCGCAGGCAGGAAACGTTTTAAGACGACCAACTGTTTTTTAGTTACAATCGTTGATTTTTATATGCCGACTGCGCCTACTTAAAAAAAAAAAAAACCTTTCTCATACGCGTATATAGCTTTGAAAGCAGCGCGCGGGAAAGTTATTGGAAAAATTAAAAGTCTTCGCGGTCTGACGGAACGCACGCATGGCTGAGAATTCGCCGCTAAATGAATGGGTTTCTTCATTTGAATTTCATTCGCCAGGGTATAAAATTGCGGTGCAGGGGGGGGGGGGGTGCACACGCTAATAAAACGTGGTCCTCTATTCGATAACATTCTCCACCGAATCCCATCGGCGAATCGGAATTTCAGAGTTTTCCAATGCCGCTTTCCACAATGATGCAGCGTATAAATATGCCGCGTGCGCTGCGTGCGTACAGCCGAGGTGTGCGTAACAATTGCACACGCACTCTGAATATACGCACCGCAACACGGGCTAGGTGGGACGACGCAAGGGCAACAGGGTCTTTCGCACGGGCGCCGTGTTTGCGTGTGTGTAGGGGGGGGGGGGGGGGAGGGGGCTATACCCAATTCCAAGCGAAATTTGTGAACGGAATGCCAAACATGTTCGAACTCTCACGGGACTAACCAAATCAAAACAAATCGCGTAGCACGATGAATATTCGGCGACACTCGCGATCAATAAATTGTTTGGGTAATGAGTTTGTCCGCGCAACACATTGGCCAGGAAAGGGGTCGCCACCGATGGTGACGGGGGGGGGGGGTGCTCTCTCAGCGCCCGGCTTTTGGGTTCAGCAGGGCGAAAAATAGCTCTCCAAGCATAATAATAAGTTGCACGTAGAGGCGCTCATGGGCAGGGCGATGATCAGGACCGGATCCCTCAATCTGAAACTTATAGTCCACGCATCCCCAAGCAACCCCTCCCCCCCTCCCTCCCTCCGCAATCCCGTGCAGCCCCATTGCACCCCTACGCATAGCTGGCACCGAAATTGGCGCCCTTATTATTTGAATTTGCATATTGACGAGTTTACCATCGAAGTCAATCGCCGACGAAGTAATACTTGGTGTACCTATTCCTACGCAGAACTGCTAGAGTATGAATTCAATCGGCATGTTACGCCTGTATCCGCATCGGGTCAGCACAAGCGTCATCTTTGACTGCAATCACGCGTAATTGCAGGTGTAATTACGTTGTTGCCGCGACTCCCGCTGCGCTGAGCTGGCGCTGCGTGCTGATAATGCCAGACATTGCCTAATCACAACATGTGGAAATATTGAAGACTGGTCATCATCATTTATTTTTAAAACAACAATGATCTAATTGTTACCTATTTAAGCGCCTAATTTGTATTTGCTACGAAATCATAATAGAAAGACAATAGCTTTTGTTATTTTCTGTGTCAGTATGGCATAGTTTTATCTGCCACAGAAAGCCTACTATCATTTAACGTTATCTCCAATAACAATTGAAATGCGTAATGTGTAATGTGTAATTACTCATTGCTCACTACAGTCGTGTACAACCAGTGATATGCTAAATAATGTTATTCGGACATCCGCCGATTACTTTCAAGCTCCACTAATTAGCAAGTAGAGCACGCATTTATATACTTCTGGAGGAGGAACGTAAACACAATTCCCTGGTTGGTATACACCGGCCTCGGTAACCTAGACCCGTCCCCGGCTGCCGGGGTGATACCGTGATACCGTGATACCGTGATACCGGCCGACCGGAACGCGGCGCGTTTTTCCCGCGATGCGTTTGCCGTGATTGCAGTGAACACATCGACGTACACCTCATGTAGAGAGCCGCGGCAGTCACAGAGTGGCCGGCTGAAAAAAACTCCCTCTTTCTATCGCCATGGTAAACACGACGTCGGGTTTACGACATTTTCCCAGCGTGGCTCAGCACGTGACTCGCAGAGGAAAATGATTGTAATTGCTTGTTTATTGGTGCCCGTTGTCATAAGAGATAATTGAGAAAATAGTAACACCGGTATTAAGTGCCATTCTATGTGTGTAGTATATTTTTTAGCAGCTATCGCTAACCCAAGGGTCAAAATATTTTTGTAATTGCTGTTTCAGCAGTAAATTTTAGTGTGATGTTAGCACGAAATATAATTACCTACACACTTATTCTTAAAAATATATATTTGCACAATAATACACACATATCTTAAAGCTGCGGCTTATGGGTGAGCTTGAAGGTGTTTAGTACTTCAATGCTCGTGTTAGCCACCTTCCACGCAACCAATGCTCTCCGTCGTTTCGACAATGTCAAGGTACATAGTCTGCACTCTGCAGACATCGCACTGCGTCGCGACGCCGTTCAAACGCTTATCGCCGCCGGGTGGGCGAAATTAGTGCAAAACTACGTCGCGAGCAAGTTTGTTATCTGCGGCTGAAAACGGCTGCCTTTGCTCGGCAATGGCCAGCTGTGTTCCCTTTGCATAGGGCCGCTTCCGTGACGGGGGTACACAGGAAAAAACCGTGGCCAAGATCGTATATATACGGGTCGCTGGCAGTTTCGCCAGCGTAAGATTCGAAGAAGTCTGCGTCTTATCGCATTTGCATATCTGCATGATTTTTTTTCTACCGGTGACCCCTCGATCTGTGCTATAAAACCATGGCGAGCTTGCACGAGATGTCTTGACTGTTTTAAATGTGAACAGGCCGAGTTGTGAGTCAGATTGTCAGACATGTAATGCTTGATCTTCCGACCTGAATTGCCCAAGGTTTTCAGAAAAAAACACGAAATTTGAAATGACAGTACCATCCATCCACGCCATAACTTCCTACCCATAGTGTATATGGGACCGATGGAAGAGAAGCCTGAAAGGTAATGTACTGGCGATTAGTGTTGCAAGGCGCCCCATTGACATGGGTATAATACTGCAGCAGAATGGTATCCTATTATCGCGCTGTTAAACATCAAAGCTCGACCGGCAAACAGTGCAGCAATATCAGAAATCAAATAACGAACAGCATTATTAATGTTGGTCAACAAAACCAAAAGCGGCCAACATAATATATAGTGAATCATCCAATGGCTGTAAAAAAAAACGCGATTGCACTGAAATTTGTCACCGGACGTCCAAATCACTTAGCAGGCCAAAATCCAAGCGAATACCTGCAATCAGACTTATGTGTCCCTGACCCAGAGTCCATCGTGAATCATAGCAATGCACTTGATGCGCACGTGCAGAAACTAGTGTGTATAGCGTCAGCTGGCGTTGCGTCACCGGGCACCCATGTGCCTCCGCGCGGCGGCCGGGCAAAGCACCTTGCGCGGTGCGCCGACACAATTAGTCACTCCGTCCCGTCAATCCCGTCGGTAGCACGCGGACCTCGGGGGGGCAAATTCAAGGAAATGGCGCACGCGAAATTGTACGCCACAATGGCTGTCAGTTCCGATGCGATTGCGACAGTACATATAACGATATAGTACCGTGTTTGGAATTGGACATGCCTATACCCTAACTTCTTGGGAAATTTCCTGCATGGAAGAATAATACTGAATTTGCATGAATACACACATTACTGCAACAATATAATGCACTTGTTATAATTTAATGCATCTTGTCCTGATGATATATTAATAGTCGATGTCCCTTCTATATCATCTATGCACCTGGCTGTCATTCAGTTGCGGTTGCTGCAATTTGTAATGCACCACGCCGCCAATGCGTCACACAAACAAAACAAATAACGTTTTCAGATAAAGAAAATTATGCTAAATAACAATATTTGAATTAAATATGCATTAGCCAGCCGCAGATAGTTGTGGATAATGAGTTTGTGGAGAACTGAATGCATGCATTATATATGTAGTTGGGAAATGCATTCTAATTACAATCGAGCCATTCGAGAGTTAATGTCCTTACATTGTCCTCATTCGGATGAACGTGGCAGAAGAGTATAGACTCTGGTTGATGTGTCATTTCATCCCATTGCTATCATCATTTAATTTGCATTATTTATGTGACTATATACTTGCTAACCGGGACATCGATATAAGTGTATGTATTGTGGCCTGGATATCCTCGCATCACATGGCAAATACTGCACACCGGCTTCGCATGACTTTTGTTGTAAATGTAAGATAAACGCATAATAATTATTGGCAATTGCAGCATCGAGCTCGTAATATCATAGGAAATGTTTATCACTGACATTGTATGAACTTGGTTCGCATCTCGGCTTCGGCGGCGGCGGCGGCGTTGGCGGCGGCAGCACGCGATCGTTGCCCCATGCCGCGACCGCTGAATCTACATACATAGCAGTTAACGCGTCAGATTTTCACGATTTTCCGGGGTACTCGTAAACAGTTTCCGTGAACGTGGGCGAGCTCGTTTGTACCGCAGCCTTCGTACCAACCACGGTTACCTAAATAATCGGCCGGCTCGTCACAAATATCGAGCATTTTCTCGGTAAAGTGCACGGAGGGCGTACACCCAGTAATGATGGAACCCATGTTATACAGCAAATTTGTTCATGAATAACTGTTTGTTTCATGTCGAAGTAGTAAAGTAACGCAATCTCTTTACGACCCGGCGTATACATGGTGGTGTTGTGTGTGTATAGATGATTATTACCTGCTTATTAGTAAAAACACAAACATGGGCATTAGCACACAATAATAATATAATATCTGAATTACAAAGCCAGCATTGGAAGTAGAATGAAGAGTGAGCCATCCAAAGGCGCACGACGTGCAAAAAGGGAAGTGAGTATGCGGAATGCCAGCGCTAAACTGGTGGGTACACATTCTATTCACCGGCCGCGGCCACTTGTACTTAGAGGCTGAGCTCGTTAGCTCAGCTCAATTGGAAATGCATTCGTCATTGTTAGCAGGAGAGCACTTTTTATGCAATTTTTCCGCATGATCTTCCGCATTTTTATTTGCACTTTTTCCTAAGCTTGCGCGCATTCTAACAACAAAAGGTAATGACGAATCGAGTGGCTTACTTGCTATGACCAAACGATTATAAAATGAGATAATCTTTCTTGCCAGCAGCAAATAAATAACCAAGCTAGGACAACATTGAGCCGGACAAAACGAACAAGTCGAGTCGGCACCGCCAGCACATGCCTTGTGCTCGAAGGCAACCAGTGGTGTAGTCCAGGGTATACGAAGGTATACGGAGTATATACTCACATTTTATTTTAGAAATTAGCGTATACTCACATTTATTTCAAAGAAAAGCGCTGGTAAACGCTGCTACCTACGCGAAGTTCTAGCTTTTAAATGTCTAGCTTTTCCGAGTTTTCCATACTTGTTCTATATTTCACACTGTATATACCAATTCACCTTATCTTACACATTTCCCACCCACCCATAGCACACCCATTTATCCACTACCCATTTGTCCATTCACCTTTGAGGCGCAAATCGAGATTTATGTAGACGTGTTTTAGTGAGACCCAAGCGAAAATATGTTTGATATGTGAAAATAGAGTGTGTCGGTAATGACTTAGATGTGGGAATAATAATTCAGTTTTATTTATACTGCCCCCCACCCCCCCCCCCCCCCCCCCCCCCTCTCCGGTTGGCGAAAAATTAGCGTATACCCACCTTTATTTCCAGCAATACGCCACTGAGGGCAACCACTGACCCGCGTGCTGCAATCTTTGCCATGCCCGTCGGCGGGGGGGGGGGGGGGGGGGGGGGGGCACACGGGATCGGGGACCTGCCATGTAGCTATTCCTGTGATCGCGTTCAGCGCCCGCCGTGGGGGAACGCCGGGAGCAGCCGGGACGCAGCCTGCAGTTGAGAAGTCCCCATAGTCCCGACTCCTGTCAGATGTCACTCGGCGCCGTCGCTCACGCGCGTCCGCGTCAAGTGCGTATAGCGCATCACACATGTGCGTATCACTTGCGTAATGCGTCTTCGTTTACGCCGCGCGTTTTTTCCTGCCCTCCGCGTGTCGTAATGCAGCGAGTCACGTGACGGCCACGTGGCAACGGGCTGGGATTGGTGGGCTGCATGCATCCTCATGCCCAAGTCCTCGCGGCACTTCGCTATAGAGTCTAACTTTGGGGGTACAGCTGGCAATGTCAGTGACACGAACTCATGAACATTGGCTCTGGAATCTGGATGAATCAGAGACTCCATGGCAAAGTCGTGAACATGACGTCATGCACATCCAGAGTCTCTGATTGATGCAGAGGTTATGTTCATGATATCGTGTCACTGCCTTTGCTAGCTGTACACCCAGTTCAAAGACGAGACCCTGAAGACGGGACTATGACGACGAGACTGTGAAGACGAGACTATGAAGACGAGACTCTGAAGACGAGACTCTTGACAAATAGCTGCACTGCGAGATCGCGCCTTCAGCTACGTCGTTTCGGCTTCGAGCGAGATGAATATTAACTCGGGCCGGTTGACACGAAATAAGGTGAACACCCTCGCACGGGGCGCCGGGCTTTGTGTGCTGGAGCAGACGCAATTTATACATATATACATACACACTCTACATATTTTATCCCACACCAGTTTTATGTTATTAAATTAAATATCTATTCCGTGAGTTTATAGAGACGTCATATAAAGTAATGCCCTCTGGTAGTTTAATAACTTTTGATACATTCTCTCAAAAATAATGGAAAGACGCCATAAAAGAATTATGATCAATATCTCTAACCAATAGATATAAGGAATGGAGTATAGATATAAAGCTGCGGAAGTTAGCACCGTACGGCACTCTATTGCATTTACGTATGGCTAAAAGTGCAACAAGGGAATGCAGTTATGTATGGGGCTATTAAAATGCATATCATCTGATTAAATTGAACTTCTAGAAACTGGGTACATATAAGGAAACGTAAAATTTGTATTATTCCGCGAAGACGCCTGCAGTGCAGAGTGGTGCAACGTGCAACACATCTCGGACGGCGGCGGTGCTATGTATGCATTTCGCAGTGTCGTAAAGTAGCGCAAGTAGTCTACCTTCCAGCACTTTGTGATTAAGCTCTCCGAGCGGCAGCAGCAGCAGCAGCAGCAGCAGCGAGCTCACAAACACAAGACAACACATACCATCGTTCGCCTGCTCGAGCAAAAACAGCACATTTTTATTATAAATGTGCTCGATTTAAAGGCGAGTAATTCGAGGCGGCGACGACGGCGACGGCGACGCGCGGCGGACAATGCCGTGGCGCGGCGTCGAGCGGGGCGTTTGTCTCGAGATCTATTGTGCATTCATCCAATCTCATTGATCGAGCTAGCGAGTCTCTCTATCCGAACTACGAGCCACCCTGGGCGGCGACGACGCAGCCACCGTCAGCCCCTGCTAGTTGTTGCGAACATAAAGTGAAGCAATTTCAATTCGTGTTTTTATTTGAAACTCTAGTGCGAGTCGACTGCTGAGAGACTGGCTAAGGAGCCGCGTCGAGCGAGCTGCCGTGGCAAGGCGTAGCAATTCACCAGGCCACAGACCCACACGCGCGTTCGCCCCGGCCCATTCCGACGATCGTTCATCCATCCCCTTCACGCCGAGCTCCCACTCGACTCGCAAAGATATTTGATGCGTCGAATTTAAAACTTTTGT
The DNA here is from genome assembly GCA_921293005.1 of Nemoura dubitans. Lineage (NCBI taxonomy): Eukaryota > Metazoa > Arthropoda > Insecta > Plecoptera > Nemouridae > Nemoura > Nemoura dubitans. The sequence goes on along the minus strand of OV121075.1, from coordinate 4,845,834 downwards.
CTCATCTTATTTCCCTTTGCCATTTTGTGTGTTTGAAAGAAAGTACCACGCCGTCTGGCCGGTATATGGCTTGCTGTATAACTCAGCGCGTTCACTACTTGGTACAAGCATCCGTATTTAAAATGGGGCGAAGAAATCATTCCAAGATTGTGTTCTCGGAGACGCGCACTTTTTTTCATCGGCCTCTTTTTCTCACATCAAAGGAATAAAACAGTATTGAAAGAAGGATGCTTGAGAGAGCTCAGAAGGACACGGGCAGCGTAAAGCGTTCTCTGCTCAGCCCCGTCTGTTTAAAAATACGTCTCACGTTTCGTAAGCCAGCCAGGCGCGGGTAGGCACGCGGGCCTCCTTTTCTAAACATTGCCAACTTATGCGAAGAAACGCGCTGGCGTATCTTCTGCGCGAAGGGAGGCCGCTGCGAGCTCGGCATCCTTGATTACATTTCGATGGTTTAATCCCTCGGCGCCCCGAGTCGAGCTGGTGATAATTCATCATCGCCGACAGAAAGGCGAGGTGTATACTTGATGTTGATGCTGTCTCTGAGGCTCGGCACAAACAGGGGGCGACAGGTTTGTGCCGCCCCGCCATGGGCATGTCACTACAAGTGTTAGGCAGGGGGTTGGGCGTAAGGAGCCGAGGTGGTAATTTAGGCGGGGACGTAATTTGCCTGCTGGCAGAAACAGTGGTAAGACCGAGACGCGCTTGCCGAGCATTTCTCACCTAGATTACGGCAGTGTGCGGTGCTCGTCGGTGCGAGGACCGCGCGCTGCGCAGCCTGCCTGCGCGCGGCGCGCGGTTTAGTCCCGAAAGCCGCGTCGTGCGCCCATGAATAATGAATGGCACATCATCGGCGCGTAATGGGGGACAGGAATGCGCATCCTTGTCGAGCATTACTTTGGTGATTAAAGAGAACGCAGTTTTGTTTCTGAATTTGTTTAAGTACGAGAATATTGTGATAGAGCTCTAGCCAGGCGGAGGGGCGGGAGGTTTCTTTTTAAGGGGGGGGGGGGGGAGAGGGCTTATGACTCGGTGCAGGGTGGGTGTGTGTGTGTGTGTGTGTGTATATGCGTGTGTGTAGTATAGTATAGTATAGTGGGGAGAGAGGGGCGGAGAGGGCATAAATTGGCAAAATTACTCCACCGCGAATGTATATATATATAGTACCTATATACGGGGGAGCCATTTTATATTTCGCACCCTCGGCTTTTATGGAGTGTATGGAGGCGCGTAAAACCTTTGCCTGAAAGCAGCCAGCGTGCAGTTGGCAGATAATTCCGGCCTGGCCGCGTTAAAAGCCGCTCTGACAAAAAGGAATTAGATAAAAACAGACGAGAACGGCGAAGAGAGCGACGAAGAGAGAGATGCGAACAGAGAGAGAGAGCGCGAGAAGGACGAGGCGAGCAACGTTGCAGCGCAAAGGAAATAATTTTTTTTAGGTGTTACTCGTGACTATTTGATAACTTTTACTTTTACACTTAGTCTTCGTTCAGTAAAACATTGTAACGAAAATGTACCGGAGCGGAGCGACCGGGAAAAGTGCTTTTCTTTTGCGCCGAGAGGCTCGTTGGTTCGGCGACGTTGGTTCGGTGAGCGACTCGATACAGAAGCAGTCAGCGTTTGAAAGACAAGTCCGCGAGTCAGCGCGTCGATGGTGCACAAGCTGGAAAGGAGGCGTTGTGCGATGCAGAATACTTCATCCCTTGGCTTGGGAGGGATCAGTGTCCATAGCCCTGCCCTGTCCTGCCCTGTCCTGCCCTGTACTGCCCTGGGCTGCGCTGCGCACAGCATTTATACTAAAACTCCAATTCGATGAAACACAACCGACATATTTACACGCGTAAAAAAGGGGTAAGGTATAATATATGTACTGTACATATATACACACACGGTTTAATTTTCCACCAACGTTTTTCTACTATATAGCTTCAACTTTTAATTGTATCATTCTGAACGAGCCGAATGCAATGCATCCCTTTCGTAGTCTCGTAGTCTCGTATCCTCGTAGTCTCGTATCCTCGTAGTCTCGTAGTCTGCCCTATGCAGGCGGTATGCCATCGCGCAGAGCGCCGCTCAGGCCGACGCCGACGCCGACGCCGACGCCGCCGTCGACGCAACGACATGGATGGGCTGAATCCATACCACGCCACATAAAGTTTAATCGAGTTTAGCTCAAGTTTGTAAATGTTAGAGAAGTCAATGTAATAGAACGGGGATGGGGAAAGGGACGGGGGGCGGCGGTGGTGGGCGGGAGACGGGCGGAGGGTGGCAAACAGTACGAGCCGGCGGACAAGTTATTCGCCTCGCCAAAACAGCATCTAACTTTCGTTTCGGCTTATTGTTAATTAATCAAGCCAAATTACGATTGATGAACAAGCAGCCGGGCCAGGCCAGTCGAGCGCGGCGATTAGTGCGATCGCGACGCCGGAGGAGACGCGCAAGTCGCGGCCGCACATCGATGAACGGCGCCCGGGCAAAAAACCGCTCACGACGTGCGCACTGGCGGAAAAAGGGCCAGGCACCGCGAAATCAAATTAATTTATTCGATTCATTCGTCGTCGTCGTATATATATAAGAAATCGGTGCACGTAACGAAGGAAGGCGAGCGAATGGAACTGGGAAGGAAACGCGGAGAATCGCCGTGGCGTGGTGTGTGAAGTGAACCCTGATGAGTGACGAGGGCAGAGAATGCCAAGGCTTCTTGCTTGCCGGTCGGCTCGGTCGGTCGGCGTGCTTGCCGGTGCTGCAGTTACGACAAGGAGGTATATACGTCTCGGCTGTGTTAGTATTACTATTGTCACGTCAGTGTGAGAAACGTTCCGAACTCCGAAGGTTGGCCGATCAATCCGTTCATATGTCCGTATCAAAGAAGCGGAGCGGAGCGTGACCGCGTCGGACTCCTCGTCCCCCCCCCCCCCCCCCCCCCGCCGGCCCCCCGCCCCCGCCTGCCTGCCAACCATCAACTGACATCTCGTTTCCGATCGGCTATTCTTAGAGGTCAACTCGCAGGATCGAAACAGACGAGCATCCATGATCCACGACAGAGTAAGAAGAGGGGAGGGGAGGGGGGGGGCGCTGAGATGGCAGCCACGATATCGTAATAATGGTGTTTGTTTCGTTGGCTCGAGAGTGAAGACGTCGACTCGGTGACGAGCTGGAGCGGGAGAGCGTCGACGAAGAGGCGACCCGGAGTGTACGGACGGCTGGGGGCCCGAATCTCTGAACGCCGTCGAAGGTCTTCGCCGGTAAACCGCGACTGCCGGGTCGAACCCAGTCATCATGCCGCCGGTCGGCTCGCGGCCCGCGGTTCGGTACTCGACCGCCATGACTGCGCGACGACACTTTCACACATCATTGCTGTCCTCTCGCTCCGAATCAGAACAACGCGCATTGCTTTTTAGACGTCTTTTTTCTATGCCTCCGTTGATTTCATTCATGTTTTGTGACCTTTGAAAAGCGAACGAGTGCACTTGACAGATTACCCACGAGAGCGTGGATACCGCCACCGGGGCATAGGCGGTATAGGCACGACCAGATATCCGCTGGCGTCTCGAGATCTATCGATTCGAGTTTATAAGGCCCTAACACTGCGCTAGCTGGCTGCTCGTATAGCGCTCTCGCCTGTTATCAACTTCTCAAGTACCACGGCTTACGATCGGAAGGACTCTGAAGACTGCGCGTCGAGATCAGAACTCGTTTTCCATCGATGTGATTGTTGTAAGAGGTCCTAATTCTCTAGGCCATAGCCATTAGTCCGATCCATTATGTGGCGAGCTGCATAGCGCAGAGCAGGCAGCCTCATGCCGAGGACTCTTTTCCTTCCTTTTCTTTCCGCACGATTTTAAGAATGGACAGAAATAAAATAATGATAAGGCCTGGTGGCTGCGGCCTGTTTGCGCCTATATCTTACTAAACAACTCGCTATACCCCAAGGGCCACCACCATTCATTCACCCTTCATATTATATTCTTTGTATAAAGGATTTCAGTTCCATCTATGTCATGCTTCTATACTTCCACCTCGCCCTGCACAGGATTGAATACTTGAAAAAAAAAACGATACTAGAGATTATGAAGGCTCCTTTTCTCTGTTTCGAAACCTTTTAGCGAATTGATACATATTTTAAGGAGTTATTATTATAATTTTCGGGAAAAGTTTTAATAATTCAGGACTATATCTCGTCGTAGATTTCTTTAGAAATTTTATACGCGATTCATCGAACTTTTTGGTGATGAAGACGTTGGAAAAAAATTCCACTTTTCCCACCGAGACGGCAAAACGACGCCGCACAGTAACCCTATTTGTTCGCGGATGTACAGACATACAGAGCATCTACTAGTTGCAGCGAACGACTAGGAAAGCGGTCGCATCTGTTTGGCATTTGAAAAATCTAATTTCTATATAATGGGCCTTCGTGGATAATAATAAATTAACTCATAACGGCACCGAGTTCCGGCTATTTCCATCACAGTCACTGGACAATGGGTACAGGCTGCACTTTGGGATGGGGACACGCAATCGCAGGGCAGGGCAGGGTCGGCAAAGGGTCGCAAGGCGTTTAGACGTACTCACCGACGACGACGACGTCGACTGGCAAGTACAGGGTACCGAGGGCCTCGTCGACGTTTGACCCGCGCGCAGCGTACACGTCTAGTAGGTATAGACGTCCACCAGGCTCGCATGGGCGGGCCGCGTCGGCTGCGCAGGAATAGAAACGAATACAGCGATAAATTAAATTGAAAATAATTGTTTCGTGTACAAGCTTGTTGAAATGGGTGTAATTATATGTAATTATGTAATATTTTCAGTGCTGCGAACACAGATGGCTGCCGGACACTCCTTAGCAGAAATTTAAATTAATTCGTCGACGTAGTATGGTATATACATATGGAGGCAGAGGAACTACTTCGTCAGCTGTGTGCGATTGAACTCTTATTGGGCGAAAACGAACAAAATGTATAAAGCACTACAGACAAACTTGTTTCAGGTTAAAGCTGGTGAACCTTGCTTTGCCACTTGACGAAACAAAACGGAAAAAATCTCGAAACACTGGGAGTTCAATAGAATATAACGTCTCGTTGTTTCAACTCGACCATCAAAGCAAAGTAAATGAAAAGTACCTATATATATATATATACACTGTGCACCAGCCGACGAGACAGTCGAAAAAGTTCAAGAGTGGCTCCAAAGTGGGTTTGTTATACGACGGGCATAGCCGATGTAGGTTGAACGGGCGACGACGTCGCTCTCTGGCTAATTTATGGAATGGGTGGTTGCTGCTTCATTGCCCGATTTTATCATTTTCATAAAAACTTCTTAAAAACTTGCTGAAATAACGAAACGTTGCTGTATTAGAGTTGTGCGGTAAAGTTTTATGTACACGGTCTTCACGGCTATGCGATGTATATATATATAGGTAGGTACTAGACAGGTACTATATTGTAACGCAAGTCCTCTAAAATGAGTTTTATTATCTCACTTTGAAGAGTGCCTGTTAAATTCGTGCACTGCTCCACGGTCACGTTCCCTTCTCAGGGAAGAACCGAGAACGATTGACATCTGCACGATTTGCCCGACGATTTCACAAACACACAGTTTTATGCCCGCGCGCTGCCTTCGGATTTGGCCTCGCACTCGCGACCGCCAGCGCTGGCAGCGCGACCCCGTCGAACTCCGGAGGAGCACACACAATATACCTTTGGTCCACGGCGTCGACCTGCTCTCGAGATCACACTTTACAGCTGTGGGTACAGGTTACAACTCACGCGGAGAGGAAACAGTATACATAGTAACACATTAAAACACGGTTCGATGTATGATATTGATAGTGCCAGTGATGCAGTGGCTCATTTGACCTTGAGAGTTTGATCCTTTTTGAATCGTTCTCATAAAGGTTTTTATAATCTAGTTTTACCCGGCTGCTTCCCCTTAAGAGAGAAGTAAACGGTTGTGGTTTTGGTCGATTTTCGCATAAATTTCACATTAATATGGAACGTCTCCTGGCTACAAATTATTTAGAAAAATTTTGAACAAAAATATACGTGTTGTTAAAGAGCTACTGAATGGCGGATACTATTTTTTTTAGTCGTTTTTTTTAAACTTGGAGCTGGGGGAATTTTCAAAAAGTGCCATTTTAGTGCCATTTTAGGCACTTTTAGAAAATTCCTCCAGCTGCAAATTAAAAAAAAACTACGAAAAAAAATAGTACCCGCCATTCAACAGCTCTTTAACAGCACGTGCTTTTTTTCAAAATTTTTGTAAATAATTTGTAGCCAGGAGACGTTCCCTATGAATGTGAAATTTAAGCGAAAATCAACCAAAACGACAACCGTTTACTTCTCTCTTAAACAGTTCCTGGCAGCAAGCGGCCAAAAGGCAGAAGGTTCGGTGGTGATTAGAGGACTGACATGTGAATGGAAATCTGATAGCCGACTGATGCCCAAACGACCTGTAACTGGCAACTTGTAACTTTAAACCTGTTAGCTGCTGCTGACAACTGTAATGTTCTCTGGATGGACCCTACTAGATAATGCGTAAAACTATACGTAAATGCGAACAAGCAGTTTTTTCAATCTTGTTGATGATTGCCCGATGTGCTTTGAGGCACCACACATTTTCTTTTGTCTTCTTTATTGGTAAATGACAGACTCGAAGCAAAATATAAGACTTCCAGTAACGCAAAAACTACAGAAGTTCATTTGTACGAAAGTCAACCTCTTTTTTAACTCGTTAATAAATGTTACACACTTTTTCATTCAATAATCGTTAAAGATATCCTGGTGTGTTTTCAAGCAACCAACATTTTGCACAAAACTATATCAAAATGTGATTTGAATGCTAAATCAAAAGTCTCACTGGTTTCCCGACGTTTCGTAACGACGTTTTGAAATACCTAGGTTTTTTCAAAACTAGTGCTAAAGATAGCATGAAGTAGACACGAGTCTAAGAAATTTGAAATCCACATTTTGTTACGTATGAAAATATAACTAAGTCCAACATGTTTACATCATTCTCTGTCGATACTCTCCTATATAATCGTCAAGAAAATAATACATTTTCTAATGGGGTTGTTTGTTACTAGTTAATTATAAATTTAAGCATCCCTAAGAAAATTCAATAGGAATCAGTTACCCTATTCAGTGGCGTAACTTCAAATCGGAGTCCCCAAAGCAACAAAAAAATGCGAGGCCCCCCTTCCCCCACCAGTGTCGGCAATTTTTTTAAAGTTGAACCGTAAAATGACGGCCGATGACGTTTCCTGAGGGAATGAATTTTTTGAAAGCTTGTATACTGGGAAAACGTACTAGATTTTAAAAAGTCCTTTCACTTTAAAAAAATCATCTTCTGCCTGCTCGAGGCACACCTGAGCCCGAGGCCCCCGAGCACTGGTAAGTCTGCTCCCCTCTAGTTACGCCCCTGATCCTATTCCTATCTCAAAAAATTTGGTAACAATTGTCAACGAACGAGAACGGTAACGTAAAATGTAGATGCCCATCAACGCGTTGATGATTTCTGTAGTCCGAGTAGCGGACACGTCGACATAAGAGCGCTGCAGAGGATCGAGTGCAGGCAGGCAACAGCATGGGAAGGGCAGGTCACGGAACTTTTGTCGGAAGTCATCTTCATTAGCCGCGATCGGTCATGCCGCTAACCAGCCAGGCGCAACAGATTCATCATTCGCTTATTTTCAGTTCCTTGTTTGATCAGCTATGATCGTTCCTTGACTGCGCTAGAAACCATCGCCTGACTCCTTCGACGGCAGGGAACATCGCTGATCGTGGAGCCTCCCAACAAATCAACCATGCACCCATTTGATTGACCCGTACTTTTCTGCTTAATCAATGCTTTTTGAAGTTGTAGAAAATGCGAATGATTACTTACCAATCCGTAAGCAAAGGCGTGCGCAGGGTGGGGCGAGTGTAGGCCGATGCTCCAGCTAATTAATTTTCTAAAACGCGTAGATTTGCTTGAAAAAACCTTGATTGTTCAAAATTTTCCCGGGGGCTGGGCCCTCGGACCCCATTCCTGTTGAGGGCCCTGTCCCCCCCCCCCCCCCTACGCGCCTGCTTATACTACCTCACTAGGCTTCCCTACTCTGGTATAACCATGGTTGATTTGGCCCAAATTTATATAAGCATGCCTGAGCATGCAGCAATAGCTGGATTCGGACAAAATATTGAGCAATATAGAAACTCTAGAAACCGTAAACTTTTCGCCTGCGGCGCAAAAGTTGTCGTCAATTGATGCTAATTACTGATTTTATTAAATATTAAACATCTTTGCTGAATTACTGGCTCCTATTTGCAATGACGTGTCTGTTTTTTTAAAAAACCCGCGAAAAATTAGTCTGTCAATACATGAGTCGAACAGAAATTTAGAACAGGAACCTTCTTGCAGAGTATATCAATCGTAAAATATGCAGTGTTCTGACCAATCCATTCTCAAGCCCCAAATTTACCGCAAACGCGTACATTTGCTGCAATGAAAACCTTGAACTCCAATTATTTGTTTTGGGCTGCGCCCCAAACCCCCGAAATTTTTAATGCATGTCTGTCCCACTCCCCCCACTGAAAAAATAGTTCATACGCCCCTGCCCCCAACTACTACTGTTTGGCCCCACCTAAGCTGGGACCCTGCGCACGCCAATGTCCGTTAGTGTTCGTAAATAATAAAACTGGATGAAATGAAATATTCAGATACCTCTTACCTCCATATAAATTATCAGGTGTGTCAAATCGTAATATTTATTCGTGCTGAGAGAGAACTAAACGATAGCGTTAGTTGTGGTTTGTCCTATTTTCTCATATAGATTCGATCATTTCATTACTAGGCCATAGCAGTGATAGAAGCCTTATTAGGTTGTTGTATTTAAAAATTATACCGGAGATAATTTTCAAAAAGTGCCATTGCCCAGGAGAAGATCCGTTTTAATGTTAAATCTATGCGAAAATCGGCCAAACCACAACCATGTACGCTATCGTTTAGTTGTATGTGCCTACATAGGTATGTGTGAAAAAGAGAGTTTTATGCCACCTGGGTGCCAAGCTCCCAAGCTACTTTTTTGCGCCATCTGTTAGCTATATTTTAAACTGAAATAAAAAGCGATTAACGATCCGGACTACGCTAGTCAAAACTTGAAATAGCAACATCGCATTTTTTAAGGGAAGCTATGCGTATTTTCGAGTAATCACAAATATTTTGTACCGTTTTTAATTTACTTTGCACGTTTTTCTGTTCAATGCAATATTGTATTTTGTGTTTGGAGCATACATAGTTTTCGAAACCTACCCTATCTCTGATTGGTCGAATTGCCACGTACCGATCCAATCCAAGTACTGACAGTTTGAGCTACGCGTACACAGTATTTTGGTAATTCCGTGGTTTCTCTGACTAAACGGCAAAGGTAAGATCCCACACAATCACAATAACAATTAATACATTTTCAGTTACCTCTACCCTATAGCTTCTTAACCATTATTGCTACGTTGTTCACAAATTCTTCGCAGCGGCGAATGCAACTCCCACAGAAGTGAGGTTAATGGCTCTTATTATTATTATTATTATTATTATTATTTATTTGAATTGCTATTTTTATTCCAGATAATGATTACCGACGTTCAGCTGGCAGTGTTCGCCAACATCCTGGGAGTATCCCTCTTCCTTCTCGTGGTTCTATTCCACTACATCTCCGCCAACAACATCAAGACTTTATAAAACATGGGCTACTACGGGACGCACCGCTGTGGATGTTACTCGCCAACTATTCTCTCTTGATTTTTGCAATGGTTCATCTACGATCATGATTTCACTGAACTCTTACTTTCCTCTCATGTGTTTGGATTTTTACTAAAGAATGTATCATATTCATATTGCTTTCACCAATCTCAATGCGTTCTAATATTTAAATATTTCCAAAATTATGTTCTACCAAAAAATCCAATGTCATATCCAAACTAGGTATGATTTGTTGGTTAATTGTAAAGCTTTGAGATAAAACTTTCGAAAATAAAACCTTGGGCAACTCTTATGTAGGTATATGCTGGTATCTTTAAATTCTTTGATATTTCCTACAAACCCTCTTCCTTGCCTAAATCTTTTGACAGCATTACCTTTACCACATTGCAGCAGACAGAAAGAAATGCACAGGTACAAACATTTTTTCAATTGCAGTTCCGAGCATTTTAACCGTTAAAATATTTGTCTTCACTTTGCGCAAGATAAGTTGCTAAGAAAAAGCATTCAGAAATTTGAACCCAAAATTAAACAAAGACTTTAAGTTTTACCTACTACTCTAAAATTAAAATTAATAATGTAAATAACTTGCTTTAACTACCTACCGAGTCTCTAAATGTTTGAAAATTTTTATAGAAGTGGTTAATATTGTTGATATGATAATGTTGATTGAAATAATGTTTGTAAATATTTGCTGAAATATTTGTAAGGAATCAAGTAGGTATGAGCTTTTTACTTCAAAAAACTGTGCAGGGCTTGAATAATGTTAATTGTCAAGATCTTGTACATAATATTATGTCACAAGGTAAGGTATGGTGAGTTGATATTACATCATTTCATGTTTATAACACTTGACTTGCCATAGAATATTTTTGAGCTTAGATTTAGTTTTTACTATGTCTTTACATATTTCTTTAAATAGATGACTTCGACCATTGCTAGCCGGGATACGCAACTAGCTCAACGCTGTACCTATGTTTCCCATGCAACGTTAAAGTATAGGCCTTACTAGCTGTCATCTTCGGTCAGATCAACTCTATAACCGTGATTATGCCGTTATGTATTGCTATTTATAGATTAAATATGTACTAGTCCATTCTAAGAAAGTAAATTGAATCTTAGAAGTTAGAAGTAGGTAGATATAATCCCCTTGTTTGTTTGTTTTAATGTTTATTCAGTTTTAAGATTACGTAAAAACGGCAACATACATGTTGAACGCAGTGAGAGCTGGCACGGCATGCTAGTTGCCTATCCCGTACCGGAGCAGTGATCGAAGCTTTGACAACAATTATTATTATTACATTGCCAGCCCCGCATTCAGTGGGCCCTAGTGGGAAAATTCGCAAATCCAAATTCGATTGGAGTGGCAAGGTATAAAGATTTACAATGGCGGGCCGTGCTACAACTTGTCAGTCATTACCATGTGGACATTAGCTACATGTCACTCTTGATTTCCTTTCTGAACTATTTTGAACACCTTTTTTATGTACTGCATACATAGCGCTAAAATGCATTTAAAATATAATTTTATTGATATCTAGGTAGGTATCATACCTTGTCATGAACAAACTATCCAGCGGAAAATCACGGTCGTTCTCCAGGCGGACACTTGTGGAGCATAAAACATAAAACTGAAACTTGCGTGAGCATAAAACTGAACAATATAAACAGATTTATATGGATATCGAATTCCTTGATATTGTTGATAATCACATAATTAATTTTGTGAAATCCCACCAAAACCAAACCAACCAATCGCCTTCGACCAGCTGAGCGAAATACGAAAATTCAAAATGGATGGTGGTGTGCTCAAGTACAGTGAATACAACGTTACTTTCGTAAATGTTGCTCTTTTATTGAGCATCTACTCATAAAAATGGCCATTAGAAGTAGCATTTTTAGTATTATAATGCGGGTTCTATAGTAATTTACGATCTCCGGGCTTCTTGCCTTAGGGCAGCCGAAAAATGGAAATAACCATAACCTCAAAGAGTCAATATGCTCGGATTACCGTGCAGAAACTATCTCAATTAAAAATTTAAGAGGTTCAAGTTCTATTACTCTAGATATGAGTAATCTAAGACAGTTTTTGTGCATATTTCCATGTCTCTTACTACTAATAGCATGTTCAACCCCTGCTGAAGAGCTGGGCTCGTCCCACGAATATCACGGTGCCGACTGTAATTGTTCCACTACAGTCCAACTTGTGGACATAATTTTCACTACGCAACTAGTGAAAAATGGTACGTATATTTGTCAAAAACAGGTTTTTGGGATGGACTTTTTCTGCTTAAGGAAGTTGTCACAAATTATGCATTTAATAAACTGTCGTGGAATTGATTTGTAGAGTACATTGTCGCTTTCAATGGATACTACAATCTACTTACGAGGGAGAAATTTATCAAAGCTGCTCTCAAAGCATCGGGAGTCAATAATTGGAAGATATTATCTCGTGATAATGCAGCAAGTGATTATCCTAGTGACTTTGATGTCATACAGGTAGGATCATCAGCACTTTTTGATATTATTTCAAAGTAGGTACTTAGAACCTAATTAGTTACTGAATATACCAAATTGGTAATTGAATAGAATTGTTGGTTATTTGATTTGATGTTGTTAAGTTGGAGGAGACGGAGAAGAACAGCGGACTGGACGCATTGAATGACCATCCTAGCATCAGACGCGTTACACCGCAACGTATGGTCCGCCGCACCCTTAAGTATGTTAACGTCACCGAACCAGAACCATCGGAAAAGTCGGATTATAATCCATGGCAGTCATCCAGACCACTTCGACGATCCAGTCTGGGATTGGTGAGTACTAGAAATCATGTCAAAAACTATTCTAAACATAATAATTGTGTGTAGAAAGAACAGTCAAAAGTATTTTTTTTAGAGATTAGCCATTCAGTGTTCATAACTGTTTTAAAATATTTCACTAGATGTTGGTTATGATGTAGATGTTGCTTCCCATTTTACTTCCATACATTTTGGTGTGCAAGTCGATGTCCTAAAACTGACAGCAATAATGCTTTTCTTAGGTTTTAAAATTTGAGACCCACAATCTTCCAATTTAATTTTTTATGGTTAAGTTTCCCAGAGCCTTCCAGCAACGGAAAACAGCAGCTCCAGCTAGAAGGCTGTGAGATGGTTAACTCAAATTTATCCTTACGATATATTATTATTCTGATTGTATTTTATTATGTAGATACCTAGTTATTGTACGGATACAAGTTATTGTAACCGATAGACATTAAAACATTGAAAACGGCATGCCAACCGACATCGCTCCCGTCCCCTCAGAACAACATCCACCAGTTCTGGCAGTCGACCGGCCGCCTCAGCAGCCGCCGCCTGCTCCGCGCCATCCCGCGACAGATCACGTCCGTGCTCCAAGCGGACACGCTGTGGAGCATGGGCGTGACGGGCGCCGGCGTCAAGGTGGCCGTGTTCGACACCGGCCTGGCCAAGGCGCATCCGCACTTCAAGAAGATCAAGGAGCGCACCGACTGGACCAAGGAGAAGAGTCTCGACGACGGCCTCGGCCACGGCACTTTCGTCGCCGGCGTCATCGCCTCGCATCAAGACTGCCTCGGGTTCGCGCCCGACGCCGAGCTGCACATCTTTCGCGTGTTTACTAACAATCAAGTGTCGTACACTTCGTGGTTCCTGGATGCGTTTAACTATGCGATTTTGAAGAAAGTCGGCGTTTTGAACTTGAGCATCGGCGGTCCGGACTTTATGGACCATCCGTTTGTGGACAAGGTGTGGGAGTTGACGGCTAATAAAGTGATCATGGTGTCAGCGATCGGTAATGATGGTCCTCTCTACGGGTGAGTTCTTACCGTGGGTCACTCGGATTCTCAATACCATAGATACCTGCACTACTCTACACAGTCTGTGCCTAGATGTTTGTATTTAAATACATTTTTTGCTTTATGAGCCTATAACAAAATCTAAACTTTTTACAATAAGAACATATACCTAAGGTGGTATTTTCATTGGAGTTCCTGGACTGAATATAAATATTTGCTATAATTTATTATTATTACTATTATTAAGGTACATTCACAAAGCGTGTTTTAGGATTTAGGGGTTAATTATGAGGGAGAATATGAGTCTCGAGTCGAAGGTGGAGTGGACGAATTGGTGATCTGTGATGCGAGTTTATTGTAGATTTTAGAGCAGAGATCATACAGGGCCACTCACCCTCAAACATTGTTGTCATTATTCAACAGCCGTTGTATCTAAAACGTTAGTTCCGTGGCCCCATTTTTTTTTTTAGTTGGGAGTGCTCAGCAGAGATTCATCTTTCAAATAGGTACCTATACGGAAATTTGTGTAAATGGAAATTGGCAAGAGTTCATTTCAGAGCTTTACTCTTGTTTTCACCTGATTTCTGATGCTGCCCATGCTAAATTTCGAGTTTTAAAACTCTAGTATCTTTTTTATCAGATCAGTGTCCCCCAATGTTAATACACTGTTGGATGCAGCATACTTGTATTAACGGTAAGAAAGGACCTGTTATGACAGCCCTTTAAAACTCAAATCTCTCCTCAAATGACAAACAAACAAGTAAACAAACAAAACTGTGGAGAAAAGTACAAAATGTTGACGAAATGGCGCCGGTCGTAGGACGCTGAACAACCCGGCCGACCAGATGGACGTGATCGGCGTCGGCGGCATCAACTTCGAGGACCAGATCGCCAAGTTCTCGTCGCGCGGCATGACCACGTGGGAGCTGCCGGCGGGCTACGGCCGGGTCAAGCCGGACATCGTCACGTACGGCTCGGCCGTCCGGGGGTCCAGCATCAAGGGCAGCTGCCGGACGCTGTCCGGGACCAGCGTGGCCTCGCCGGTCGTTGCCGGGGCGGTGACGCTGTTGGCCAGGTGACCGGGCGGGGAGTTGTGAGGGCTGGATGTTTTATTTATTTATTTACCCTGACCAGTGAGCTGGTATTGGTTTTGTCCATATTATATTTATATGCGATAAAATTTAGAACAATAAATTACTTAAATAAATTTACACTTCATTTGTACCGGTCATGTAGACGTCAATCGTATAAAAACAGTTAGGTACTTACGTTACTTACAGTTAAAAACAAACAACTTACGTCTATGTTTAAGTCGATGCGATGTCCTGGATTAAGATGTGTCAATACCACTGAAAACTCATATTTGTAAATTAAATTGAAATTTGAAGTTGTCTCAGGGAAAATATAGCCTAAGCCTAAAACAAAGAAAATTAAATAAATATCTACCCCTTTCCAATTTTACCAATTTCAAATTTACCGGTTCTGGTTCATGTTGCGGTTCTGTACATTTTGAAATGCAGGTTCCGATACCATGAATATAATGCTTGTTTTGGGTTCTGGTTTTGGTTCGAATTCTTGAAAAAATCATTCCATTACAACAACAAAAATCTACGAAAAATCCAATTTTATAGAACCTTCATGAAACCTACCAAAAAGGATAGTTATTTTTCAATCCAAATCATTGTTTCAATTCCTGTTCATTTTACAAGAAAAAAAGCAGTTAATTTGGGTTGCGGTTGGAATCCCCGATTTCATTGGTGTCGTGTTGTTGGCATGTCCCCAGCGGCGTCCTTCACCGCGGCAACGTCATCAACCCCGCGAGCATGAAGCAGGCGCTGATGGCCTCGGCTCGAAGACTGCCCGGCGTCAACATGTTCGAGCAGGGGGCCGGCAAGCTGGACCTGCTCAAAGCGTACCAGATCCTCACGAGCTACAAGCCCCAAGCCAGTCTCAGTCCCAGGTAGGTCTCGGTACTCGTTTAGAGATGGAATACTTGCGAAAGTAACTAGTATAGTACATTCGCAAATTACATGTCAAAACCACTCGAGATTTTGGTGTAGAAAGACGCGTACCAACCCTTGTAAGCTGTGATGAGATCAATTGTGTTCTCTTCGAGAGTGACAACTGACGGATCTCCTTGCAAATAGCTGCGATGTCACTTTTGTCCCTCTGTGTGCTTACCTACCTGATGACTGGCAATGAAGGGGTTTCCGGACTGAGAAAGGGTTCAAATTCTTGACGGATGTCAAGATACATCTCTTTTTTAACAATGGCATTGTCTGAGGCCCTGAAGTGGATTTGACCAGGAATTTGCAAATGGACTATTCCTCAAGGCTATGAAAAGCTTGGAAAACAGGTAGGTAGACTTTGCAAAGTATTCAATGAAATCAAAAGTGTAGTTCGTGGTGCTTAAATTTTCTGACATTGAAGTAACTTTCTGGCTAAATTTCTACGTTTTATGTCTGCTTGTTCTAGCTTTAGAACAAGTTTTTATACAATCGATTTCAAACTTGTGTTTTGAATGCTAAATGACGTTTCATTGATTTCCCGACTTTTCTTAACATATTCATATTATACTAGTAACTAGTTACTTCTTGCAATTCTTTCTAATGTTATGTAACCGAAGCTCACACTAAAATTACGTATATAATGATGGTGATGGTTAAACAAGAAGTTTACCTAGCCCATGATTACGATTTATGAAGCGTTGAAGAACAATTATAAAAGTCACTCACTGTTCTACGCCTACCTAATGAAACACCTAGGTAAAAAAAACAGAAAGTAGTGATGGCTAATATCTGTGTGACAAAGCAACAACCGAACGACACCCTTCCAGCTACGTCGACCTCAGCGAATGCCAGTACATGTGGCCGTACTGCACGCAATCGCTCTACCACGGCGCCATCCCGACGATAGTCAACGTGACGATCCTCAACGGCCTGGGCGTGTCTGGCCACGTGGTCGGCCGTCCGCAGTGGCATCCGTACACGCCGCAGTTCGGGCACCACCTGGACGTGGCGCTGACGCACTCGGACATCCTCTGGCCGTGGTCGGGCTGGCTGGCGGTCAGCGTGTCGGCGGCGAAGGCGGCGGCCGCGTGGGAGGGAGTGGCGCAGGGACACGTGGTGCTGACGATCGAGTCGCCACCGGAGGACGGCGAAGTCGAGATGCGGCGGTCGACGGTGAAGCTGGCGATCAAGGCCAAGATTATACCGACGCCGCCGCGATAGTGAGTTTTGAGTCTTTGGTTTTTTAATGCTATGCGATATTCTAATTGCAAAGCCTCGTTTCTGCTAAAAGTGAAATGTTGAGTGGACCGGAAAAAACGCATTCAAAGTATTAACTGTGGAAATTTTTATAAACTATTTGTATGCTTTAGAATGCATTGAAATGTCGGCTATTGATTAATGATTATTCATTCGAGTTTGAGGGTTTGCATGCGGGAAAAATTTTTCCTGCAAGTGTTTTTTTTCCGAAATTGCAAATGCAAGATTTTGCAATTAGGGTATTGTTATTCAAACCTTATACTTTTAGGGAGTAAACAGTGCAGGTCACGAAATGTTTGGAAAACAATTTCCCCTTTTACCGAGTTTGATAAGCTAGGAAAAGTAGGCAAGGGGCAAGCCGCAAGGGCATCAATAATTCAGTTTTCTTGCTATTTCTTGTGTGTGCAGCAGAGAAGTGCTGCTTTGTCTTGAGAAATTAGGACGCCGCCGCGATAGTGAGTTTTGTGGGTGTCGAGGAAACCGTTTTGAGTCTTTGGTTTTTATTGCTAAATCAAACTTTAAACCGTAAGGAAATTAATAGTGCAGGTTACGAAATGTTTGGAAAACAGTTTAATTTACCCCTTTCACCAAGTTTGAGAAAGCTAGATAAGGTAGGCAAGATTTCAGTTTTCTTGCTATTTCTTGTGTGTGCAGCAGAGAAGTGCTACTTGGTCTTGAGGAAATAGTTCCTAAACTGAAGGCAGTTGCTGTTAATTTTAAAAGCCTTTCCTCTTGGAGAGATTTTAGTGGCAGCATAAACTGAATTTTCAAGTAAAAAAGCATGTTTGCAGCTTAAATTGCTAACAACTTTCATTTGAAAGACATTGAAAGTCTAGCACTGCTTTCTCAATTTTGTTTTCGTCTAATAAAAATTACCCAAGATTCGGAGTAGCTAATCCGTGAGCATTCCCCGATTGCAGCAAGCGCATTCTGTGGGACCAGTACCACAACCTGCGCTACCCGCCCGGCTATTTCCCGCGCGACAATCTGCGCATGAAGAACGATCCACTCGACTGGAACGGCGACCACATCCACACCAACTTCAAGGTGAGCCTCGACTTTATTACGTCGTTGAGTTTGCGATTGCTGGACACGTTTGCTCTTGCCGAACGATGAAGAATAGCAAGTGTTGCAAGAAGAAGAAAGTAAAAAAAAGTGATCTTACACCAGGCTGTGATTTGCGTGAAGGGAATATATTATTACAATCCTTATCACTTATCAGTTATCAGTATATATGTCCATAAGAAATTCTGTTAACAGCTAGCAAAGTTCATACCTGGAGCTAACTTTTAAGTTTTTATCATTTGGAATCGGTATCTTAGGCCATTCCAATGTTATTTGGATGAGATGATGCATGGCATGTACAGTGAACAGTGACAAATTTGTCTTTAAATAATCCCCGGGCAGAGATTACGTCAAGTTTTCCCTGGAGATACCATTCGTTATCTTGACCCAATAACATTGAAATAGCCGTAAGCTGTGTAAATACATGGTTCAATGTCTCGTTCAATGCAATGAACAAAACATTGAACTGTGTGAACACAGCTTTAGATACTGATTGTTATCCCAACATACCAAGAGGTAAAAAGTTACACAAACGCCACCCCGGTTGTGGAAAATCAATATGCATCGGCGATCCCTTCAAACCGTGCCCTTTCCGCCCGGCCTCAGGACATGTACCAGCACCTGCGCAACAGCGGCTACTACCTGGAGGTGCTGGGCGCGCCGTTCACGTGCTTCGACGCGGCGCAGTACGGCACCCTGCTGCTGGTGGACGCCGAGGAGGAGTACTTCCCCGAGGAGGTGGCCAAACTCAAGCGAGATGTCGACAACGGCCTGTCGCTGGTCGTCTTCGCCGACTGGTACAACGTCACCGTCATGCGCAAGGTCAAGTTCTACGACGAGAACACTAGGTGAGTGGTGAGCCGCGTTGGCCGACTGTTTTGTTGATTTTGACAGTTTAATCTTCGATCACTGCTCTGGTACGGGATAGGCAACTAGTATGCCGTGCCAGCTCTTATTGCGTTCAACATGTATGTTGCCGTTTTTCCGTTATCTTAAAACTGAATAAACATTAAAACAAACAAACAAGGGGATTATTTAGCTACTTCTAAAATTCAATTTACTTATTTAGAATGTACTAGTAAATATTTAATCTTTTAAATAGCAATACATAACGACATAATCATGGTTATAGAGTTGATCTGACCGAAGATGACAGCTGTTGAGGCCTATACTTTAACGTTGCATGGGAAACATACAGCGTTGAGCTAGTTGCGTATCCCGGTTAGCAATGGTCGAAGGTTTAATTGATGGCTATTAATTTGAAGACTGTGTAAAAAGCGTGAATGGTTTCTTTGATGATTTATTTTTATTCTTTGGTCTATTCTCTACTTCTTAGCCAAAGTAACTTTTCAATTCAGGGGTTATAAAACTTGAATGACAAGTAGAGATACATTATCATTTATCAATAAAATAAAAATGATAAATTAGAAGCTATGCACATGGAGGCATTTGGAAGTGGAAGGGAATGTTTGGGAGTGTTGGGAAGCGGAAGGGAATAATAGCTAATTACTTAGTAATTACTAATTAGTAACTAGGAAACGCTGCCAAAGTGTGTGCATTGAAGATGAGCGTATGGGCGCAGGGGGTCTAAGTTGAGTACAAAGGTAGACACCCTGAAAATTTCATCGCAATCGACGCATGCGTTTGGCCTGTAGAGCGCGCGCAAAAACACATAGGTACAAAATACACACACAAGTGAAATTGAGAACGAAATCGACAAAATTTCTGACAAACTTAAAGTCAACAAAGCTGGTGTGATGTTTCGATGGTTTCGACTTGAGCAATGTTCGAAATTGGGAAAATTGAAAAAAAAACGCACTTTTAATTAAATTTCCGTACTTTTCCTAACTTTCCCAATTTTCTGCTTTGAGGGGGAGGGGTATTGAGGATTTTTTTGTAAAATGCAGGGGGTCTCAGTTGAGAACAAAAGTAGACACCCTGTAAATTTCATCGCAATCGAAGCTGGCGTTTGGCCTGTAGAGCGTGCGCACACTCACACAAGTGTTTTTTTTTTAGCAGTAGTGAAATTGATGATTTTGCTATGCTCATCAATTACATTTGGGCATTAAATGTGTGCTTTATACACTTCGAATTCATATTGGAGTAGCAAGACAGTGAATTATCTCCCTTTCGCTTAGAAACATTGTGTCGTGAAACATGCTCGTCTCAGCATTGTGCGCCTTGCAGCGATTGACGGGCATTCTCGTTTCCCGTCGTGCAGGCAGTGGTGGATGCCCGACACGGGTGGCGCCAACGTCCCCGCCCTCAACGACCTGCTCTCCTCGTGGGGCATCAGTCTCGGCGACCGCGTCTTCGAAGGGGACTTCATGCTCGGAGACCACGACATGTACTACGCCTCAGGTAGAACATTGATAACTTTGAAAAAGACTATTTCAAACTGGGATTTGAATGCTAAATCAAAAGTCTCACTGGTTTCCTACTCAAATCCATTGATTTGGCATTTAAATGGCATTCAAATCCCAGTTTGAAAGTTTTTTTCAAACCAAGTGCTAAAGATAGAAATTTAATTGATAACTTTCTTGGATGGATGTTTTGGTTGTCTCCAAAAAACTATTTTGCCTTGCTATAATTCATTTTTTAATTTTCTCTATTTTGGCAATTTGCCTGCGGACAAAGTTCTTTCAACTTAAGAGCTTGTTAATGTTCTTTATAAATATTTCACGTTAAGAAGGGGAGTGGATTTACTTCCTCTTGGAGGACCCACGGCTGCTAGAAATGGGTTAAGAAGTCTCAAAACTGCCCATAGAGCCTTTTGTCCGGCTCAAGACATGGCTTGAAAGTTTTGGAACTCTTAGCTCGTGTTGTAGCAGCAGTGGGTCCTCGAGGAAGATGCAAATCCATCGCCCTTCTAACGTGAAATGGAGCCTAGAAGCCGTTGAATTGCACTGCTCTTGTTTGCAGGCACGAGCATCTCGCGGTTCCCAGAGTCGGGCATCGTGATCTCTCGGCCGCTCAAGGACCAGGGCGAGGAGGTCCTGGGCAAGGAGTCGGATGCCACCGAATCCGTCCCCATCCTCGGTCTGCTCCAGGACTCGGTCTCGGAGAAGAGCGGTCGCGTGGTCGTCTATGGCGACTCTAACTGCCTCGACAACAGCCATCTGCACAAAGGTGACGATACACTAATATTCATTTGCGTTTGCCATCGCACAGCCTACTAACAGGAGCTGTTATACATTCGATGTTATGGCCATTATGTTGCTAGCAGGCTGTGGAAAACATGAACCATAAGAAACTTCCCTCGAGTGCTTTCTTAATAAGTTGGCCGAGTTTAATACAGCAACCTGTCCAGCGCCATATTCAACCTCTTAATATTATGCTCTGCCATCTTCCTTGCAGACAACTATTGCTCATGCAGGCATTCATTGCAAACTACTTTCACTAAAATGGACTGTGATGTTGAGCGTACCCTAGATTTTTTTTTTTTTGCGATCTAGCCCAGCAAGTGTGGTGGTCAGAGTTGCTTCTGAATGCAATGAAAAGATCAGATATCATTATCACTTGAATTAATTAATCAAATAATATTTCCATATATGGTCAGAAAATTACCTCATCCAGTCACCATTTACAGTTTAAACTTTTAATGGACATCCAGACATTCCTGTTCTCAAGCGTCGTCGATCCATTTTGCAGACTGTTTCTGGATGCTGGATGCCCTCCTCGAGTACACATCTAACGGACACGTGCCGGCCATCTTCAAAGACCACCAGTCAAAATTCACCAACAAGGTCGAAGACCTGCCGCAGAGGATGGAGGGTAACCACTTGTACAGGTAAACGCAACGACTATTGCTTCGCATACCAACTTTATTTCAAAACAAATTCAACAATAAACAGTATCATCCATCCACCGAAATCATTTCTGTATTAATCAGAAACACTTAATTTTACTATTAAAGCTCGCAGCTAAGGTAAGAAATGGCGTTGCGATGGTTTCAGGTATTCCAAGGTGCTGGAGAATCACATGGGCAGTTCGCAGACAAAGGCTCTGCCCGCGTGCCCGCACCTGGTCTGGGCGCAACCAGTTCCTCTCAACAAATCGGCGCCCACGTGAGTCGGAACCCTCATCAGTCGACGCGAGTATCACAAGCCTGCGAATGTGTAACTTTTGTGACTTCAAAATCGTTCACTTTCAATTTCACTGCCTATCGTCTAATATAATAATAATAATAATGTGTATTTATTCAAGGAACGAAACCGAGTAGCAATGTTTTACATAGTTTGTTATAGAATAAGTCAAGATAGAATAAAATAATATGATAAAATCGGAGTGATTTGAAATCGAATGATTGCGGGCGAAATCAAATGAAAAAAAGTTACACAATCGCATCCCAGCACAATTATTACATTGAGAGATAGGCTATAGCCTATATACGGTCGAATTGTTTATGGTTAGCACTTTTCCACAGTCTTCTAGCAATGTGAGGGCCATTAAAGCCAATTTATAACAGTTCCAGTTAGAAGGCTGTAGTGTGGTTTAAACTTTTAACTCAAAATAATCCCAGTATAGAAAGGCACTGGTGTAACGTTTCACGTCATCATTACCTACGAAATGTCTCGCATGCTTTTTTACCAAAAAGAGATAAAAAAGAGACACCTGCTTAATTTTGGTTGACAGACCATTTCAGTCGCTGCTCAAATCCTGTACATTGTGATGTTTGAGCATAATAAACAATTGAATTGAATTCAATAAAGATAAAAAGTAAAAACAACGCACTAAATCTAACAAATCAAGAAAAATGTTTGCTATTACTGCAGCTTCTAAAGATACGTATTTCTAGCCAAATGGCAAAAGAAAACAGCACGAGTACTGGGGCTCTGGTTAGAACCAATCTCGGTTTTTAAGAATTTCTATTAACCTTAATCGTGAGCACTGCTCTCGCATTTCGTTCCATCATTTCAAACAATTTCTCTGTACAGTCAAAACGCGTAGTAAATTATTACGTAATAAGATAACTAATAATGCATGTAAGAACAATTGCCTGTACCTCATCGGTTCCCTCAACAATCTCTCCGTTTCCAGAAACCTGTACAAGTCGCAGAAGCTGCTGTCGATCGCGATCGAGGGCCAGTTGCCCATATGGCGCATGGGTCCGCCCCCCAAAGACGGTGCCAGCCAATCGGACGGCCTCACCGAGCTGTGGGGCCCGCAAGACTACGACGACAACAACCTCAATTGGCCGTTTGCGTTGCTCTCGCTGATGGCGCTGTCGTTCGCGTTGGTGCTGCTGGTGTGCCGGTACTACCGCAAGCGGACCCGGCCGCGCAGGAAGAGGATGCCCAAGATTCGTAGGATCCTGGGCGGACGCGTGCCTGCAGTCTAGTTCCGACGAGGGGCCGTGGCTGCCATTCGTTTGTACCGCCACAAAGAAGAGGATCGCACGAAACATAATTCAAAGGCCGAGTTGTTTTGTAAGGTTCTCGATACTTCGACGATATCAACCTCAACTGGCCGTTTGCCCAAGATCCGCCATCTATATTCCACTTGGAGCTTTAACCGTCCCCTAGTTTAACCACCTCCCCCCCCGCCTTTAGACACACAAAACAGAGGATAACTCTCTGGAATTGTAGCCGTGTGTCCCTTTCCTTTGTGGCAACAGAAACAGGCAGCAATTTAGACTTCCAAGTAAGCACCGTGCCAGTTTGGAAAGTGCAATCGGAAGCAAACGAAACGGCCGATTTTAATTTTCTTGCCTCTTATTCGTTGAACGAATAAACCTCATCAATCACGGTCGATTCATTCGTAAAGTTTGATTGCATCTTTCTGGCTTCTATCTCCGATCAATCAATGGTTGGGATGCCAGTTGGGTCAGCTATCAATTCACTAGGTCATTAGTTACATGATACGTCCATACATGGAGGTACGCTTGCGGTGATGCGCGACAGTCGGTACTTTTTATACAAGCAACTAAAACGTGAATATAGTCAGTAAACTAGGTTAGAGTAGGAAATAATGGCGATATGAGAGCGCTTGGTACGAAACGGCTTTTAAAAGAATTCTAAAGGCCTAGGTAGTTTCATTTTATTTTGTTATTTTCTTACGTAGGTAGTAAGTACCCTCGGTCTTAAAGCTTTACCGTCGATTGGCCTGGTTGGGCTTTTCTCTCAACCTCACGGACTGCAAAACAGTCCTACAAACGTTTACGAATCAAAACTTATCGAAATCTGGCAATTAGGATAGTGATTTCTACAGACTGAAAGTTCTTTTATCTATATTATGTGACTGCCTATTATTTTATATATTTATTGTTAAATAAAAATATCTCCTTTTAAAAAATGCTTCTCTGTTATTTCCTTCAGACTTCTTTGGCACTTATAGTTTTGATGTGTTTGCTCCGTCGGTAGCCGTTAACGGAAGTACATCACTTTCGCTTCGTGAAAGATTTCTGAGGATGATTTTCGTATTGTCAACACCGCGGAGTTCCATTCGATGCAATGGCTTTCTGTCGTCGGGCGTTTCTACAACCTCTGTTGTCGTCAGTTTAGTTCCACTTTCATACACAGGCGAAGCCGGATACTTGTAGTCTCCTTTCGGACAATAAGAGAAAATAAGTTATTAATCATTACTCATTAGTAGAGCTAGGATAGTTATGCAATTGCATGTTCTTTATTAAGAAGCAGAGCACATGCAGACACAGATAGAAATCCGATTTGTGTCCCAAGGATTCCAAAAATGTGTGTTTCATTTTGCATGTTTTGCATATTTTGGCACTTTTTTAAAAAGTTGCATATTTCTTCATTTTCATGCATGTTTGTGCATATTTCAACCATTTAAACAAATTTCCTACGAGATATTGGCAATTTATTATACGGATTGCTAAAACCAACGATTTTGTTGGCACCAAGGGTTGATTTGTAATTTTTGTTCACGTTTGATGCAGCCGATGCAGCCAGTATTAGAGAGACACAAAGGCTTTCTTTGCTGAACTCGATAGCTTGTGATCTGGCGTACATTAAAGCTTATTTCAGAACCAACCCGAGTTACATCAAACAACTCGAGACACATGGTCGGCCCCTAAAAGCCGAAGGTTGCCAAAGGCGAAAGTTGCGCTCAACCAGTTCGAGCTAGTTTTAGCAAAGAATTCTTCTTACAAGCTCCTGTGTGGTATTTTGAAAATTTTTCTGACCAAGAATTTGTTCTGGGTAATTCAAAATGTGACTCCACAACTTGCAAGCTCGTTAAAGTATTGTCTCGAGAACATCTTACGAATATGAACAGTGTTTTTCGGTGCATAAAACCTTTTTTCTGACCAACGACACAGCCTCGCATCAGAAAATATTTAAATGATGATTGTAACCTACTGTTTTGCGCATACCCAGTCCCAACCATAGGCAAATTTTTCAAAAAACCTAGTTTCAATTGGCTAAAAGAACGACATTGGACTCGTTTTGATGTAGTGAAACACATTTTGTCGTATCACTACCCATCACGGCTCCGTAAATACAAGATAATTCACTCGGCATGTTTTTGGCATGTATTTTTTTTCAAAGTTGCATGTTTGCTGGTTTTGGCACTTTTGCCTGCATGTTTTGCTGTTTTTTTGTGCATTACTATCCTAGCTCTACTCATTAGCATAAGTACATATTATTGTGGAACCTTAAAGTAAGATGGATAGATAGATTTTTTTTTGTATGGATTACAGAGTAATATTGCAACTGTCCTTAACTG
The DNA here is from genome assembly GCA_921293005.1 of Nemoura dubitans. Classification (NCBI taxonomy): domain Eukaryota; kingdom Metazoa; phylum Arthropoda; class Insecta; order Plecoptera; family Nemouridae; genus Nemoura; species Nemoura dubitans. Next base: position 4,820,274 of record OV121075.1, on the reverse strand, counting down.
AAGTAATGCATATAACAGTCTCAGAAGTGTCAAAAAGGTAAAAGTTAAGAAATGCTGCTACATTACACATTGTCTTGGACCATTGGCTAATTACAGTCTAGTAGGTCACTAGGTAGGTAGTACCTTTATTATCTGTACATAAACAGGTGGAATGTTGGCAACAAGTACCTGGTAATAGACTCAGTAAGCCGTTCGCAGTTTTTATCTGGACTGGCATCCACCTCTCACATTTGCAAGAATTTTTTTTTGCAGCAAAACTTGACAACTCATCTATTGAGCTGAAATTTTTCAATCTTGACACTTCGTAGTATTGAGGTGGCGGAAGCCAAATATCTTTCGATTTACATAAATGTAACAGGTTTGCGGGATCACACCATTTGAAGCCCATAATTTCCGCGTTGTCGATAAACACTGGCGGCAGTTGGTCGCAAGTAGCAATGAAGAACGCGGTGTCAAATCGAACTCGATGTTGTATTGGCGTCAACCAGTTACTCCACAGTTGCAAAGACCAAACATCTGGATAGCAATGCAAATGTTTACAAAGATTTATAAATTCTGTGGGATTGTTTTGCACCTTTTTCTGCCATTCTTGAATTTCACATCCTGCCAAGAATGAACACCAATTTGAGGGTGTCTTACTATGAACTGAGGCTTCTTTGCATAGTAAAATGCCACATTCCTCAAATGTTTCCCTGATGGCAGTTATTCGTAGAGACAAAGATTTAGGTATATTACCAGAGTCTTCACTTTGCAAAATCGTTCCTTTCGCATAAGCCGGTAAAACGGAAGGAAGAAGATCTTTCTCAAATCCAAATTGTGAAAATAAATTTATCCAGTCTGTACTTGTGTCCGCTTTGTCAACTGCTCCGCCCGGAAAAACATAACTTCCCGGCATGAACGACGTTTTTTTACTTCGCATTAATGTAAGAACTTTATAATTAAATTTGCTAATGATTTCTTGGCTTTTGGTGAGCGTTCTTGTTTCGGCTCTGCTGTTATTTATTAATGAACGAGATACAATTATTAAGGTTGATGCTTCTCTCCAATGCACTTTAGTAGACATTTTTTTGCAGTGTCTTGCACTTTGTAGTTTTAACTCATTTTAGTCGTCAATGACAACTGGAAAAAACATGACCATCGAGACTACCGACAAGCAATGACCATTAATGATACACTTTTACACTAATTACCACGTGCATTGCACATAAAGTACACTAAAATGTAATCAGTCTGTTTGATCAGCCGCCTTCTTATCTATCTTCCAAGCGATGTATAACCTCTAAACAGATGTCGTCAAACATACAAGATGGCGAAGTGAGTGTTGTTCAGGCACCAGTTGCACTAAATTGTATTTGGAAGGTCATTTGTTAGGAAAATCAAAACTAATATAGGCCCAATCGTAGTACTGGGACGTGAACTTTCTACCAGCTAACTCCTTAAAAAATATAGTAGCAGAGATGCAATGGTTTTTAAATGGTTTTTAAGAAACAGCTTTTAAAAATGGCGGGCTGACATTTTATTTCATCAGCTGCTTTAATGCGTGAGCCAATCAGCACACAAGTAATCATCATCAATAACCAATCAAATCTCGACAAATATCTCACTGCAGGGTCTTTGCTTTTGTCAGTGACATAAGAGCAGTGGTGTTATCATTGTTTTCTTTATTAGTAACAAGGTACGTCTTTCAGATTTGCAGTTGCATTTTGATGCAGTTTTAGAAGCTTTAATATGTTCCTATTCTAAATCTTACGTTTATAATGGAAGGTGCACTGTTTGGACTGGAGGTAATGTCACTTCGTAACCTGTTTTTTTGACCTGCAATTTCATCTGCTGGCCTACATATTCTGGGGCTACTAATATTTCGGTGACTACGTGTACATTTTCCTTGCTTTATTCGTGCAAACTCATTCTTTTACTTGTTTGTGTTTTATCCATCGCTCGAAGAGCTTTTGTGGCTTTCATCCCAGAAAATCTGACAAGCAGACTGTGTGATCTAGGGTAATGATCTGTCACCTTCAGTGTCCTCACTGTTTTAGGAGGTATATTTCGAGGCAAGAAATTGTTTAGTCAGTTTTGGTCCTTGTTGCTACATCAGCCCGTTACCCTTGTGAAATAGAATTGAATCATATGTCATTTTGCAACTAGTTCGGTGGAACTGCCAAGATACGTTTACTAACAGATTGCATAGGCAAAGGTTTGCTAGTATGACCTTCAGTGATAAGTGATAACACAATATCAAGGCTGCAGTATTGTGTAGTTTTCCCATACATGCAATGTAGGCGTGTAATTTATGTCCATAGCCGGTTGCCATTTATGCTAATGTATTGATAGCAGCGATGTATTCTGCTTTCCAGCGTCCGGGATCTACTTCCAGGTCACTGGGATGGACATGCTCGATGTTTCTGTCACACTAATAGTGAAAGCGCCAAATCAGCAAATTGAAGATCAAACTATAAAGTGTGATACCACCTGGTCAATCAGAAAGCTTAAAGGGCACCTTGCCGAAGTATATCCGAGTAAACCAGTAAGTATTCACAACCTTCTTGCCTGTTGACAAGAGAAAACAAACTGTACTTAGGTAGTACCATTGGTTAGCCTGCAATGGTAGCAATGGTAGTGCAATGGTGGTGCAATGGTAGTACCTGCTTATCAGGGCATTTTTCTAAAATCCTAGAATTCCCTTTACACGTCATACTGGTAGAGAGATTAGATTAAATAATTTTAATTCTAAAGCTATAGGTAACTTGCAATAATCAGCCTGGATAGACTTTTGTTGCCCACAGCACAGGAATGTAATAACTAAAATCAGTAGGTACCAATTTGACCTATACCATATTAAACAAACAAACAATTTTTTTTTACATCTTTATTCTTTTCCATTACACATAAAGGGTAAACAGGAGTACAGCACCAATATATATAAGCTATACACTACTTCCGATTACTAAGTTTCAATGTCCTCGAATCTGTTTTCTCTGGTAGCCATTCCAATTGACGATATCATGGTGATTGCTTTCTATTCTATTTTCTTTACTTATTTCGTTATACATTTCTTCTCTATTCACCAACTCTATCCACCTCTCCTTACTATTCCACCATTTTCCTGTATAATTTACTTCTTCCCAGGTTTCTCCTCTTACTTTGACGTCTCTTCTCACTTGATCAATCCATCTCTCTCTTGGTCTTCCAGCTCCCCTTTCTTTTAGATATTTTAAAAGATAATTAGAGTGTGACTAGTTCTGGAAACCAATCAATAATACAATCTTAAACTCGTTTCAGCGCACCGAAGATCAGAAGCTCATCTACTCCGGCCAACTCCTCACCGACACAGTAATCCTGAAAGACGTCCTGCGACAGTATGAAGGCCAGGACACTCACACGGTGCACCTCGTCTGCTCGGCGTCTCGGGACTCGGCTCTGAAACGCTCGGCAGCGGCACAGTCCAACCCTCGGCCCGCCAGGATGAGCGAGACGGCCCGGCAAGACCCGCCACCGGCTGCACCCGGTGAGATCTGGCGTGGGATTTCGGGATGTGATAAAGGGAGTTTGAAAGGGTTTTCAAATGTGATACAGATTGTTATTGTTGTAGGAAGCGTACTTTAAGAAAGCCTGTTAAAAAACTATGGGTGTTTTTGTTCACGCTGTCAATGTCAATCCAGCTGTATGTACATGTATTTATATTTTTCATTTTCTTTACAGAACACTCCTTGTGTGTGTTTAAAGTTAAAACCAGAGTTTGATACAAGGTCTGAACATGTACACAAATCATAAATCATTAACAAATCATGCAAACATCCATAAGTAACCATTCCATAAAATATTCAATTCACAACATATTATCAGAAAATATTATCATCATATAATCTGACTACTTGAGTGGCTACGACTATTTGAATCTGACTACTCCTGTACTCGAATATTTAGACAATTGTGGCCTTCCTTTGTTTCTCTCTGGAGCTGTCTGATGGCCAAAATATGCTTTTTTTGAGCCAATTGTGTAATTTGAACATATAGCTACATAGTTGTAAATTACAGCCGAGGGTTCTTGTTATATTGGATAAATTGACGATTTGAACTTGTATGCTACAAAACACTTACGTAACTACTTTGAATTCACTTTTTTTAAACTAGTGTCAAGCTGGCATGAATCTAAGATATTTCAAAAATGTTGACCGTTGCGTTGCTTCTCGCAGCGACCGCGGACGAAACGGCCGCGAGCCCCGAACCGTCGAGCGACGGAATCCGGCAGCGGCTGTCTGCGTCGGCGATTCCCGCGCGACCGCCGCAGGCCGGCGGTTTCCCCGCCACCGACCCTCGCGCCGCGTGGTTGCACGCCGTGGCGCAGCCGTACGTTGCCGGACCCGCCGCCGCTTACGACCCCAACGCCATGACCCAACAGCTGCTCTACATGCAGCAGGCGTACGCACAGTACATGGCACAGTACATGCAGATGTGAGTCACCTCTACTGAACTCCTTTTCACGTTCTTCCTAGCGACTACTGCTGCTAGCCGTGAGCTAAGAGTTTCAAAACTCACAAGCCGTGTCCTGAGTCGGACAAAAGGCTCTGTGGGCAGGTTTGAAACTCTTAGTTCGTGTCTAGCTACAGTGGGTCCTCGAGGAAGATTCAAATCCACTCTCCTTCTTAATTGTTTACAGGCAAACTATTAGTGATGGCCAGAGCCCTGCGTTTATGGAGATCGCGATAATTCGCGAATGTTGAAAAGGTCATTTTTTCTTTCAGATGTTCACGTTTCAGGTTAATCTGATTGCAGATATGTGCTCAGAATTGTCGCGATAATTCGCGAAATCGGCGTTTTAGCGCGATATTCGCGGTTTTAAACGATGTCTGCGATATTCACGCTTAATTCGCGATTTTTGGCATTCGCCCTAATATTTTGAAAAATTGAAAAATAAACGTTCAAAGTTCGCACATTACATTTTTTATTTTCGGAGATCCCCATTTTTCGTTCATGACTGTACTACTTTCCGCTTGTTCGACACGCTGACGCCGCATGGGAAAAACCAAGATCAGGACCGCTAGCGAGCGCATTGTTGCCATCCATCGCACCCGCCTTGCCTAGCCCATTTGAGCATTTCTCGCACCTTTGTTTGTGTTCATTTTCACCCCACATCTCGCAAGTTTTAGAGAAGATTTTTATTGAAGTGATTGAATTGACGAATAGGTCGACGAGGGAAGGATGTTAGTGCGGCATCAATAGCGCTCGAATATTAAAAGAATGGATTTTACGTTCATGACCGGGATGTAATCATGTGTAAAATTTGTAACGTTGGAGTGGTCGCGCAAAGATTCGTGTGAGAAACATGTTACTTCAATAAACCATATTTCACTGAAAACGAACCCGCCAACATCTAGTCCTACAGTGCAAACATCCATCGTAAGTGCCTTACGATGGACCAGCGATTACCAGCAGAAGGCGAAAGAGCAAACAAGGGGGTTAGGTTAGGTTAGGTTAGGTTAGGTTGTTGAGGCTAACCTCTCGGACTGTCTTTTGCGATTTTGCAAAGCGTTTTCAAGTCATGTGGCTTCCAATATCCAATGCCGATTCCGAAAGGTACTTTTCAAGATACAGCTTAGTTGCGACAAATCGTAGGACCACCTTGAAAGTTGAGAATATCGTCACTAGCTGCATGTTGCCATTCGGTGATGTAAATTAATGTAGGGCCTAAAATAGCATTGTGAATTCTTTTTAATGTAGCGTCTAAAATATCTGTTGGTATTTTGTAAATATATAAATGTTAACGAAGGCCCATACAGTTGGTCAATACAATACATTGTGACATAGTGGCCTTATATGTGATGTTATGTTGACATTAAAAAACATGTGTAGCTACTGCAAAGACAAATACTACCTTTATTTACTTCATAGATAGGGAGGGCTTTTAACAGTCTATGTATTCCTGAACGAGTTGACAGATTAGTAGATCAATAGATATTTCTCTAATAGTTGCGTTTTGGACGTTTCTAAAAAAAAATCGATTTTTCCGCATGTATAGAAATTTTTGGTAATTCACCGCTTATTCACCGCTTTTGGGAAATTTAAAAACGAAATTTGGCTTTTTAATTCACCATAAAAGCAGGGCTCTGGTGATGGCCCAACCGAAATAACTTAGTAGGTACCTTCTAGGTAATGTATTTAAATGCTTACAAATTAAGTAAGAATAGTTTTGTGTTATGATTGGTTTGGCAAAATATCGTCCGTAACAATGGGAAGTATTAGTTTACACAGCAACCATAATTTTCCATTGTTTCGGAAGTTAATTAGTCAAACTTATCATAGCACAAAAATTATTATTACGTAATTTGAAAGCCGCATAATATGATCTAGGAAGCAAGCTATTTTGGTGGGGCTGTCAACTAATAGTTTGCCTGTAAACAACAATTGTTTGTTAGATATTTGTTGGCCAAGGTGATCATTCCACCTTAAAACTGCTAGCCAGTCGGTGGTTTTAAAACCGATTACTACTTCAATGTCCTCGGATCTGTTTTGCCTGGTTGCCATTCCAAAAGACAAATCCAGGTGGGAGGAGCGACCCGTAGAGCCGTGTGTTTTTGCTTGAAGGCCGATGCCAGGGTGTGAGAAAGATTGTGAGGTCTTATGGACTTGGCATTAAAATTGCCCTTATTTCAAATCCTTCCATCAATAAAAATATACATTAAAATGTAATAACATTTTTTATCGCAATATAAATAATAGTTATGTGAAAGTTTCCAGAGCTGATGTGTGATGGTGAGATGTTTTTCGGTTTTGCTCTGATGTGACGAGTTTGGTGGCCCTAAAAAGGGCCTGGTTTCTCGACGTTTCGGCGAGGCCCGGCTCGCCGAAATGTCGAGAAACCAGGCCCTTTTTAGGGCCACCAAACTCGTCACATCAGAGCAAAACCGAAAAACACATCTCACCATATAAATAATAGTGATTCGTATGGAGTGTAAATTTCAACATCATGAGACCATCAGGAGCTTGTTGACAGGCCTCCAAACTCGGCTAAAACCCGCCTTACTCCTGTGATATTCGCATTCGTTCCCCACAGTCTACCCGTCCAGCAAGTCAGACCGAAGCGCCGTGACGTCCGAGGGGCGGACCATCAGGAGTGAACGTGTATTGACGATGTCGTGGCGATTGCTTTCGTTGCAGGATGGCGGCCAACTCCGGGCAAGGCTTCGTCGGCCGGACGGGCGTGATTCCGACGACGCCCCCGCAGCCCGCCCCTGAGAACCCGCCTCCGGAAAACAGGGACCGTCCGGAGCAAGCCCAGCCCGAAGACAACCCCAATATTCCAGGTGAGCTCCCGGCACCAAACTGTTCGAACTGTTTTAATACGACACAGCCACGCCAAGCACCGAGTTTAACATTGAAATGCACAAACATATTCCCTTTGTCTTGTGCACTCGTGCGTTGTAATTAAACTTGTGAAACTGGTGTTGTTGTTGCGGCTGAATGGTGGAACCGGGGCCTATTTGCATGTAGAAAGCTTTTGGTTTGAATACGTATGTGATCCAATGACACTGTAATTTATGAGCAAGCAAAATCTTCAATTTCACTAGCCCCAAAAATATTCATTTGTGTGTGTTGGTTAGTTTTTTTGGTGTGTATTTGGTCGTGGTCTACCTTTATAAAATTTATACAGGTCCTTCGCTGGGTTCCAACTTGACCCAGCGCTCTTTTCAGCAATGTGCACCTGATAGCTACACTCAATACAAAGCTATGAATTCCAGCCTAGAAGCAAAGCGGGCATAGTGCAAGACCCATGCCGATATTGAAGTGCACTGGTCTATATTCGGTACAACCTTGGCTACTAGAACTGCAAGGCTTAGCTTGTTGGAAACATTGGTTCTTTCTAGCCTAAGTTAAGCAACACTGAGCTGAGCATAGCATTGGGTGGGTGACCACCATGACGCATGAAGTGATAACGAAGGGTAATAATGTGGGGAAACTACAAAGTGCGTGATGCCGGAGGATTGTCACAAGACCGGGATGTGCCCGATTGCGTTCCCGACCCGGTACTGAGCTTGAGCATTGTGCTTTCGTAGACGGCGAGGAGGAGGAGAACCGTGCCAACCGCGACTGGCTCGACTGGGTCTACATCCTCAGCCGCGTCATGGTCCTCTTCAGCATCGTCTACTTCTACTCGTCGCCCACGCGTTTCCTCATGGTCTCCGCTCTCGGCGCGCTAATGTACCTGTAAGTCTCGCGCTTCGATCGATTGATCGCTTGCAATTGGGCCTTCGTTCTGTTTTTCATCCGTTGGCTGGAGCTTGTTGGTAACAGCCTAGCTGTTATGAAGTTTATTTACCTACCTAGGTGCTATTCTTGGGGTGCTGTGATTAACAGCAAGTCAGTCTACACTGAACCAGGGGATTTGTGGTGTTTTTGACTAGAAGTGTAGGTGAAAAGCTTACAGATGAAATCTTTTCGACTCCTATCTACTTCGTCCTAAACTTAGCAAAGTTTTTTTTTTTTAATTTTATCTGGGCATGGATTGGCAAGTATAGTATCTGCACAACCTGGACCCCTATTCTGTAACTTTTTCCAAACGAGATGACAAAATAAGTGACAAATCCAAGGTTGCCTATATTATCATGTGGAACAAATTAAGGTTCTCACTCTCACTTCATTTCATCTCACATCAGAAAAGTTACAGAGTAGGAGTCGTGTATTAGCAACTTCCGCAAGGGATCCCTCAAGATAATCGTTGTCCACTAGCGTAGCTTTGGGTTCTCTAAGCGATTCTAAAACCAGTGATACTGTACATATACTTTCATTAAAACGTGACACATTTTCACCGTCGGATGGTCGATCCGAACAACCCTGTAACATCCTTCGATGCCTCCCGTCGCAGCTACCAGGTGGGCTTCTTCCGCGCGCAGCAGATCCTAGCGGCGCAGGTGGCGGCCGACAACAACAACCACGCGGGCGGAGCGCGAGCCGCCGACGACCGCAACCTGCGGGCGCCCGCGCCGGCAGCCGAGGGCGCCGCCGATCCCGTGCACGACGACGAAGACTCGGGATCCGAGTCGGACACCGTGGAACGGACCGACGGCACCGAGCAGCGGCCGCAGCCGGAAGAGAGGCCCGCGTTGCTGGCGCTGACGTGGACCTTTGTGTCGACGTTCTTCGCGTCGCTCATCCCCGAGCAGCCGGGCGTTTGAGCGGCGGCCGTTGTTGGGTGCTTTTTGTAAATATTTACATAGCGAGTTAGCGTGAGGGAGCCGACGGCTGGATTGTACAGAAGGAGGGCGGGCGTTGAGGTTAGTTGGACTGCTGGTCGCCTGGGTGCCTGCTGCTGTCGATGATGTAAATTCTTGCATAAACTGACAACTTAACAAGCTATTAGCTTGCCAACTGGTTTCTCGTGATGTGGTGGATTGTTGTGTACCTTCTGCACGAAGCGTGGAACCAAGTGACGTTCGTACAATGACAAAGATTTTCGAGCAAAGTTATTTGAGTAGCAACCATTTGATGTTGCCTAAGCTATACTTCTTTTATTTAATCGATGGAAAAGGCCTATGATTGTAAGATGCCTGTGCTTAGTAGGCTGTTGGGTCTATATATTATAACCGAACCCCTTAACATCTGTTGGCAAATTATTAACTGTCATTTGTGGTGCAGTGACCTTGGCTTCACTACTTGCAATAAGGTCATAATACCCTTCGTATATATACACTTATATCTTTGGTTATTTGAGGTACGTACTATATTCTTCTCCTACACATCATCCTACCTCAAAATTGGAAGCAAAAATATTTAATGTATATATAATATAGTATTTCAACTTTCACTTTTGCTGACCCATATACCCTCAGAATATTGTCCCACTTTAAAAATCTATCTCATCTTCATCTAGTTCTATCTTGTCATAATATTATGTTATCAAGGACAATGCCAGGAGAGCATATCCCGCCAAAGAAGAGTGTTATAAATTATAATTATCTTGCGAGATAAAGTGTACAGTAAACTATGTAGATTGTCAAATTGATTTTTTAATGGCTTTATTTACTTTAAACTAAACGTTTTGCTGTTCCTATTGTCAATTTAGTTTGAAATTAGCCCATTATATTTTTCCCCCTTGATGCCAAAATCATTTCTGGTTACCCTTTGCCAAAATACGTGTAGTAGAGTAGAAATGCTAGATTGTAATCGCTACGAAGAACGTGATTTGATAACGAGTGGAGAGTCGAGACGTTTTGTACGTTTCAGTTTATATGGTTCCCAGCGTTGTGAAATTCCACGTTAGTTTTTGTGATTGTGTACATACGCCGTAACGAGACTGGAATCGCGATCCCACGGAGATGATCTGATATTTTAAAATGAATTGAGTAGTTGAATTGTAGGTAGTACATGCAGAGATGGTTATGAACAGCTTTAGAAAGAAGTGATTATGATTTATAATTTATCAACAAACCTTTTTAGTTTCAATTATTATCAAACTCAACTTTATTTGGTGGCATTGCTATATTTCCTGTTATTTAGCTATACCATATTGCTGTTGTTATTATTATTATTAAAGTGATATCTCGTACAACATCTATTTGATTTTTCTTATCATGTTTTCCCTTGTTTGTTTTCCCTTGTGCCAGGGCACATAAACTGTAATGAATAAACTAGGGCATCAGTAAAAACATAACTTTTTTCGAACTCCATGCATGAGTTCAAACCACCGAAACTGCTGAGGATAGTAGAAACATAACATGAAATTCGGACTGATGTTTCATATTTTGGTCCACGTCCTCTCTCTATTTGATGTGTTTAAATCTTGCACTTTCTTCTCAATGAAAAGAAAGTGAAAAAATAGGCTTTATAATAATTGAAGTGCAGAGCTGTGAGATTTCTAGAGTCATTACAGTGAGGCGACCTTACAAGGCAGGAAGATGAAGCTGAGCGTGAGTTTATCCTCTATGGTGGCTTGTTAGACAGGGTAGTTTAACTGAATATGTGGTGAATGTCTTTAAAAGGTATTGGAAGTGACCTCTTCGGTATCTTTAATTCCACAGATCCAAACAGGACTGCTGGTGATCTGCGTCCTAATTGAGATCAGTGGAGCTCGACCTCAATTCGACATCTCGGACTTCAATATTCCCTTGAACGGCATGCTCGGCAATACGCAGACCCAAACAAAGGTATATCGGATAGCTTTTCGTCCCGACGACGGCCTCAAGAATCGGGTGCGCTTCGAGGAGAAGCACGGCAAATTCGGCGAGAGATTGATTGCTAGCTTCGGCCAAGGAATATCGCCTGCACAAGCTGTGAAGCCAGATGACCAGATTGTCAATCGTAACAACTGGACGGTAAGACACTGCCAATTTGGGTTGAGTCTGCATTAGGAGTTTGCTAATTTGCATGATTCGCTCCAGGTGACACTTTGCCTCATATTTACACCACCAGTAAACATATTTCGTCATTTCTTCCAGCGGCGGGACAAAAAGAAGCATCAGAGTTTTTTCACGGCAATTTCTTACGAAACAACTGCAACCCCCAGCGTTTCTAGTTCTAGTACAAATATTAACATTTAATACAACAGTTTAAAAGAAAATCTGTCTTTTTTAATTAAGTGTAAATAAAATTTCGCACTCTTATGTGATAAGTCAACTGTAATAACTGGGTTACGTGATGCCTTATTATAGATTGGCCAATCCAATCCTTGCGAAATCTTCATCGCCATTTGTGGAACTGCGAATCCTGATTGACAGGCAACCCTCACTACACAAACGCTACGAGCGTAGTCTTGCCACCAGGCATTCAAAATTGACAAGACGTACCTATCTTCTTTCCGATAATAATTCGCTCAATTCAGCATCAGAGGGAGCTGGTGTCAAAAAGATCGAATTTAATTATTGCAGGCTGAAATGACCTTTTAACTGAGTGGGTAACTCATTTTGCAAACTCGCTTTCCATTCAATTTCAAAAATACTAGAAACCTACAACGAATTTTTGCATGCAAGAAGTAGAACCGGTTCAGATCTAGCCACTTTATAAATCAAGGATTATTATTTATTTCAGCTCGCCGTTATTTTGGCCTACATATAAAACGGTTAAAATTTGACATTTCCAGCGTATTCGTAATACGCTACAAAGCTCCGAAGAAATGACCTTCAACGAACAAAGTGGATTAATTTCAGTGAAAGTGGTCAGATTTGTTCGAATCACGCTGGAATAGAACCTAATTTGTGGTTTCTTACTTATTCTTTTTGCCGTCAAAGTTAAAACAAACATCCTCCACCCCGTCAGACCCTCAAACGCAACGCTTCTTCCAAAATGGTTAAATTTCATTGTAGTAGTTCCTAGCTCCAATATTCGGAGTACCTAATTACAGGCAACCAATTTAAAAATAAGTGAATGCAATTTCGATGGTAGGTATCGATATAATATGCAAGTGTCAATTATACTTGGAGTGAAAGAGAGCGTGTTTAGTAATAATTAGACCTTCGTGGTATTTTCACGTACTTTTTTTTATTTGATTAATAGCTGCACTATGTACAAAAAGTAGTTTCCAATTAAAAAAGAGGTTTCATAAAACCTCGCTATCCATAAAAAATATGAAGCATGAAGCATGAACTTGACGTCACCTTGTAACAATAATTTAAGAAACGAATTGATCTCAAATTCCTGCATAACATAGCAATCAACCGGGACTTTATAGTAAACAAACCCTTGTTGCACATGTTATCGCTAAAAATAGCTTACAGCACGATTGGTACACTTGACCTCTTCGGCCGCCGCTTCAGTGGCCAGTGGTGCAAAGAACCGACATGCACTTGCACGCCAAAAATTTCACTTTCCTCGGCGCTGTCATCAGTGGATGCCCTCGAGAGGAGAGTACGCTTTGTACTGGTAGAGCTCCGGGCCGCCGTATCCGTACAGCAGCTTCCCTTTGCCGTTCTCGTCGTAAAACGGATACCGATACTTTGGCCTACGTGCAGGGAAAAACATGCAATATTATTAAATACTATGACGGTGACTTCATCCTCAACAATAGGTCAAAATTGAAGCGAATCCGGGATTGATTCGCCATGTTAATGTACTACGCAATGATTTGTGGTCAGTGGTCCGCTCGTTTGGCATGGCCAAGCCTCCGATGATTGCAAGCCCCAAATGAGTCGTTCAACACACCCACCTTTCGAAATACTGGAAGTTCGGGGCACGAGGCGTGAGCGCCGAAACATGAGTCGTCCCGAACACCATCAAGATGGCAGCGACCAGCAGCCCCTGAAAAAGTCCACAGAAAGTGAGAGCGCTGCGTGATCCATCTCTCTGACGCGGCGGACACAATAATGCACTCTCAAATGCGCTGCTGGCTCTAAGCTATATTGACGTTTGCACTTACGATCATTAGCAGACTCGTCTTCGTCTTCGTCATGGTGTAATGTGTGTATTCGCGAGCACAAACCGCCCTTAAAATCCGTTAGTTCTTCACGTCGACGAGCGGCGCTATGCTACTGACGTTATTGTATTGGAGTACGGCGGTGCGACGAAGGGAGAAAGTGCTGCGATCACCGCTCTAGGTAAGGAGAGGCGTGAGGGGGAATATAATATACGTTATACTTTCTTTTATTCCTCATGGTCAGTGCGATCGGAATGCATCGACGGACCCACGGTCAGACGTCGGGGTTATTTTGGGCCGAAGTGTGACTGATAACGGTTGGCTAGGGGCGTCGACAGTCGAACATTTTCGGGCTGCATCGATATGAACGGTGTATATGAACGGAGTATATGAACGGAGTATACCTACGTGCTGAATAGAGTCTCGATCTTCGTTATGTCGATATCGTATACTAACCAGTTTTCGTCGCGGCAAGACTTTAATGACATCAATATCTAGGTCATGGATCGCGATTTCGTTTGTTTTGAAGGTTAGATAAGATCCTAGATCCGCAGGACTGGGATTACCCGTACCGGTGTGTATTTCGCGGGGAGGAAGGCCAGCGGACGACCTGGAATCATCACTCATCATGCGTATGGCATATCGTCATTGCCCAATTCCGACTGTCGGTTACTGAAGTGAAGTCTCGAGGGATGTGATGTGACATTGTGTTTGGCTAACAAGCATACATTTCAACGCATCATTCTCGCAAGTTAATGGTGTTTAATAACATAATTAGTTATAACGACGATTATCACATAAAAAATGAGAATTAATTTGAAATGATTTCGATCAAACAATACGAAGACTAATTGGAATACAATTAGCATGAATAAATACGAGAGGTTCCATTTCGAGTGAAAGTTATAACCTCGACGGCTGCGGAGATAATGTTATTTAATTTAAAATTATTCTAGTTTCACGTAAATGAGACGGTTAATACACATTTCCGACACAACACAAAGATGGCGTGTGTGTATACTTGAGCAAATAAGCAGAATGACACCGGGACCGGCTCAATATCAACAGTGACTGAGTCGAGTTAGTCTAACACACTTCCATATCTGGCAAGAGGTTTCGAAACCGCCCACGCCAAGAAAAACACAACTTTTCATGGCCCTAAAATAATTATCCTCATTGATGATATTCTTCCGAGTCATATAGGTATACAGGTGTACCTACTTATCCTGTGCGTTATTGAAAGTACAATGCTACAAGAAATCGAGTTATATAGGAACTCCACCGAGTCTCAGTCTTCACCGTGAATAAATCGAAATATACCTACTTAAAAGTGACCACCCAAACACCACTTGTTGCACCCGAATAATGAACAATACTTATTTGTGAACCAACTCTTTTATCCAGTCATAAATAAATCACCGATTAAATTAGCATCGAGTAGGCGTTTGCTAGCCAAAATAAAAACACTCCCAACTCAGTGTTGTCTGCACTGAGTTCTTGTAGCACGTTCGACCTTATAATCCACCGTAGGTCACTAACGACAATTTCATTCACTGGCCGATTGCAGCAGAAGGCATTTGATTATTTGATTATTTTCTTAAGTCTTCTCAATTCCGACACCACTGCGCGAGAAATTCCCGATTTCTTCGAAGCAGTCTTCAATGTCCCTCATATTCTATACCTATTCCTTCTGGAAGGTATCTTTCTTCATATAATTCCGACGTTGTTGAGCAGGGAAATTGACTGTGGCAGATATTCGAGAGCAGGGAACGACCCACGATGAATCTGAGAGCAGGGAATCGCCGGAACCTTCAGACAGGCAGACGAGATGTCGACGCAGCTTCTTTTAGTACCCCGCCAGCTTGTCCCTCATCCTCTGCTGCTGGAGTCGCTTCTCCTGGAAGCCGTCCTCCCCCAGACCGAGTCGCTCGATCAGCTTGGCGCCCATGCGTCCGTACGTCTTCTCGAACTCGACGCGGCGACGCGCGGCGACGTCGGGGTCGAACTCCCAGTACTGCGTCTCGTGGACCACTTTGGGGCCGGCGACGTTGTTGACGATCAGCGAGCGCAGGAGGCCTAAGGGGCCCTCGGGCCGTGCCGAAGTGCCCGCCGTCAGTGCCGCCAGCACCTGCATGTGCAGGCACACGATGAGTTAGGACGAAGTCACAGTCTTTGGTGCGTTTTGGGGTGTTATTGGTAAATTGCTATATGCAACTCAGCTACAAATGAAATAGTGAACAGGGGGAACCAAAATGATGGTCACAAAAAAGCCTACATCGTTTTCTATGCCCGTGGCCCGCAATAGCTAAGCAAGTATTGGCTGGCATGACAGCCATGAACAGCACAAATTGAATTTCTATCTGAGCACACAACCAGGGCCTTCTGCATGAAATTGTTTCCCATTGGTCAGATGGTGCGAATGTTGCTAGGAGGCTGTGGAAAATGGCAGAGTCAAAAAATACTCGCGCTAGAATCTTGATCAAGGTCAAAGCCACCTAGAGACATTTTTGCCATGCGGGAAAATCGAGAGAAACCCATTTAGATTTTAGAGGGCGCTGGCAAGAGGCAAGCTGTGCCATTCTTATGAAAATGAAATCACGTGTCGACGATGGTCAAATGGCAAATGAACGCACAATAATCAGTTCTCGCAATGACATTACCTAATTCCAAAATAACAGATTTAGCCAACATTCTGGAGAATGATTTCATTATCACAATATTATGCAATTTGAAGGATTCATCCTTTAATTTGAATTTTTTCAAAAATGCGGAAAAGCTTCTGACATCGACTTGCAGTTGCAGGTCGCTGGCAATTTCATTTGTACTTCACTAATGTAAAACTATACATAATTTAAAGTTATTGTGTACCTACCTATACATCAATACAAAAAAGTATAGGAAAGGGAAATTTGGCGACAGCAGTCGCTTTATCAGAGACTTTCGACACGGTCCGATCTAAAAAGTTTGGCACCAATGAATGAATTGCACGCGTGTAATGACACTGGCTGTTCAAATATTGCTCAATGGATCAGACATGGAAAAAATGCGTGAAAAATGCAACAGAGCTGAAACCGATTTGAATAAACCACTTTTTTGAAGGAAAAAAACCCGAGCAATTATATGGAAATTAAATGAATATTATTATAAGTTTCTGAAACTGCAAGCGACCTTTTCACAAGCAAAGCACGTACTATATATTATGCACCTTATAGGTCTATTGCTGTCAAAGTCTATTGCTGAAATCTTTCAATCCATCAATGAGAATATCATGTCATAATTAGTACTCTAATCACAGTAATTACACATTGACGTTCTGCATGTACGCAAGCATCGTCAGTGTCTTTTTCATCCAATTTCGTGCCAACATAGACGTAATAATCTATCGTGATTTGTGACACAAAACTCCAAGCCGCATCTATATATAATATGAATGAAATATACCTAATCCACTCTAAGCACACATCCACGGGAGCAGGCCTTAATCGCAATAGCATCGTGGATGACCCGTATTGAAGGCACTGTAAGTGCTCACTAGTTTTCAAAAGTAAAAACCATTTTATCGCGTGTTTCCATGCTGGATTACCAATACCAATTACTCTGCAACACTAGGTATTTACGAGGTACCTATACACACACCGGCAACTGCAGACCAATTAATTGGTGTTGATTTCAATTATATTACCTCACATTTTTAGCCCACACACTTTAACACAATACGAAAACACAGTTAAACCTGTCATTTGGCTCACCGACAAGATACTGTAATTGTGTTTCATTTTATAAACTTCACAATTGCGTGCACTTTCCACTGCAACGCAATGTGCACTTTGTGTTTAAAATGCATGCGTGCAGCTCTCCATTCACACATCAAACAGTTTCACAGGACTCATACGAGTCATAATACTATTCTCATGTTGTATAACAAACGCATTGTTTTAGGTGCAACGCCAAAGAAACGTGTCGTGAAGTTTGAGACATCGAACAATCTATGGCGAGTAATTTCCTGTATTTAACCAATTATGTGGAGAACACCGTGAATCTATATTAATAAAAATGCGAGGATTCAAAAATTGGCAATCGCATGATGCCATAATTATCGTGAGTTGGTTCTCTATCGTCTCGATCAACTTTTCATATCTTACAAATCCACTGCACTTGCTAAAAGGGTTAAACTATCATGTCCCGCATTGAAATCTCCGATACCGACTCTTAATCCCAGAGCAGACAACACCACTTCCCGCACTCACCAGCAACCAGCCGACGAGCACCCTGCCGGTCGGCATATCTCACACGCAAGACACAAAAGATCTGGAGACGCTCCCGAAGGGCCAGTCAGCACGCAGTTGCGGGATCGCGCCGACTGAACACTCCTGTCCTGGTCGCTCGCACCGGGGCGCTAGCACCCCACCTATCGCCGATCGCGTGTCCGATAAGCGCGAGAGGCAATCCGACCTATCCGCCGACCACCGGGCACTTGCATCATCGCCCCTACGCGAGGCATGTCTGCCGATGCAATGCTTGGAGGAACAGGTTGGTCGAGGACACGACGCCGATCCGTCGAGGACAGCAACACACGTGGACGTGCCGGTTGATGCGTGCGCCGTGCGTCAAGTCTTGGTCCTCGCACGCGTGCACGCTGTTTGCTGTGTGGTGTGTAGTTTATGGGAAACAATTTTGAGAAATAAAATGCGCTTGGCTGGAAGGATGGTCTCTGATCGTCGTATAATGACTAGGATCCCGAGGCTGTTATCCTTTCTAACTTGCGCTGTGCGCCAGTATGTCATAAATCATACATTTTTAGTTACAACTCTTATTTTCAACAGCGATAACTATAGTTAATGGACGATAGTGTCTGAGTACTTATTGAGCAATTCCACTACGTTTGTTACTTCTTTATAGTTGTTTCAACTACAACATTCTAGCAGCAGCTGTTCAAACTTAAAATTTCAAATTAATAGGGAGTAATGAACTCTCCGATAAAAAATCTCCAAAAGTTCATAACAAGAACGTTTTGGCCCAGTTGCAGGTCCATTTTTGGTAGATGTGATTTTGCTTTTGTGGTCATGCCCAGATGATCTGAGTTTTTCTAAAGTGATTGGGTGGTTCCGTGAAGATGTCGGTGACATTCCTCACGAAGTGCCTACCATAGGAACCCAGTCAGTCGCCAGCGGAGAACCTCCTGGTCCATTTAGCAGTTATACTTTGGGGCAAACTATAAACACAAAACTATGGTGAAACCTGTAATTATTATATCCTCAAATATTAAAAATAAACCGTATAAAAAATAGTGAAACTGGTTGCAATGGAAGTCCGCGTCGTATCGGTTTCTATTCGAAACATTCACACATTTGGGAATTTTCACTATCGTGCGCGTCACCATAAACATTTCCACATCGAAGTTGTTTACACCATTCAAAACCCGGGTCCCTCGCAGCAAAGGAAATAACTCAGTAATTGCAAGTTACAAAATCTTTATCACATTTAATTAGGTACAATCATAAAACAATTAACATAATGTAACATGTAAGATATAGGAGTATACAATTAAGTAATGCACCCATCCTTCCTTCCAATTCGAAAACTGATCTGTGATAACTTATATACAGAATATGACACAGTTATTAGGTTGCTCTATTGTTTTAAGCAACCAGCAGACATGCCCATCTAGGGCTTCGCTGAAAATTCAATCTGCAATATATATATATATATATATATATATATATATATATATATATATATATATATATATATATATATATATATATATATATATATATATATATACACCATCCGATCCGTATCATAAGCTTACAAGAACCACAATTTAAAAAATAAAAACACTTGGCAGTTTGCAAAATTTACGAACTGGGGCTTGTCGTAGCCATGTTTGGCTTAAACCATAGAGTAATAAAACCTACCGTAGGTTTTATTTTTATTACTCATATGCTTAAACGATAGTCAAAGAAAGAAACTCCATATCGCACCGTTGGCTAAAATAAGCGAATTCTCAGTCGACGGCCCCGAATCTCCTGAGCTGTTCCCTTGAGTAGCCCATGCCCACCCGGTCGATGAGCGCCTGTCCCCGGTACCCGTGCACCGCCTGGTAGTATCCGCGCGCCGTCTCCCCCGCGCGCGGGTCGAAGTTGATGCTGTAGAGCGTCTTCAGCGTCCCGTCGCCCACCGCGAAGTTGCGCAGCGTCGCCAGGAGCGACGCCTTCGTCGGCGAGGGTCGGCGGTCGGCTGCGCGCCCCCCCGCGGCCGGCGCTGCGCATTCCGCCAGGCACGCCGATGCGATCAGCTGCGCAGGCGACGCGAAAAAATTGTTTGGATCGAGAGGAAAACGAAAGTGACGGGCGCACCCATTGGTATGCGTGCACTCTCGTCCAGTAATTGGACGAAACGATTATACACTTCGGTTCGCATGACCTGACCTTGTTACACCAGCGAGCCACATCCCGAGGGCAACCCATTACCAAAATTAAATAATCAGTTATTGAGACTTACCAGCAATATTGTGTGCAAGTAGATTTGCATTACTAATGCTTTTTGTAGTCAGATTTCAATTGGCCCAGCAGTGGAAAACATGCGCGATTGAAACTCTAGCTGAGGGCGCCCAAGTAATTTTAACTTAACCAGTAAACTGTGTCGAGTGATGTGTCAAGACTGATCGATTGTGGCTCACGCTCGAACCGCGCGAGGTGCTGGATATAGGTCTTGGTTCTGGCATGCACGGCGGCACATCACCCTCATGCCGGTGTCGCTCTCTGGTTTGGTCGGGGCGGTGGTGGAGGGGGACAGTGCATGAAAGTCGGACATTGGTATGCAAAGGGTGCATCCACTGGCCGAAGAAGCCGCGTGCCAACGATGCTATGTATGTCCCGTGGCCCATGACATGAAAGACGACCGATGGAAAGTGTTGGAGAAGGAGTTGGTTTGGAAGTCACGTGTTCACGTTATATACAGCCCTCGATTCCTATTGATTCATCGGATAAAATGATAGGCTGTGGTCAAAGATGTAATGACCATGAGAGTGGAGAGAGATGTGAGTTACAGGACCGATCGACGAATCTGACTCTATACGACTCAACTAACGCAAGGAACGATTAAATCTTTACAAATCAATTATTAATAGATGGAGATCTTGAACAACATCATTTCCCGGGGTTTTCTGTGACAGATAAAATCATTAGGCAAACAGAGAAAACAGAATATTAGCAGTAAGCGCCAGGTCAGACCCAGACATTGGACTAATTAGGCACATTGTTTTCGTGTCGTTAAGACGGTCGTTAACTTGGAGACCAAGCGTTGCATTTCAGAAGATGCAAAATTTCAACTATAAATTGGGACGGTTTTTTTGAGAAGGCATCAGTCAACCGAGAAGACTTCCCTGATCAACAAGACCAATTCTCATCATCAGCATGAAACTGTTTGTAAGTACCTATATTTCACTTGACACCACGCTAATGAATAGGTAGCTGTAATATATAGTTACTTTTTGATGTCAATCATTTGGAATAACATTGTATGCTATATTTGAGTTATTGTACGAAGTTTTTTTGGGTAGATTCTTCTTCACGTTATTCGAATGAAACTTGTGATCACTGCATTTACGCCAATTTTTTCCAAATCAAAAGCATTTAAATTTTACCTTACCACAAATATGACTCGCCTATGTTGTAATGTAACTCTTAGGCCCAATTTGACCAAGTTTTACAACTCCTAGTTGAGATCCCACCTAGTAGTTACAAAGGGATTCTGACAATCTCATGCAGCGAATGCAGTTGTAAGTTGTAACTCCTAGTTGGGATCTCAACTACGAGTTGAAAGATTAGGTAAAACCGGGCATTAGCCTTTCGATTCATGAACGCAATGGGAACTAAAATCATAGGGAACCACTGCAATTTGCACCTACATTTCCACATTTCGGTACCAACACTGCCCCGTTCCCGCAGGTTGTCCTGGCTCTGTGCGCGTGCGCCTACGCGTTCCCCGGCGAGACGATAGAGAAGATCGCGGAAGGTGGTGTGGAGCGCCTCGACGGCCACGAAATCATCCCGCCGCCACCCGGCTTCGAGATCAAGGGACTGACGGGACTCAAGGGACTCACGGGACTCACCAAGCTCACCACCGAGGCCGAGGGACGCGTCGACGAGATCCCCAGGGTGCTGCCCGCCGTCGGCATCAACGCCGCCGTCGACCTCAACCGCGACCGCCACTACGTCGAGGCGCCCATCTACAGGTGACGACTCATGCGTGATACGCACAGAGAGCTTTTCCGTTTTCACGCGGAGAAATGAGACCACATTTTCAGCGCAGTGGGTGAAGATCGTGCACTTTCCGATTCCCGTTTGATTTCATGTAGGAAACGAACGTCTTTACCATTTCCGAATCCGGTTCACTCTGACTTACCTGCCGTTTGCTAATACTTCCCTTTGAAAGGAAACAATCAAACGGCGAAGGCTACAACTTCATTAAAATTGTGAGAATAGTTATCAACCGGATCACTCTGCAGTCGTTTCATCTTACAATACTTTTCGCATTTTACGAAATGATCAGTAATAGCGAGTTGTTTCTTGGTTGCTCAAGAAGCAAAATGCCGCTATTTGGTGATGTAAGTGGTAAAGCTGACCAAATATTATATTTGGAGGCTGCTAGCTGAATGATGATGTAGGCAAACGACTTTTTTGAAATTCAATACCCTATTAAGATCCATCAAACTTGGTGCTCAACTTCGATAGGAAACTCTGAAGTAAACCTGTCTATATTTCCCATATATAGTTTCACTAAAGCAGTATAACTCTCAGCTGACATAACACCACAATATCACACTCTCCTAACTATGTCTTGCTCCTTGCAGCTCGCCGCCTCTGTCCCTTGTCGACCAGGAGCGCGTCAACCTGGTGCCCACCTCCAACTACTACAACCACCACGGCGCCAACTACGTCATCGTGCCGCCGTCCAGGGCCCAGCCGCTGTCCTCGCCGCTCAAGAACTACCTGGTCGGCACCCCGACCTCCGGCCAGTACGTCTACAGCCCGGCTCCCGTGCACTCCGAAGTCATCCCCGGCGCCGGCTACCAGTACCTCTACAGCCCCCCTTCGGTCCACTCCGGCGTGATCCCCGCCGCCGGCTCGTCGTACGTCTACGGAGCTCCCGTAGTGCACGCCGGCTTGTACAACTCGTTGTCGTCGTACCTGTACAGCCCTTCTGTGCCCGTGACTGGGGATCACTACACGTACAGCCCCGCCAACGTCAACTACTACGTGCCCGAAGTTGAGCACAAGGAGTACCCCGTTCTGCGAGCGCCCACCCCCAACCATCCCCGTAACGGCGCTTCGGTCTATTACGCCAAGTGGCAGTAGGCGAATGGGTCGCTGCGATTTTGTCGAGTGTTACTGTACCCATGGGAGAACAGAATGATGAAAAATAAAATGTTGAAAAATATATTCTGGCTTGTTATTTTATTGTGTATGTTTTACAGCATGTATTTAATGTGCATGAACAAGATTGTTATTTTTTTTCTGCTCTATTGATAAAATTCAATTGCAATGATTCAACCAATCAGCTGAGCTGATAGTGATTTAATGCTGCTGTAATCCAACTATGATGTAGTCTCCAGTATGATTCAGACAGAGTAAAATCAATATTGTCATGTGACAAGATGCTGAATGTTTCCTCTCATAGGTCTCATACAGTTGAATTTGAACACAACAAAATAGGAAGTAGGTAGTATTTACATTTGATATTGTTGGAAATTAATTTTATTTAAACATCCATTTTCCAATTATCTGCAAACAGAAAAGCACTAACATTATGAAGTTTTGATTAGTTATTATATTAGTAGGTTTGGAAATTAGCATTCAACTTTAAAACAATAGATACACAATAGAAAAAATAAAGACTTTTTAAGAACATAACTTTGTAGGCATTGCATCATTAACTGTACTTCAACCAGTGAAATAGTGTTAACATTTAACTCAGCCGTTAGGCAAAGCAATTTCCAACGAGACATTAAGCTGAGCCTTCTACATACAACAGAGACTATAATATCTGTGTAATGTGAAGAAAGCTCTGCAGCAATGATCTCCAGTATTCATCACTTTCAACAGTGCCATTTGGTGATAGGGCAATTCGTTCGTAACGTTGGCCAAATAGTATTCACCAAAAAACGCAATCGAAACATGAATGTGACATCTGAATTACTTTTCGTTACTACCTACTAAACCTGAAACCTATAAAAAAATAAAAGTTTGCCCATGTAAACTGCAAGAAAAGGCTATCTAGTTGAGCAGGTATCAAAAATGAACTACGAGTGCTGCGCAGTTTGGACGTTAAAGTGACAATCGACTCCGAGAATGAGACAAATCGAAAACCAATTTTGATCGGTGAAGACGCGTGAATGAAAGCAGTTTAATATCTCGTCGAACAGTTACGTTTTCACCGCAGCAACGCAAGTGCTCCACAAAGGCATAAGAATAAATAAAAAAAATCATCGCCAGGTCTAACCCAGCGCCGCCAGTAAATAGCTTTACCTAACACTTCCTTCGAGGAAATTAAATATTAATTTACAAGCCTGAAATAGCCTAGATTAACATAGCCCTCCCGTGCACTTCTTATCGCTAAGTGGTGAGGTTTGGATCGCGGTGGCAGCGTCCCTCTGTTCTCTCGTGGCGGGCGTAGTCGACGCGGAACCACTTCTTTACGACGCCCAAGACGCCAATTCTCGCATGTCCTCGTCGTCTTCCTCCACTTTCTCTGCCGGGCAAAACAGAAAAATCCGGTTACTACTGTAACGGTTAACCTTCTCTTAGGGGTAGTTTAGGGGGAGGTAACGGGTCGAGCGGGGGAGAAGGTTAACGTACATAAAAGTAGTAGGAAGTGTAGGTTGATTGAGAACTTGGATTAATATCGATAAAGGATAATAGATTTTATTGGAGACCAGAGTTGTTGGAAGTAGCGATAATATGTTGTTGTATCCTCTGTGAGGTCTAGGTGTGCTCCCCTCTAGATCTCAAAGTGCTCTCCTGTCCAGTAGGTAGGTGCCTTCACTTGGCTAATTGTATGGTCAGCAGTATTGGCCTGTTTGTGGTGGGGGTAAGCTAGGTGTTGCTCAGTGTCAACTGCAACACTACGACTAGATTAGATTACCTACTCGTTTCATGTAGGTATAAGCAAATTGCCAATTCCGAATGTAGTTTCCCGTTTCCATAGCACTAATTTTCTCATGTAAGTTTATGATACTTGGTTAATAATTCTACATCTGACCTTTCCAAGCGATTTCTTTACCTATGTGAACCTTCGACCATTGCTAGCCGGGATACGCAACTGGCTCAACGCTGTATGTAACCCATGCAATGTTAGAGTATAGGCCTTACCAGTTGTCATCATCGGTCAGATCAACTCTTTAACCATGATTATGTCGTTATGTATTGCTATTTAAAAGATTAAATATTTACTGTTCCATTCTTAATAACTAATAAGTAAATTGAATTTTATTCAGTTTTAAGATAACGTAAAACCGGCAAAATACTTCGTGAACGCAGTAAGAGATGGCACGGCATGCTAGTTGCCTATCCCGTACCGGAGCAGTGATCGAAGAGTGAACGGTCAGGACTGAGTCCAAAACTCGATACAGTATTACTGAGAATTCCG
Organism: Nemoura dubitans; assembly: GCA_921293005.1. Lineage (NCBI taxonomy): Eukaryota > Metazoa > Arthropoda > Insecta > Plecoptera > Nemouridae > Nemoura > Nemoura dubitans. Next base: position 4,795,283 of record OV121075.1, on the reverse strand, counting down.
CATCCTGTTTGGTGAATATTTTAATTCGCAAATTTTGAGTTATTCTCTCGTAGGTGATTTTCAGTCAGCTGAATCTTTCATCAAGAGGACCCCAAAAGCTGAGATTCCCACCGAGGATATTGGCCCTCATCATCGTGCCACCAACTCACTTGCTGCCTTGGCCTTGCCGGGCTTGACGAGTTCGCCGGTGGGCGCGTTGGGAAGCTCGTCGGTGGCGACTCCCCCAACCCCGAGCAGCTCCTTGTCCAGCTCCTCCTGCTCCAGCTCTTCCAGCTCCCGCTCAAGCTCGTCCTGCGGGAAACAAACGAGTCAGCACGCAAACCAACAATACCTTCATGAGCGGCCAAAGGCTCTCTTCCCGCAAAGCAGCGAGAGGCATAAGACTGCAACATGCATTTGCTGCTCTAGGCCACAGATTTCAATGAGTTGACTTTGGTGAGGCAAGCAAAAGGCAACTTCTGTTTTTAACAGACCTTTTATCCAATGGCCATAAGCTTTACGTATGAGAATAGAATTTTCTCCTTGCACACAGAATTTTTCCAGTTTGTTGTTTACCTACCTACCTACCTACCTACTAATTATAACAATGCCATAAAACACATCTGTTGTCATGGAGAGCGTAGTGTACCTACTCCTGGTATCAGAATGGGGCAAGGCCTTACGGCAGAGTGATTCAGAGACATGGGCAGATGTTGATTGTGTCTTGACAATTTTGCTCTGATACATTTTGCTCTGATACATTTTGATTATATTTTGATATATTTTGATTGGGAATATGCTCACCTCGTCGACATCTTGTCCAAATGCGACAGGATTGGAGATGGCCTCTGAAATCTCCTTGGCAACGTCTTGCTGTTCGGCAATATCGTCCATCATATCGTGAACCTGGTCCACATCCCTGTCAAAACAGAAGTAAATCTTTTAGTACCAGAAGCAATTTTACGGAATACCTACATCAACATGGTACAAGAGCAGCAAGTAGTTCATCCTTACATGTGCTTGTGAGCTGCTTTGAGGGCATCTGCTGCATTCTTCATAGTTGTAAGAACGGCAGTGTTGGTGTTCGCTCCTTCCAATGCCTCTCTCTGCATTTCAATAGTAGAGAGCGTGCCATCGATTTGTTGTAGCTGCTTCTCGTATCGCTTCTTTCGCTTCAAAGCTTGGATTGCAGCTGACGAACAATGCAAAAAATGAATTGCCTACATAAAAATATGCACTGCAACTCAGGGAATAGCAAAAAGGGCACATGTGTAACTGTTCGAAAGTCTTCGACGACCTTACGCTGAAAATGCTACGTTGCAGCGATGTTCTTTCTACTAGCCCGAACGAAATATTGTATTTTTTGGTTGTAACATATTTGGTGGAGACCAATGAGTGGATCTGCTGACTACATCATCTACGGATGTAAATGTATCTGATCTCAAGCAAATGATGAGTAAATAGGCCAAGGCTAGCCTCCTTTCAGACAGTGACAGCTGACAGCTAGCCATTCAACAACAAATACTGAGTACTAACCTCTCTTATTTTTAGTTCCATTTTTTCTCGCAATAGCTATTTCTTCTTCTATTTTCTTTTCTAAAAATTCTTGCTTCTTTATTAGCATTTCCTCTGTTTCTCTCAATTTTTGAATAGCTTCTCCAGTTGTGGGAGCCTTGTCGCCTTTCTTGCCACCAAACACTTTGCTGAGAAAACTCATGTTTGACTAGTAGAAAAATGCTACCGTGCGCCAAATATGATACACTAGTTATTTATAAGAGCAGATGAGAGTTTTTACAATCGTATCACTGATTTTGGTATAACTTCCTTTACATTTACAAGAAAGCAGAATATTTTCCACTTCTCACTCATCCATTGATGGTGAATCAGATGTCATTAGGCTACACCAACTTCATAAAATGTAAGCAATGCAATGCACCATGTAAGTTTCACAGACTGAGCAGCATATCAATAGTATATAAGAGTTAGCTAAAACAAGATATTTGTAGACTAATATTAGTGTTGTTTAACGTATCAGGTAAAAATTAGAGTCGATTTTATGTTTTTCATGCAAAATAAAAATGTGTTATTCACACTGTGTGTTGGCAGCAGTGTGAAAAACGACCAGTCAATTGATTGGCCAGTGCAGTGACAGCTGGCCGCGGCTTATTTCAGTTTGATAAACAATTCAATATTGCAATTATTTCTGAAGCAAACGCAACGTTTTTACAATAGTTGTACAATGTAAATACAAAAGGTTCAGTGATTGAAGCACAGAAATTTACTTACAGCATATCTTCCATATTGTTTTCTCTGGTTGGAAGGATTACGTTCAAATTTAATTTTTGGGGTTATGTCAGTTATGTATTAATTTGTTTCTATTTGGTTTTTGAAGTTTATAATGGACCTGGGAGTAGGCCTGGGATCGAATATAAATAGCAGATCCGGAGGAATACACAAGCAAGTGTTTCAATTGAAACAGTCGCGAAGGGATGGGTAAGGTCCACTAGTTCTTGGCTTGCTCTTATTTTTGTTTTCCTGGTTGCTATGCATTGCAGAGAATGTTTGTTACTTGTTAGGTAGGTACTCTGTTTTATTGTACACATGTTCACAGCTTGGTTTTACAAGTGCATCACACGGTGCCAACAAATGGAGAGATCCACCGCGTGCGATTCATTCACTTGTGCTTTGACGAAGGCAGCGAACAGCTGGCGGCCGCAGATCATCGTGGCAACATTTTTATTATCGACTTACAGAGCAACAGGTAGCCACTGATAACATTGAAAAAAACCGAAATTTATTTGCAGCACACATAACTCAAGGATTGTTATATTTTCATTTCTCTTACCTACAGGTACTGGATGCTTCCAAACCTAGGATGCGCTTGCTCTGTCATTGGATTTTCATCGTTCAATAGAACCGAGCTTGTTGTTGGACTCAAAGATGGGTCAATAAATATTCTACATACAGGTGAGTAGCTTAATTTTGAAGTTTAATTCATGTTTAATGCTTACAAAGCCAAGTACCTACATGTAATAAATTACTGAAATTATTGATAATGATAATCACAAAACACTCTATTGATATAGAATAAATGGTATTTAGATTGAAAAAATTGGATAATGCTAAGCTGACTCTCCCGATTTCTCTACAGAATTGGGCACGCTTACGGGCAAACTGTCGGGCCACTCACAGGCGGCGACTCAGATCTCGTTCTCGGCCGACAGCCGCTACTGCCTTACGGCGTCGAGCGAGGAGGGCATCATCTGGGACCTGAAGTCAAACAGCCAGGCGCACCGACTGTCCATGCGCTCTGCGGTCCAGCTCAAGAAGGTCATGTTCATGCCGGTGTCAAACAACGTGCTAGCGTGCTTTCAAGACGACAACATGCACGTGTGGAGGTTTGAAACGTTCGAGTGTCTGAAGCAGATTATCCCCGAGGCGTGGAAGAGCCATCATCTCAAGGCAATCACTTTCACTCGGTAAGCAAGAGGTAGTTGGATCGGAAGTTTGGTTTCGTTGGAAATCTGGTGGGAAGGTAGAAAGAAGACTAAGAAATTGTTGTCTCTAATTAAATGGTTTCAACTCTTTAAAATGTGCATCCAGAACATCAGGATCAATGTTAATGGTAAATTTTTTAGACAGACACTGTCCTGGGGGGCTATCACGTAACATTGTGGTTTCAAAACGATTCGTTTTCAATATCACTGCCTATGGTTTAACATGGGCAGTGATTTGAAATCGAATGATTTTGAGCCAAATCGAACGAAATAAAGTTACGTGATCACTACCCTGGACTCCTGGTCCTGGCCCTGTCTTGATAATGAATAGGGGAAAAAAGGCACATTGACTATTGCCGCCCCGCCCATATAGGACCTATTTGATTTCTGAAATGCCCAGAAATATATTCTGTATTCACGTTGTTTGTACCTGAGCCACATTCAGTGGATTAAATAATGAAATGTACTTTATTTGACCTGTCGCAGCTTTTGGTTAGCATATTTGCGTTAATCTCACCTAATAATATCACGTAAATAACGTTTTGCCACGGCACCTGATTTGATTAGCGACGGTCGGGCAATGATAATTGGCGGCCACACGTCGTGCCTGGTGGTCTTTGCGCTGGACACCTGGACCGTCAAGAAGGTCATCGAGCTGCCGGTCAGCATCCCGGGAGTCAAGCACCTCGAGCTCTTGCCGCAGATATTCGACGGCGGAGCCAGCAAGGTTAACCTCGGCCTACGCTATCTGTGCATTTTATGTATTTATTTTATTCTACTTTCATCTTTGGGCAAACCAGAGAATTACACCTTTTAGCTTTGAAATTTGCCTCAAATTGTAACCCTCAAATCCAGTGCCATACAACAATACTAACATTGTCGATATCATTTCAGATTCTTGCAATTCTACCCACCGACCACTGCTCCGTTCGATTTTTGGATATCGAGACGTCGGAGTTCTTGCCGTGTTCGATTGAACCGGAATGTTCAATAAGTAAGCAACCCTCTCTTTCTTATATTAACATTTCTTTTTTCTTTCTTAATGTACAATTTGTCAAAATGAAGCAATTTTTGTCAGTCCACACTTGTGGAAAACTATCTCACGACTATTTTATTTATCTTGCTTATCACTTGATTTATATCTCTGCTCCATGAATGTGTCGCTTAGAAATGAATTAAATTACACGGTAGACAGTAGCTACCTAATACAAATAAATAAAATATAAACTATAAATGCAAATTATCTTAAACTTCCACTAAACAACAGCAAAACCATTGCACCTAACTTGCTGTCACCATGGGAACCCTTGCTGATAAAACAAAACGTCGCTCTGCAGCCAAGTTTGCGTGCAGCAGCAACGGCAAGTTCATCGCGAGCATCTTGCATTCGGGCGAAGTGAACATCTACAACGTGTCCAAGCTCCTGGAGTCGCGATCCCGACCCAGTTCTGCCACCCCGACGGAGAGCGCGGGCCAGCCGCCGGCACCGGAAACCCAGTACGAGCAGTCGCGGCTGCCCACGGCGTTGCCCAGGAGGCGACACTCGTCTCGCAAACACATGGAGGTCGTTCGGACTCAGGTCAGATGCTGACCCGTTTCAGGGCCTCTAAACTTGGAGCCGTGTTTGTTCAATCTATTGCCTTCGATCATTGCTAGCTGACTTATGCAATTGGCTTCGCACGCTTGAAATCAAAGGGATGCTGCCGCACACAGCATTCAAGAAGAACAAACCCAAGCCTTACCAGTTGCCAGCTAGCATCACGCTGTCAGATCAACTCTGTGATGAAGATTATGTCGTTATGTGTTGCTAATTGAAAGCTTATTTATATTCATTATAAATATTATATTTGCAGCTAAATAATTCCATAGTTTGTATGTATTCATGGGTATTCACTTAAATAAGATGAAGTGGAAACCAGCGCGGCTTTAGTATGCTAGTTGCCTCCCGTACCAGAGCAATGATCGGAGATTGCACCTATTGCGGGGAAGTTACTAAATCCATGACTCTACTGGCATCAACATTGAATAGAGATAAAATAAATGCTTGCAAAATCATGATTCACTCCCAGTACGCTCCACTTTTTATTCATATGTCTGACATTGGCATTGAAATTGTTTTTCAAGTTGAGTGTTTTGGCAAACATCTGTATCTTGTGAAAGCTCACAAGTTAATTAAAACCAGCCAATTTTGGATGGCATCAATGCTTGTCAGAAACTCTGGGAAATCTCCAGTGCCTAGATTAAAAAATGACTTCAAGACCCATACAAAACCCTGTTTCCCCTTTCCAGATCAAGGAGACTCTGGGACTGGAGCGACTGCGTCCGATCCTGAAGGAGTTTGGGGAATACCCGGAGATGCACCGCTCGCTCATCTGGCGGACGATCCTGCAGCTTCCGGAGAACAAGTCGTCGTATGTCAGTCTAGTGAATCGCGGATGTCACCGGGCATACTCGAGGCTCGAAGAGAGTTATCCTCTCGAGAACAAGGCAATTTTGAAGAACTTTAAGAGGTACGAATGTGCTCTTATTTATGTAGCGGACATTCTGCTATAGTCATATGTTCATTATAGTCATCACTCATCTGCATCTGTAGTAGCTTCTATGAAGGCATCTGTGGAACGGCGAAGTGTTTCAGAGCCGCGGTCAGGTGGTTGTGTAAAGTACGGTTGTGCTCTGTTGTGATTGACTTGCGGTCCTAAAACAGACCTTCGTCGAAGTTTCGTCAGCGTTGGCGCTGGCATCTTCAGTTCTGTGCATCTGCTTGTGATACCTACCGATGTGTAATGTTTCGTTATCTGACATCTTTTTTGTTTGTGCCTAGGCTGCTGTCGAACCTGGCACATTGGTCGCCGATCTTTGGCGAGGCCCAGTACATCCCGCTGTTCGTCTTTCCATTCGTGAAGGTTTTCCAGAACGATCCGATAATATGTTTTGAAGCTGTCGCCACCATACTTAGTAAGTGTCTAATTTGTTATTGATCTTAACGTAGCTGTTTTGTTCATGATATAAAAGAACCTATCATAAATACTCACGAATCTGGTGTAGGTTCCTATCATCGTAATAAATAAGCCAATGACAATGTATCTAGATGAAATGTAGATAAAGCAGGCAAAAAATCTAGAGACATGTAGAAAAAAGTAAAAAAAAAAACCATGCAGATTACATTGTCTTGTAGACCATTTGACTTGCATGTTGTCTGCCACATTGTAAATGTGGCTTGTGTACCCATTATTTTTATATTTTCCAATTACTCACTTGAAAGATGTGCCACAGGTTATGCTATTATTATCAACTCGTGCACGTTGACTTCCCTCGTTTCCAACGATCGAGAAATTACCGTCAACGAAACCAACGCGAAACCCTATCTGCCTCAGCAAACTGGTGCCAGCACTGGTTCCAGTTCTTCCCGCATCCACCGGTCAGCGTGCTGTCGATGGTGGAGAACGTGTTGGCCACGCAGGACCCCGAGCTGATGGAGCACTACTACGTCGCCGGCGTCACCTCGCAACTGTACGCCTGGTCGCTGCTGGAGAACGCGTTCTCGGAGGTGCTCAGCCAGGGCGAGTGGTTGCGGCTCTGGGACCACGTGCTCTCCAACGAGCCCACGTTCCTGCTCATGCTGGTCGTGTCGTACAATGTCGCGGCGAGGGCTTCGCTCAAAGCCTGCACCAAGCTTGAAGACTTTCAGGTTATTACTTGAAAGTTGTTATGCTTTATCAAGTTTACAAGCCATAGTCAAAGGCAGTAGCAGTACTAGTAGGTCGTAGGCACATACAGTTTTTATAACTGAATATTGAAGGCATTTCATATGGTTGGAATACCATATGCTCAAAGCTATAAGCTATGTTATGGCACTCAAAGCCTGCACCAAGCTTGAAGACTTTCAGGTTATTACTTGAAAGATGTTATGCTTTATCAAGTTTCCATGCCATAGTCAAAGGCAGTAGCAGTACTAGTAGGTTGTAGGCACGTAGAGTTTTTATAACTGAATATTGAACGCATTTCATATGGTTGGAATAAGATTATTTCGTTATTATTTTTTAAAATTATATTTTCAAGAAGTATGTTTGGTTCATAACAAGATGCGATGTAGTTATTAACTAGACATCGGTTTTCGATGTGACGTCATAATAGGCAATCGTGCAGTAAACGATCGTGCGAAATCAGTATCGTGCGCAATCGTGCGAAATCAGTAAACGCAAGAAATGTAGTTGTCATCTAGATTTTGTGGACAACCAAACAGAGTTAATGACAAAGATTGATCAATTCCAAACCTCCAAGATCATATCACCTTAGTTAGACTAGGTAAGTACACTTCGGTAGAAGGTTTTTAAAGCTGTGTTTACACGGTTCAATGTTTCGTTCAATGCATTGAATTCAAGGTTTAATTCAATGCATTTGCATTGAACCGTGTAAACAACAATTGAATTCAATGAATCATTGAATGAAAGCTTGAATTCAAGGTTTCATTCAATGTTTTCTCATTTAGGACGTGTTCTAAATATCGTTCAATTTTCCTTTCAATACAAGGAAGGGTAATTACTGCCTTCTAGAAACAAAGATTTTGGAAGGCTGTGCCACCATTTTCAATGAATTTAGAACATTGAGTCGTGTAAACGGCTCTTCAAGAGCATTCAATGTTTCGTTCAATGCATTGAGTTCAATGCATTGAATTCAATGCATTGAACGAAACATTGGACCGTGTAAACACAGCTTTACACTTTTGAGCATTAAAAATAATGTGCCCTTCATCTTGTTGGTATATCCTGTTGTTTGTTTTTGGGGACATTGTTTGATGCCTGACAAGATATTTTTAATGGTCACCCCTGAAATTTTGTTTCAGTTCTTTTTCCACAACCAGAATGCTGTTGACATGAAGAGGCTGATTTCCAAGGCGTATTCGCTCTGTGCGCAGACAAGTGACGACATTCATCCGAGGCAGTATCTCAACGACTTCCAGCCAATCGAGAAAGGAACCTATCCCATTTTCAATGCATACCCCAAGTGCATTGTAGATTATCAGGCAAATTATGGATATTTAATTTAAAAACATAGATTTTTTTGTGGGTTCTGCTCGGAACATGTTTAATGAGTGAGTTTTGAAACTCCACCAGGCTCAGCAGATGGAGTTCATTCGACAAGACGAAGAAGAGATAGTCAAAGACGAAAAGCTAGCGCTTGAATTGAAGCTTTGCCAAGAGCGACGGCTGCGGAAACATTTACATGGGGACGCTGAAGCAGAACGACTTCAGAGTAAGCAAATACTTATCAATTCATTACTGTACCATTCAGTGTTCACACATATGAATCTGTTAAATGTACTGTGGTAAGCCAGTTAAAGTGTAAGGGATTCAAAATGAAGCACAGTTCTAATATAAGTGCAAAGTCTTTCATTGTAGCTGCACGAAATTCTGTCCCAGTAATCTTCAACTGTGGTTTGTCGGGCTCAATTCGTTTTGATTCACACAGTGAATCCACATTTAATTGCATTGTGGGAAAATAGTTGCTTTTGTTGCCAATTATTAGTTGAGTGGACTAAGAAACAATATTTATATTGAGATTGGTGAAACGCAAAAAAAAATCATATCACATTGTCAAATATTTTTATAAAAAGCCTCTTTTAGTCTTTGATCCGTCTCCGCAGAATTGGAGGCCGAGTGCCACGAGAAGCTTCAAAGCGAGGAGGAGCGTGTGTCGAAGAAGCGGCAGAAGGTGCTCGCCCTGCGCCAGGAGCTGCGGTCTCGTGAGGCGGACCTCCTCGAAGCCGCCAAGGAGAAGATCCAGAAGCAGCAAACGCAGCAACGCAGTGTCGCGCTGGAGAGGCTCATGGAGGACATGGACAGAAAGGTAGGTACAAGAACTGATCCTTTTTCTATGGCACAAGGTTTGGCACTTTAATGCATGCAGCTATTTTTTTTTTGGTTTACATCTCTCACAGCTTTGTAGTAACTTTGAAGCCATAAGAGCAATGGAAAAAGTTTTGCCAGATTCAATGCATACTTCCTATTTGAGGGGGGGGGGGGGGGGGGGTCTTTATTCTTGTGGCATTCAAATAAAATAAAAATAAGGTTGAGGAGGATTGAATGTCCATTGCCCCCATTGGAATCTAAGATGAATTGACCAGAAAGTCAAATCATGAAACTTTCATTGTAATTTCCACTGATTTTCAGTGAAACTGGTTTTTTTCAAACACTTTTAATTTAAGTTTAACATCTGTAATATTCAGACTGCAGGTTTAGGTCGAAATTGGGTGTAAAATGGGTTTTTATTTGGACTGCAGATTGTTCACTGCAAGGCAGCTAGACAACACATAAAGTGCCATTAAGAGCCTCCGGTTCAAATCAGTGACACGGCATCGCATGCGTTTGCGCAGGCTGCGCGCGAAGACACGGAGGTTGCGCTGGCGGAGGAGGAGACGCGTCGACATTACGCCGAGCTGCTCGCTCGGAAACACGAGCTGGAGCTGGCGCTGGGAGCGACCGCGCCGCCGGCGCCAGACACGATACAACACCGCTCGTTGCGCCAGCAGCAAGACCGCTTGCGCCAAGATCTGCGCAAGGTAGGCTGTCCGATTGCGGTACGAATCACTGTCATGGCCGATGCCTGAGCGTTGGGCTTTTATAGGCGTTTTGTTAAAAAGTAACAGTGCCTGCTTGATTTTGCCAAGACATTTTATTTTAAGCTGTTGGGCTGTGGCCTAGAGTGTATTTTTTTGTATTTCGTGCAATACTATTTTTGAGTACTTGTGAGTTGTAGGTGGGTGTACTGCGAATTTGGGATAACACTTTTTTCTTCAACCTGTGCTTCAACAACTACTGTAAAATGTAGGTAGTGGCGTTTTGGATTGGGGCCCACCAAGCAAGTTTACAAATCAAATCAAATCAATTGCATCAGCTGGCATTTAACCAAGTAGTGAGAGTAGTGTCTGCTAATTTTATTGTCAGATAGTGGTTCAATTATACTATAACACTACAAAACCAAATTTTTTTTTGAATACGATTTTATGGACATTTTTTTCTGGCTTTGTCTAATAAAATACCAGGGAGTATTTGAAGAAATAATTCACTCTTGTTGGTTACCTAGCTTTGCCACAATCTTTTAGAGAGTTGCATGAAGTACCTACTGAGGTGGATGATTTCCCATTTCATAATGCACTGTGTAAATGTTATGGGTATGAAGCCAAAAAATAGGAAGTAAAGCTAGGTACCTACTGCATGACTCCTCCCCAAGTACTTTACTCAGTCGTTTGGCACCCTGCTTTCTTCTTGACACACCGTGTGCTCGTATCGTCAGTTGCGAGAGGAGTCGTCCTCCGAGCACCATGCGCGGCAGCTGAAGATCGCATCGCGGCTTGCGTTGGCAGAGGAGATGATGCAGCGCAACGAGCTGGAGCTTGCCGCGGAGGTGGCCCATCGACAGGAGCACCTCATCTCCAGCCAAGCAAATCTTAAGGTGAGGAGACACTAGCCTTGCTGCTGCATTAGCTGTCTTTCGTTGCCTTAGGATCGGCTGTTTTCAATAACCTTCTAAGCCCTGGCTACTGCAGACAGCTGCTTCTGCTACTGTGCAACTTTCATTGGTGTTACATAAAGTTTGTTTGCTCCAAATTGCTCCAAACCAGTTCAAGAGTTTTAAAGCAATTCTATTGAAAATTCATTTGGGTTATTTTAGTTTAATTACATAAAGTGTTAAAAAAAAAATTTAATAATGGTGCAGTTTTCAAAGGATGTGAATGTATATTCTAATCTTTCTGTAAGTATTTTTACTAATTTTAGTTCTACAGTACTGTCGTAAAAGTACATAGGTAATACAAGAAATTGGTATAAAGGTTTACAGCATATATGCATGCCTACCAGTAAAAAATTCTCTTTCATTTTCAGCTTTTGCAGTCGGAAACAAAAACCAAGTCACTCGAAGAAGAGGTAGACCTGCTGCTGAAGAAAGTGGGCGAAATGCGTTCCGCAGAGAACTTGGCAAAGAAAGAGTCAGTCAGTCACAGCTTGAACGAGTGCCGGGCTCTGAACGAAAGCCAGCAGCAACTGATCCGCGAGCATCAGGCCGAGCCGCGTTCCGTCCCCACTGCCGAAGGCCCGCGCGTGTCGGACTGGCGGCTGAGCGGCCGCGGAGAGGGCCAACGGATGCCGCCCCCCAAGTCCGAGCTCCCCAACGCCACTCAGCGGGGGCAGCCCCGACCCCACTCGCAGCATTCCGGGGAGCGGCATCACTTGCCGACCACGACAAGGTCGCAGAGCGGTGAGCTACGATATTATTTCACTATTCAATACCCTAAACTCTATTTCTTGTTAAGAATGAGGGTAGATTTGCATCTTGCATGAGGACCAACTGATGCTAGGCACCAGCTGAGAGCACAGATCTAAGGTTACCCAGATTTTCCACTCCCATACTAAAGCAGCTACGCAAAAGCCCTTCTCCCACAATGATGGTTTTGCCGGCAGTCAAAGGATGGAGCCACTGTTTGTTGTTATATCACCTGTAACCAAGGTAATTACTGTTACCACCTGTGGAAGATCGGGTCCCTTGATTATAAAGACGTTGTGCCGTTGCCTGGTAGATGCAGCCGTAACTGTAACCACCTGAGAAAAATTGGGTCCATTGATTATAATTGACCTTGTGCCGTGGCCTGGTAGATGATGTTACAACAGGTTGCCAACGCACCCCAGCGATTGCTGGCGAAATTACTAGCATCAAAGTTTTGCCATAGCCATAGCTAGGTATGGTAGAATATCTGGGTAACCATATATCTGTACTGAGAGTTTAAAAACTTACTAGCCGCATGACTAGCATCAGCAAGTACTCTAGGAAGATACTGTTTGTGTTGCATAACTCGTAAGTCAAACATATATTGACAAATTATGCCTCCTTTCATAGAGAGCCATACAGAAATCTTAAAAGTCAGTTTGTCTTATCTTGGTATATAAATGGCTTTGTATTGCCATTAGAAATTGTTATTTTAAACTTTTAAAGTAGATATGTTTATTGGAGAATCTAACAGCAGTAAATGGTCTTACAGGTGTCTCAGTCCGGAGCCTGGATTACTACACCCGCGAGAGAGGTGCAGTGCAATCGGCGATGAACGTGAGGGAGAAGCTCCTAGCCGCTGACGGAGTGTGGAAAATATGACGGGTACAAGGGATTGTACAAGGAGTTGAATGGCATTGATATATAAGAGTTATTTTATGGTTTATTTTATTATGTGGTTCAGTGAATCCATCAAAGGTACTGGTTACCATTTGAAAATGTAACGAAAATTATTGATCATACACAATGACTGACTGAGCAATTAGTTACATTTATTATTATTTTATATAAAACATGAGAATTCGTATAATATGTATACAAGTGTATTTATAATTGACCAATATTGTGCATTCTTCAGAAACTAGATAACAATAAATTAATGAAATAATAATTGACGTTACTTCATCCATATTGGTTCTATTGCCCGAAGCCCTGATTAGAGTTGAGTTACGATAATACATATAGTTAAATGGAATGCACTGGAGGTCACGAGCGACATACATTTCAAATAACGTGTGTAGATAGAAATTCTTGTCTTCCAATTTTGTACCTAAGTCTAGTTTGCTGGAAGAGGAACAAAAAAAACTCCATCGACGATAAATTATTTGAAAAGCTGCCACCCAGATATGTTGTTAGGCCTTTCAGAAATCAGTCTTCTCCGGTGGTTAATTTCAGCATTTGCTAATGCAACCTCTGTGCAATGCAGCCCCAAATACGCCCCGTTTTTACTTTCTTGATCCTATCACTGACTTTCGCCCAGATATCAGTGAAGGCTAAAAATTTTACGCTCCATTTGCTCGTTATATTTTTGGTAACGGCTAATCAGCTATGCTGTGACTCAGATATACCAGTAAAGCATTGAAGGATGACAAGAAGTTTTTCAGTTAGGTACCTCCCTAATAAAGTTTTTGCAGTAATCTTTGTTAAACTAGTCTCAACACCCCATAACTTTTTACTAATCTTATATTAAAAATGTTTGTTCCCTATCCTTGATGTCAAACACATGATGTTTTTGTGCGTACGTGTGCTAACTCACATTAAAAAAGGTAACCACTGGTCTTCTCAGAATACGGTGCATCACAGAAATGGTCAATGCCTATGTTTTTATGCTGGCTTCTCAAAATCTTCCAAGGAAGTTGCCTAACAATTGAATTCTGGCTTTCCCTCACCAACAGAATTCTATTTTGAGGTGCCAGCACACTAACATCTGTTTCAAACTCCCTGACGATCATCGGTATACAATTCTCTCCAATGACGCAGTGTGTGCCATAGCAAATAATTTTTCCTCGAGTAGCCGTTGTTTCAAATGGTGAACCATCTGTATATAAAAGTAATCTTTTGTTGTATTCACACCTTGATAAGTGAATATACGGGTGCTGGAATCTTTTTTCTGCCTTCCAATTCCTCTAGTTCTATAATGACGAGACACTCGATAACTTGTGCGCCCAACTGATTCACTAGTTTACACCCTGCTGTCAAGCTCCCTGAAAATTAAAAACTAAATTTACACATTGGTATAACCACACATTGATAATCCAATCTGTGAATAAAGAATCCAGTCTATGGTATAAAAAAGTACATGGTAGGTACCTACAATTTTAATTTTTTTAAATGTTTATGCATTGAGCCAGATTAGGTATGAAAGTAACTTACCACCAGTAGCAAGAAAATCGTCAATAATTAAAACTTTCTGTTCTTTTTCAATACTCTCTGATTGAATCTCAAACACGTCCTAAAAAATAAAACCATTGTCGTCAAGCAGGATAACGTTGGCAAAAAGGATATTGAAAATCCCCTATTTAATAGTTCAAATATTTCTTCCTTACAGTTCCATATTCCAGTGTAAAAGTAACTTGATTTACAGTGCCGGGAAGCTTTCCTTTCTTGCGTATTGGCACAAAAGGAACTCCAAGTTGAAGGGCCAGGGTCGGCCCAAACAAAAATCCTCGGGATTCGAGCGCAACCACACACTGGATACGTGGTTTCACATTTCTCACGTGGTCCAGCAACAGATCTTGCAGAGCTTTGAAGGCAGGTGGATTTTTCAATATGGAGAAAATATCACTGAAACGGTAAGTAAATCATAGAAGCGGAAAATGAAAAATTAGCATTAATTAGTTATCAAATCAGATCAGTGGCTGCTGTAGTTGATTATATCTCTGTATAAAACCTACCTGAAAATTATTCCAGGTTTTGGAAAGTCAGGGTAATTTGTGATGTTGTCTTTAACAAGCTGTAATTGTTTCTCGGTGTCTTCCATGGTTTCTTTTGTATTTAATTAGCAATACGTCTGCCCGGGTTTGTCACAACTGTTGCTGCCCTTCCCAACCTCTGTGTCTATGGTCTATTGGAGGAGGCCGCCGCCGGGAGCCTCCAGCTGTTTCCCCTCCTCACCACTTACTTCATCCTGCAATCGGCACTTGCGCTGGCTAAGCTTTGGCTTACAAGTCAGAGTTCTGTCCATATCAGTTCAGCTCATCAGCAGCCAGTACGCTTGTAAGCTTGCCGCACTTAGCTGTGGCAGTGCAAGTGTACTAGTTTTATAAATTTAAATAATTATAATTTGCTTGTCTATCTCTTGTTTAGAATGGGTCAACGTGTCAAGGTATTCCTTTAATGATTATTAGTAAATTATAAGTAACAGTTCTGCATGAATGGTTTTGGTTAACCTGCAAGTAACGATTTTGTACTTAATTTCCACAAAAAGGAAGAAGGGCTTCAGAACGCTGGGGGAGGCACTCTGTGTGGCTTAATTTAAGATAAGCATTGTTATTACTTTCTCTTACTTAGTTTGCACTCCTTAGATTGGAATCATTGGAGGTTCGGGGCTAGACGATCCCAATATCCTAGAAGAGCGAAATGAGAGGGAACTTGACACCCCTTTTGGAAGTCCTTCGGATGTTCTAATTGAAGGGAAAATCAGCGGCGTGGATTGCGTTCTTCTTGCTCGTCACGGAAGGAAGCACACGATTTCCCCATCTAACGTGAACTATCGCGCCAACATTTGGGCGCTCCGTCACTTGGGATGCACTCACGTAATCGCATCTACTGCGACTGGTTCTCTGCAGGAAAATATTCGCCCTGGAGATCTTCTCCTTTTGGAATCGTTTATTGATAGGTGATTATTTATTTTTGGTGGCTACAAACAGATACTATTTAAATCCTGGATATAGGTACCAACTTAATGTATGCAATGTTTTTTTTCTCAACTTCAGGACAAGAACTCGAGTACAGACTTTCTACGATGGTAGTGACATGGCCCCGGTTGGCGTGTGTCATTTACCGATGGAGCCAGCATTTTGCTTGGAAACTCGTAAGGTCTTGTTGCAAGCTGCAGCGGAGCTCAACATTAAAATACATCCCACCGGGAGCTGTGTCGTGATCGAAGGTCCTCGATTCTCTACGAGAGCCGAAAGCAACCTTTTCCGATCGTGGGGATGTCAGCTTGTCAACATGACACTGGTTCCAGAGGTGGAAAGAGTGGATTTAGGCAAATCTTCATATGTAGGCCCCTTTAGACAGAATGATAAAATGTTTGATGCTTTTTACAGGTGGTGTTGGCTAAGGAAGCTGGTCTTTGCTATGCATCTGTTGCGATGGCTACTGATTACGATTGCTGGCGAGATGAGGGAAATAAAGTTTGTGTCGAAGATGTCATGAGAACATTCAAGGAGAATGCAGAGAAGGTGATCAATCTCTTCAAGCATGTGGTGCCAATGATAGCTAAACAGAACTGGGATGAAACAATCAAGAATTTACAGGTACCTACAATCAGAAGTAATCTGTTTTAATTGGATTCCTAATTTTTATTTTTATTTGAATTTTAAATTAAATTTTAATTGATGCGCGAAGCAAGCGGAGCGAAATCTTCAATTTCACTAACCCCAAAAAGTCACTTTTTTTGTTGTGTGTTGGTGCGGCTCTACAGGCCTAACGTCAGAACGGATTTGGATGAAAATTTCAGGGGATCTACCTTTGCTCTCAACTTAGACCCCCTGCGTTTTTGGAAAAGACCGGTTTAGAAATTTGTTAATTAATCGATATTTATGAAATTTTTTGATTTTTTCAAAATTTAGAATCTGTAAATTTCAAAGTTCTTTACATATCTTCACCAATACTTGTAAACTTATACACAATGATTGGTTGCAAAAGAGTAAGAGCAAAATCTTAGGTCGGAAGGACTTTCCAATTGGTTTTTATTAGCATTTTTGTAATGTTTTTATCGTGATATCGGTAATTTTTTATGATTGAATAAGTTTCCTTCGTTACCTTGGTGACCAAGTTTTGTTGAATTCAAGTTTGTCCAAGGCAAAGATTTGCCAGATACATCAGAAATAAGTCATTTTCATTTATGGAAGTAATTGAAGGTAATCTGCGCTAGAAATATATCTTTAATATAATAAGAACCTTCAGGTGTAGTTGAGATCAGATGTAAATGTGTTCAAATTACTCAATTGGCTCTAAATAATCATATTTTGGCCATCTGACAGCTCTAGAGTGAAACAAAGGAAGGATCACAATTCACGATCGTCTAAATTTTCTTGTGATAAGATTTTTCGAGAAGGCAATGGTCTCGCTTGGTGCTCCATGGTTTTTATAGGCCTTCTGCCATCATGCCATCATCTTTGTTCATCCAGCTATACAAACCGCTAGGTTCGCTCATCCTCAACGCAACATAAATTGCGTTCGCGGAGCCCTAGTTTTAATTTAATTTTGTTCATGGCATATTTTTTTACAATTTTGGAATGAACATTGCAGAGATGTTAAGCATACTAACATAATAGAAGAATACAGCTCCAGAGTCAATTACATTTATGGGCATATAATAGGGAATTCTCTTTAAATTTCAAAACATCTAAAAGACAGAAGGAAAATCATAAGACTAATTAAAATGTATAAGGCGATACTTGGATGCAAGCCATGGCAGGAAATAGCAGAAGGAACTAGAAAGGACGAGCGGACAGGACGAAAAGTCCACCACTGGAAACTATATAGGAAAGGCTACAAAACCAAACAAGGCAGCCAATCAACACTTGGAAGAGGGACAGCTGAGTGGAACAACCTTCCACCAACAGTTGTGTGCAATCCCCTCTTGAGTATCAAAGATTTTAAACTTAGACTTAATAGAATGCAGTAAGATTTATGTGCTGTTTAACGCGATTTATCCTTTATGATTAATTTTGATTTTGTCTTTACTTTATTTAGGATTATTTTTTAATGAGGGCTACTCAGACACCGCAATGTACATGTAATTGCAAATCTGTTTAATAAATAATATATATGATATTATACTTTTGCATGGAAAATTAAAGTACACATATTTTTTAAAATCATTCTTAAGTAAATTTTATAGAAGATACAACAATTTAAAAAGTTGGTGTGTGGACCTCGCGCGGAAAAAAAAGACTGGCCTTTTTCCTGGCAACGCATGAGTAGTGACGTCAGTACCTGGATACTATTGCACGGCCTGCATGGGCAGATCACTCAAATCACCTGAATTCTGACGTCAGAGTTGACTTGTGTCGTTTTTGCCCTGACTCGAAAACTCGTATTTTAGTCATTATCAAATCAGATTTAAATCGAAGAGTAATTATCCGATCAGGAAAATAAAAAATATGTAGTCTTTTAAATTAAAATTGCAATTAAGAAAAATGGTTGGATAATAGATTCACATTTAAGGAGAATTCCTGATTGCCATAAGAAAAGCATTGCGTTTATTTGGCCACAAGCGTGATTGACTCTAAAACTGTAGTCGTCTATAACGCATCTCTGAATGTGTTAGGTGTGCATGACTTCTCTTTTTATTAGCATTTTTTTTTCAATTGAAGATGTCCTTACCCAGTTTAGAAATAGTTGCTGCACACATGGCTTTTGTTTATGACGTTCTGCCTTCACCTTTCTATTACATGCAACAAATGGCTATGCTCATCTTAATTATGTCATTACCCATTGGGACCATTGGATTAATTTATGGGGATTTCATAGAGCACCTGCAACAGCAGCCTTCTTTAAACTCACTGGTGGACAACCTCAATGTCAATTCCCATTTAAAAACAAATGCAAGTATTCTGTCCACCAGTTAGACAACATGTATTGCAGGAGCTCTATTAATTAGACCAGTAAACAGAAATCGTACTGCAGTCATGTACTAATCACTTCCCTGAAGGCTGGTTGTGATAAGTTGTTTCAGGTAGTTTTATCATCTGTAATTTATTTTTTTAAATCATAATCACCCTGCAGTTGTCAAAAAATTTTATTACATTTTTATCTGAGCACACAACCAGAGCCTCTTCGATGGAATAAAACCATTGCTCTCATAGCTCAAAAGTTGCTAAGAGACTCTGGGAAATAATACAATTTTTCACAGCCTTCTTTCAACAGTTGATTAATGAAGTCAATAGGAAACCATACTATTTAGAAGGCCCTGGTTGTGTGCTCGGAAAAAATTGCAATCGGCCAGCTGATCCTATTGTATGCTGCCTTATTGCTATCACAACCAATGGAACAAAACCATAGGGCCTTGGATCGGCAAATTGCAATCCAATGAGCAAGCGGCCGTTATGGCTTCGTTATTAACTACATAGGGTCTCTCGAACGCAATTTGTATTTGTGTTGAGTTGATGGTGAGCATGTTTGAAGTGGATTGAAAGGTGGAGGCAAAACTTTGTAACATTTGTAGTAATCGGTAGCCCAGGCCATATGTGAAGCAACTGCTTCTTCAACAAGGAAATTTTGAACTCTGAATCAATTCTGATTGAATCTGTATGAAAACTACAAGATATTCTTGAAAACAATTTTTATTGAAAAAGCTCTAATAAAAACAAACAGAAAGTCATACAGGCCTAAAACCTTCAAGGATTCTTATTTTTGGTGATTCATGTAGGTATCTGAAAAGCTTCTTGGATTTTTGGCAGAACTTTCAATGCCGACAATTTTCGAAAAGTATTACATTTTTGTCAATTTTTATAGGTTTATAAACTACCTTGCTGATTTTTCTGAATAATTGAAACTGGGAACAAATGTAGGTCCCCTCTCATCATCAATATTGGTGACAACTGACAACACATGTATGTCTCACTACCATTGCCTCTTTGTACTTTTTGCAGAAAACAGTCGAGGGAAGTGTGATGTTGCCCCCACCGAGCAAGTAGAAGTATCCGCATTCAGCCATAGGCCAACGAGAACGAATCTGCAAATTCGAGCACTCAAAATTCTCGAAAACACTTAAAACTTTGCCATGATTTTGGTCATTCTTCAGTTATCTGTAAAGACCAGCTAACTTTGAAGATTCTATCCAAAGATAATTTAAGCTACCTAGTACCTATTAATTTTCTAATTGATACTTTGAATTAAGGTTTGAGCAATAAAGAAATAAACTTTACAGACATAACATTCCAACACGAATACTTTATTCTAATATATTCCATGATACAATATTATAATGCAGTACGATAGGGATTGTTTGAATATTTACATTTCTACCGAGAACAAAACTTAATGAGGTCCCACTGGAGCAATTTGAAGTTGGAAGTGGAATGCAAAGAATTGAGAAAAAGCCAACTGCAGTGAAGAATAAACCTGGGGTCTCGATATTAACATCGGCAAAGGGTGAAGTTATTGTCAGTGATTCAATCGCATGACTTCAATATACTTGATATCTTGGCTTAACTTCCTCAGCAAGCCTGCACTTACAAATGTAGTGCTCTTTTACAAATAAAAACAGCAAGGTAGAAGGTAGCAGTGCCCATAGAATTACATTTCATTAAAGTTTCGAACATTTTAAAAACATTATACATTATTATCATTTTTAACATTGTACAACATTTACAGGAAATTATTATTCCGTTCAGCAACAACAAATTTGCTATCCTGCCAAATAAATCTACACCAATTGTTAACATTCACATAAACTCTCTGGAAAATTCTATAAATAAAGTCAACACCACCAAAAAAAATTGTCTAAAACCTACAAGTTTCTAAAATGCCTACGAGGGATTAGTTTCACATATTGCTAGGACGATTAATGACACGAGAAGTAGCCAAAGGTTTGGTACAACGGCATGCAAAAAACGCCCGCTTAGATACAAGCAGACGGGCGTATTGGTTTAGAGGCAAACATATAACTAATATTCGGATGTTCAATCCAGCTAGAATCAACGTTTTATCATCCCGTTTTTAATTGATAGGTCACACACAGAACATTTCCCTTAAGACAGTCTGTAAATTATTAGTTTCACATTTAGTGGAATGTTTAAATTTGCGCATTGAATATCGACATTATTAATTATGCGTTTATGCTGGACAAACATTACTAGACATCTACCTCTAATGTTGAGTACACCACCAAGTTGATCTACGGAAATTTACAATTATCATTTAATACTATCTTCTCAAGGTATGAGTATATAACGTCACCCTACGAATCGTAAATACAAACCGGATCCGGTTTTCGCATGCTCATTTATACAATCTTCGTATCGATCATGTCAACGTTTAGCTTGTAGTAAACGTAGGGGAAATATTCGGACGCTCCGAAGCCCAGGCCGGGAATATCGACGCTCTGCAAAGTTAGAAATGAAGATTACGACGTGATAGACAATTGCAAGCATTAGTAATAATTACGGGCGCCTGGAGGTACTCACGTCCTGAGCCGCGTTTCCAGCTCCCCCGGAGAGGGCACTGCTGTCCAGGTGGCCGTAGAGTTGGTTGAGGACGTCCCGCAGACGTTTGGTGTTCTTCTTGTTCGGGTGGAGTAGCATCGCCTGGAAGTTGACGGGAAGGCCGTACCTGGGACGAAGAGAAAATTGGGTGAACGTGGCGATTTATGCTCGACTCGTAGCTAATGTGAAGAAATGAGGCTCCCTTTATTCAACGTCGCCAATGATACTCACGTTTTCGGCTCTTTTCGATAAAAGAAAAGTAGTGCAATATGGGATTGTACCTTCATAAAGATAATGTTATGATTGTCAGAAAATAAAGGGTGATGAAAGGTTTCAGAATCTAGACCAACTACCCAAACAAAATATAATATTTTGTCTCAGGTGGATTTCTCCAACTAAAAAAATGTGTCATTTTAATACAATTATAAAGTTTCACAAACCTGTCAAGCTACATTAGATCAAACCCATTTCCAATAATGGCAGTGGTACCTGCCATCACCATGCTAATTGTTAACAGTTCTAACGTTAACGTCCGTTAACAATTCCGGCAGTTGCGGTGCATCACAATTCATTGCGTACCTTAGAACGGACTCGACAAACACCCTTAGCGCCTTGACGTGCACCCAAGCACAGAAGCATTCGCTGAAGTTCACCTTCAGCCATCTCACCAAAGGACCCTGCAGAGTTGAAGTCATGAGTACCGCGATAGTCTCCACATCTAGCAGTACATAGGAGACAGACTGTGTTAAAAACTTACAAACTGTTTCTTCTTGTCCGTCACGAGTTTTGTGATCTCGTTCTTTCCGGCCGCAAGAAGCTCTTCGTTGTAAACGAACTCGCGGACAATGAATCTGGAAATTGTGTGCGGGTTAGTGAGATTCACTTTTTGAATTAGGCTTGTTGAATTGTACCAGCAAGCATTTACTTTTTTTCTCGAGCATGTAGCTTGAACTCTTCAGCGACCTTCTTGAAGAGGGTGACTGTGAACAGAGCATAGTCTGTGTCTTGCGTAACGAGCTGGCTCGATCGTGGCACGATCATGTCTGTCAGCTTCTCGTAACCATGGTTCCAATCGCTTATCAGCATCCTGAAAGCATTCACAGCAAGAAAATATCATTTCTGTGAAACCAAAAGTTGCATGTCGAAAGCCAAAGAAATCTGTCCGCAAATCTTACTTTGGAACTATGACGAGCAAGGTGGTAAGGTACTCGGAGTCCAAGATGAAGTGTTCCTTTTTGACCAAGTCAGCAAGGTTACGGGTCATCAAGCTGCCCCTAAAATAATAAAACAACGGAGTGAGCCTACGACCAGCCAACTTATTCAGAGCAACGAATACTATTTTTCCAAGCATACGTTTGTTTCTTCTCTAGGTTTTGAAGGTTTCCCTTGAGGTTGTTGTACGCTTGCGATTTCGTCTTCAGATCCGCATCGATCTGGCCCACCTGCTTGCTGATGATGTCAGCAATGTTGCGAAGGGATTGCTTGATGGGATACTTTGCCATGTCCCATTGGAAACGAGTTATGTACGTGGGAAGGTCAGCTACATAAACAAAACACATGGTAAGACTCTTTGGGGAGTAAAGCGTAAGTACAGCTTCTGGGCCGTGGGAAAGTTAAAAAAATACTAACTGTTGTTTGCTTGAAGATTCTCTTGCAGCTTGTCTCTCTGATCCTCCAAAACTTCTCCCAGATATGCAGCAACTTTTTTCGTTCCTGCTTCCACAAAACTGTCTAGTTTACCTAGATCATCTGACAGACCAACAAGTTGATCAAGTGTTCCCACCTACAAAATATAAAATACAAAATCAGGTGGTTAATATTGACAAAAAAATAACATTTTTGAGAATAATCTTGAGCAAGTTTGTTACTGTAAAAATGGATTAACGAATTGATGATAAATTTTAAATCCTTGTCGATTTCGTGTCAAGGTGATTTTCGGGTCCGTGAAACTTGTTGATCGCAGTCATACCTACTGTACAAATTCGTGTAATACAATACCTTGAGGTCCGGTATATGGAATTTGTAGTTCTCCGAGAGGCTGTTCTGTTTGCTGGTGACATTGTTCATCGTTTCCCATGTTTGCTGGCATGTTTTGTCGCCGGGGGCAGAAATCAGCCAGTACTCCGTCATTCTTGTACGGTGTGTTCTGAAGACAAATTACGTTCTATTTTAAGTTCTAGATCAAACCTTCTCATTGTGTGATGATAATACATAGAAACTCATAGTTCCCATTTCAAATTATGGATCAATTAAGCTAACAGATTTGTATTATGCGTGACTTTGGCTGAGTGGACCAGCCCCTTTTTTGGGAAAGTGGGTTAACTGATCGATTTTCACTGTGAAACAACTAAAATTTAACACCCAATCGCCAATATGCCAATCCCTTCCACACTTAATCTGCACTACTTACTATATATCTGTGCCAAATATGATTAATTTCAATTATTCGTGAATCTCATTTCCAAAAAGCAATCCACAGAATGATTTCACGTGACTAGGTGCTGACACCTATAGTGGATTTAGCAACATAAGGTCCGACTTGTCCGACTGCTAGAACTTTTCCCCCAGGTTATAGGTGGTTTGGCCGGGAGTTGCGGAATCGTCGCACTCCCCAATTAATATGTTCAGTAAAGGGCCGGTTTCAGGGACTCGGCAAGTAGCAGACACCTAGTAGCAAAGGAAACAACTAACTTGGAAGTCAGCTGGTCTCAAATGGACTTCAATGGCTCCAATTTCAAACAGTGGTAGATGGCAAGGCTACGTCCTCTACTCCTCACTCTTCAAAAAGGTTTGACTGCAAATAGCGTCTATGCTCTTACCTATAGGATGCCAATTACCGACCACGTGGATGAGCACATGGAGGCATGGGATGTCATGTTCTTTGACCGGTCGCAATCCAGTTTTGACGAACCAGATTTATTATCAGTATACCTGCCATGCCGTGCAAATCTCGTTCTTTGGCAAGTTTTGTATGCGATTCCACACACCCCATCTGGCATACAATACCTAATTTTATAGTTAGAAAATAAAATAAAAACCATCTCGTATTGCCTCTTGGCCAGGAACACTTCTATGTCACCAACTTTTAATATTCGATACCCCATACATTTCCGGTGGCTAGACCTCGTCTTGGCGGGTCGGTAATACTAGTAAACAAAAGCATTTGTGAAAATTAAATTAATTAGCCAAGTGTACCGAACAAGTAATGCCATAAATGTGTTTTTTATAAAATTTCTTCTATAGCTTAAAAACGTCTTTTAGGCCATTTGACTTGCGTAAAATATAATTCAAAACTCCACTGTGCGGCGATTTATCAGTTCGGTCGATTCTAATTTCACGGAGCGAAGCAATTGATATTAAGAAAACTGGTTTGTCACGTGGTCGGTACCTGTGCCTGCTGTATTCAGACAAGCCTTTCTGAAAAGTGAGAACATAGCCGAAATTCGACTGGGCTGCTTTGAAAGTCCCAGTATACCTACCTATATTAAGGCACCATCGTGTGATCTATGGTGTGATCCGGCACATCATACCTTAGAAGCACATACCCTTGGAATTTGGAAGGGAATATGCGATACTGAGATTTGTAAATTACGCATTGAATTATGTTACATTTTATTCGGTCGCTTTTCGCATAAAGTGGAAATCAGATTATATTATTATGTACACAAATTAGCCTCCCAAAAGTGTAGTCCATTCCGGGATTTGAACCCGGGTCCCCAACTTTCGCGGCTGGTGCTCTAACCGCTGAGCTAAATGGCCATTAAATTTGGGACATTCAATTCCCTGGGGACATTCAATTCTCACCCTGTATGCAAATTACTTCTCCCAAATTTAATGGCCATTTAGCTCAGCGGTTAGAGCACCAGCCGCGAAAGTTGGGGACCCGGGTTCAAATCCCGGAATGGACTACACTTTTGGGAGGCTAATTTGTGTACATAATAATAAAATGAATAGCCAATTACGAGCTTTCGTAATTTAAATAAGATTAAAAGAGAATTCAACGCATCCAACGTTAATTTGGAGTTACTCGAGGTTGAATGTAAAATGTGGTTGCAGTATAGCATCACGCGGTACCAGAGCCACTATGAGTATTCGTAGACTCTGGACCATACCCCCCTGGGGACATTCAATTCTCACCCTGTATGCAAATTACTTCTCCCAAATTTAATGGCCATTTAGCTCAGCGGTTAGAGCACCAGCCGCGAAAGTTGGGGACCCGGGTTCAAATCCCGGAATGGACTACACTTTTGGGAGGCTAATTTGTGTACATAATAATAAAATGAATAGCCAATTACGAGCTTTCGTAATTTAAATAAGATTAAAAGTGGAAATCAGATTATAACATTTTCTATGACACTACCTATAAGATAATACTAAATACATACTTCCTATGGGTACTACTAAACGACAATTCCCAACTAGTGGACACTAGGTAATTGATTCAAGATTCCTATAATCGATGAGAGGAAATTGTTACTGGTTTATGCAGATACCAGTGTGCAATTTATGGAAGGGAGGCGAAGCTGGAAAATGTGCACCCGAACCGGGATACGAACCCGGGATACGAACCCGGGACCTCCTGCCATGGCCGGGCAGGTGCTCTACCAACTGAGCTATCCGGTCACACATTCTCCCTGCTTCGCCGGGTGGGACAAGGGGGATCTCCGGGGAGACGAGAGGCCGAGCGACCCGTACATGGGACGGGTAAACGGACTCGGCCCCAGGACGGCGATGGCGCAATCACTAGACCCTTTGTCCCACTCTCAGATGAAGAGACACGATGTGGATGAGAGGAAATTGTTACTGGTTTATTGATGGAAGGGAGGCGAAGCTGGAAAAATGTGCACCCGAACCGGGATACGAACCCGGGGACCTAATAATTCCATAGTTTTTGATTTAATACCGTGGAATTGTCAGGTAACCAATTCTGTCTTCCTTCCCTGAAATATAACGTCAAACAACGATCAAATTCGCTAAAGCATTCACCAACTCGGCTATATATTATATTCGTATGTTATTCAAACATCTCCGCGTCACCAAAATAATTACAATTTTGATCGATAATGACACAAAAGAGGCTATAGTGAATTCAGCGAGTAGCATCCTTATCGCTTGCTCTCGTTCTATGGGATTCGTTTAACCATATAGAACGGCGCCGCGCGCGGCATTCAATGCCACTCGCTTCTATGGGACGCGGCGTCGGCGTCGGCGTCGAACCAAATTGAAAGTCTTCCAAGTGTAACGCGCTCGCTGTCGCTCGGTGATACGCGACGCCACGATCCCCAGGGAGCACCGGGAATAATTAAGGATAACAGACATCGCCGGGGCATGGCGTTGTGAGGTTGCCTCAGCGATGTGTATATATATATATATATATATGTGTGCCATAATTCGCGCGGTGCCAAAACGGGAGGCGGTGGCTTAACAATATATCAATGCCGTCGGGCGCGTTCGTTTCATTGCCCGTCATCCGCCGACGCTGTGACTTTGTGATTCGATAAGAGTTTAATGCCGCGATGCGATGGGGATGCGGCGACGGCGCCGTTCTGGAGTCGACGGGCGTGCATCCAATTATATATTATGCGATCAACGTTGCCGTCGGAAAGCGACGGTGCCCCGCGATAATGCGCCTTCTCAACATTTTTTCATGCTTTCTCGAACTTTTTTATTTTCTAGCAGTCGTTTATAATTTGACGTGTGCCGACGAGATTTATTTTTTGTACAGACGTGTAAACCCTTTTGTTAAATATGCGACATTCATTGTACGTTCCGAAGGGATTACCGTGTTTTTTCTCTACACTATTTTGTGTCAGGTCAGCATTAAAAAGGCACGTTTTTTGTGTTTTTGTAATCAGTGGGTGAGCGGCAAGTGTCATCGGGCGAAAAAACAAAAACGTTACTATATAACATCGGTCTTTATCGCCCATTTATAAACTGAGCATCGAGGTAATATGCTTTTAAACGCGCCGTAAGGGCATTTGGGATGAGATTATCTCCTAAAACTCGGTCCAGCTTTAGTATGCTTCCAATTTGTCAAAAAGATGCAATATTTCTCCGGGACATATCCAATTGATCTCCATCTTCATCCAGAGCGTCGCTTGAGCCGCGGATCTTACCGACTCCAGCAGCTGGCTCTGCAGCGAGTGATGCCAAAGTCGTTTTCATCCGCGGGCTCATTTCATCCCCCCCCCCCCCTTCAACCCCCGGCCATTCACGATGCTCAAGTTCCCATCTCAGCTAGAACACACCCTTAAAAGTTATAATCTCACTTAAATTAAGGGATGAGGCAAATCTAGACAATATCGCTGGATGAGGCGTGCAGCCTTGAGTTCACCGTCGAGCGAACGCTCATCTTAGCGGTGAGCGATGGGCTACAATCAACACCAAAAGCTAAGGACTCGGGGGTGGACTGCAAGACGGAAAGCTGCAGCCACCTCCGTCATTCAAAATTCATAATTGTCCTCCTATTTTGTTAACTTTTTATTCATGGCCCTTATCCCCAATTTTTATTTGCACTTTCGTATATAATGGCTCTAATGAGGGTACAAAATTTAACGAAGAGTTTCGGGGTTTGTACTAGCACCGGGGGCAAATTTTCGAAAAAAGGGGCATGATCGCCCTTATTTACGTCTTTTGTCTACAACATACTGAAATATTGAAATGATAACTTCAACGATGTGACCTTGAGAACTCAGCAACTTTACGTATGTGACGTGTTTATTGAAGTTTATTTTGTATTTCTTTAACAGTCAACTGCACTGAAACAAATTCCAAGGTGAATCGCCTAAATCATTGAAATATTTTGTCCGGATTCTTATAATATGCCGTTTGCATTCGTGCGGCAGCAGCGCAGGTTGATGAGCTCTGTGAAGACGCTGTACCAAGGCAAGAGAGCCAAGACGAGCGGAGAACGACGCCCAGGGTAGTGAGAGGGAGGGGGGGGGGGGGACCGCGTCTGCATCGCCAAGTGTAGTATGGTTGTGCTCCGGGAAGATAAGACAAATCAGTGGAGGCGAACTTTAATTGCGGGAGATGTCGACACCCGCCGGGAGCGTCAAGGGGTGGGCAAACGCGACCTGTGTGCGGAGGCAAAGCGCCCCCCTGGAAAATGCGACCATCCTGCATGTTCGGCGTTGGCTGTACGTTGCTTAAGATGGCCAGGGGGGGGGGGAGGGAGTTATCAGTCAGAATATCCAGCTAATGTTCACGAGGTTCGTTCTTCCAGAGTATCATTATGAGGTCCCATGGATCGCCAAATTTGTCGCTTCAGTCCAGTCCAATCCCCCCGTTTGACACTTTTGGGACACTTATCAACACACTTTTAAGAGTGTGCTGATCAGTTTCTTTACCCTTAAATTCGCGTGTGATGACTGATGATGACGTTATATGTAGTCTTACCCCTGTGAGATGACATTCCCCATCCCCGCGAGTGACCGACGGCTGCTTGGGCGCGCAAGGACCGCGTTGTTACACCGCTCATTTCAATGCGGCCGAAAACTGCGCGGCTGAACGGCTGTGGACGCACACAGCGTACGACGCGGGGGCAGCGGGGGCGGCGGGGGCGGCGGGCAGCGCACGACGCGGGGGCAGCGACAATGCCGGTGTGCGGTGCGAGGCTACAGGACGCGGCGCACCCACACACATTGTCCCGTCAGGGTGTGTTCCCAATCGCGGCGTCCGAGGGGAACAAGCCGACAAAGACACACTCGATGGCGACGCAGCAAGTTCCGTGTGATGCGAATGCATGGCGTTGATCGGTATGGAGTCACGTGGGCTCAGATGACACTTGGGATTGAGGCTAATCGCGCGGTGTAAGGCAGAAGGAGTGATGGCTTTTATGGGCCAAATGCGAGAAGGTCAGGGATTTAAAGTTTAAAGCACTTGGGGTATGTCATGTGTTTAAGAACGGGGATTTTTGATTTGATGACAAGCTAATTTTATGGCAACACAAATTTTAGCTATACATTTTTAGCGTGACTTTGATTGACACGGATAACACTATTCTATATTATAATATATTCATTTGCTAACGATAACAATAAATAAAATAAACCAATTGGCAAATTGGTGGTGTTGGTGGTGGAGGCTTTATTCATTGAGTATCATGTCTCCACAATGGCTTCGGAGAAAAAACCTCGCGTTTTTGTTACTCAGCATGACAACATGGTATAATTTAAACGCTTCAACCTGCAAAAAAGTACTCCGACTATACTTGTCCATGCGTCCACCGCAGCGCAGGCCGATTGTCGATTCCTCCACCTCTCACCGCCTCCGGGTTCGGTGGTGTGCAGACCGAGGGCGCTGAATGGAGTCAACGGAGCCGAACCCGACCACCAGAGGGTGTCTCCCTCGGGGCTGCAGCTGGCTGCAGGCTGGACGCCGACGATTTCTTATCCCGCTTGGCCATGCGATTCCCCGCGGACTCGGCCAGCTTTCAGGACGGCGATGATGATGCAGGGGGGAGGGGCGAATAGCGACACCCGGAGACAGTACTGCACGCGGGATGAGTCCGCGGAGGATGGGGGTGGGGGCGGGGGTCACGTCACGACAATACCTTCGTCGACGGGCGCCGAGGCGTGCGTTGGAAGTCGCTGCTTTGTCCGCGGCCTGGTCTCGCGAGTTTTAGCTCACTGGACAGCTTAGATAAGGACGGGGTTTTATTATAAAAAAATAAAAAAAAACGGACGAAATATAAAATGCGCATGGTATATGATGTGTGTTTATCGTGGCGGTTTTCACGATGAATTGAAAAACTCGGACTATTTTTGAACGCTGTAGACGGAATTGCTACCTATAGGGGGAGAAATAATTTATCATCATGGTCAAGAGATCCACAAATTAAAAATGAAACCTTTTGGAAAGGTGCAAAGAGTTGTAACCTCCAATACAATTCCGAATGCAGTTTTAGCTTTTAGGAAACTGTTACTGCAATTACTGTTGTCATTGTCAATATGGTGACTATCCCTACTGCCGTTTGCTATATAGCTTCAAACTATTCATTTCGTATCGGTTCGCGTGGAGGTGGAAACAACGCAAGCACATTCGAACTTCGGCGTTTGAATTTGAGTTGCTTTAGGGCATTTGCAGAGCGACTTAGAGCTCTGCACGCTCACAGAAGGGTCCCTATGCCTACTGACAGCATGCGAGATAAACGTCTTCACTGTAAATGCAATGCCATACTGGTTATTTGTGCCCAATGCTTTGACGATGTGCGCTATAGAACTGGTCAATGGCATCGGGCCTCTCCGATGAGTCATGCATCTTGCCTAGCCTTAAAGGGTCGAGGGGTAACCCGGTGCCGACATGCATGACTATTGGCACAACGTCGCTACCTATATATGGGCGATACACAACTTTAGTAATATGCCTCTCACGCACACCATTAATAATTTCCATGCCTTCGATGGGCTGGCCATTCATAACGAAGGGGTGACGAAGCAATTAAAGTTAATAAAACCAGTTAAACGTTGCATGTAATTTAAGGTATCTTAAAATTCTTCTCTGTAAAAATCGGATCACGAAAATGTTGGTCATCATCCAATGCCAGACCCAGTGCAACGTTGCTTAACTTTGGTGACATTTCACGATAAACGGGGATATTCCAACACGCCAAACCGCTAATTTCATAATGTATGTACATTCAGGGTGATGCATATACCAATTTACACATTCTTAGACGCCTTGCGCATGCGTGGATCAACCAGCCATCTTCTAAATTCGGACTCCACTTCAGCGCGTCCCAAGCCCAGCGCTCTCGTTCATCTGTAGATGGCGCCTTGGGGCAATTCGGCAGCATCCCGCGCCTCCATGGTGCGTCGCTATAGATCAGTGGACCACGAGGGCACGTCGCGGTCTGCGCTGCCGCGATGCACGCTTCAATCTCGCCCGGTCGCGCGACCACACGGCCTTCGCCCGGCGCACGCTGCCCCCCCCCCCCCCCCCAAAGGGGTACACGGACCTCACGTGCGGTGCATGCAAGATGCGATGCAGCACTCGCGAGCTGCCTAATTACTCGGCCGCTGGTGCAAGTGCACATGGTCCCCATGGAAACAAGCAATGCAGTTGTGCTGTGCGGCAGACGAGATTTTTGTAATTAAAACACGAGCTTTTAATTTCCACGTGTCGATGCTTGGCAAGAATTTCTTTGTACTTTTCAGTGAAGATGATTATAAAAAGGCAGATAAATTATAATTAGGTACACCCTAACTCGTGTACTAATTGATGAGCGTAGCGAGCGAAGCGAGCGAAGCGAAATCATCAATTTCACCACTGCTAAAAAAAACACTTGGTGTGTGTTTGTTTGTTTGTTTGTTTTTTTTGTATGTGTGTTTGCGCGCGCTCTACAGGCCAAACGCCTGCTCCGAGTGGGATGAAATTTTCAGGGTGTCTACTTTTGTTCTCAACTTAGACCCCCTGCGTTTTTCAAGAAAATCCTCCACACCCTTCACTTTCAAAGCAGAAAAAAGAGCAAAATTCGACAATTGGGCATGTTTGGAAAAGTACGGAAATTTATTTAAAAGTGCGTATTTTTTTCAAATGTTCCCAATTTCGATTTGCCTTTAGAAACCATCGAAAAAAAATCGAAACATCACACCAGATTTTTTCCAATAAAAACCAACCCAATAAAACCCAATAAAAACCCTTGGGCATGAGTTACATATTTGTATTAACATGCACATTGCTTTATGACCTCAAAATGAGCATATTTCCGCTACCCGACAGCTCGGACAGAAACAAAGAAAGGTCAGATTCGTTTACGATTTCAAGTGATCAGTATTTTGGAGAAATCAATGGTCCGGCCAGTTGCTCCATGATTTTCAAATGCTTTTGCCTCAATCTTTTTATGCGCAAAATACAAACCGCTACGCTCATCTTCAACGCAACACAAATTGCGTTCGCCCTAGTATATACCAAAGGTGAATTTTTGTCTGTAATATACTTGAGACGGGACCATGCGATACACGAGCAGAAGATTGTTCAAGAATTATTTAAAAAACACGCAATAGGTACTGCCTATGCGCTTGCAACAATTGGTAATATGCACCCTCCCTCGCAAAAATTGGCATACGTTTCAACGACTTTACTGTGGGAATTAAAAAAGAAAACTCCTAACACAAGATATTCATAATTGGTTACATATAGTTAAAGATAATTGAAATGAAAATAAGTCAAAATTCGCCCAGAGTTGACTCCTGCCCGAGAGTTCGACCAATTATAGAGAACGAAATGAGCAAGTCTGGCAAGCAGTGCGATTGCACGCAAGACCCACGTCCCGAAGACGCGACGTCAGTCATGTATATAATGCAGTCGCGACTCGTGTGTGCATTGAGCTGACATTCGATCAATCTTCTTGGCACTCGCCTGGCTACCGATTTGCATAATTTGGACACCTGTAAGGTAAATTTACCTTTGCATTCGACGCAGTGCTCGCATAGCTCTCGGCAACCGGCTATACCTATGAGCGAGCTCGAGTAAATTGTAGTACTTGCTGATAAGTTATAGTCCTTTATTCGAACAAGAAAAGGCCGCCTGGCCAATCCGTTAGAATTAGATGTTATATATATATATAGCGTTACATCGTAACTGCTGCACTGGTTTTCGAAGGCTTCGATGTCCAGATCACACTTTTCGAAAGATATGCATCGTATAATTTGGGGGAACAGTTTTTGCTTAATCTTCCCCGATTCTTTAAAAACGTCAAAATTAATCAGCGATAAATAATTGTCCAAGCTCGCCTGCTGCCGATTTGCATATTTTCGACACATGTAAATGTAAATTTAAAACCATATTTGCATTCGATGCAGCGGTCGCCTCATGATCTTCGGCTACAAGTTTCCAGGTTCGAGTAAATTGCTGATAATTGATAGTCGGTTTTAAATCGAGCAAGAAAACCCGCCCGCTTTTGCCATCAGTTTTATGTACGAAGCACAGAAACTGCACTGGTTTTGCACCGACGCAGCCGGAACATGCTCTACAATGTATATAATCATCGTAACATAATATACTATGAACAGTTTTTGTTCCACATCTTCAGATTTTTAATTACGCCTCCAATAAATGAATCAACTATCAAAATTTAGCCGTTAAACTTGACATTCCCAATTACCTAAGATCATTCAAGTCACATTAGGTATAAAGGATTATAAGAACCATTCATGATTGATGAAAACTGAAAGTGAAAATTGAGAAGAGACAGCTCTTTGCTACTGAATGATGAGGGGTGGGCCAAGCCGAGAAAAAAAGGTGCAACATGATTATTATTAACGCGCGTTAACAAAAACCAGCGCGCCGATAACTCACGTGTGGCATTCGGCGGTCGCGCCCGGCGAATCGGGGGCCCTCGGAGGGGCCCTCGGAGGGGCCCTTGGAGGGCAGACAGGGACCCTAGTGCCGCGATGCGGGCGCATGGCGACCCACCTCCACCTGCCCTCGGCCGCGCGGGGCACGCAGAGAGCCCGTCATGGGGACAGCGCGGCCCGCTGCGTCCACCGACGCCATTGTGAGGTGCAACTTGTCGCAAAGGGACATCGGGGTTTATGTTTTCATGGACATCGTCGAAATCGACAGTGAAAGGATCAGTTTTCATTTGTATTTGGAGCAAAATATTATGTTTTCTTCTGAAATAACAACAAGTGCAATTCCCAATTGGGTCCCATTGCTCTAAAAGCTGGATAAAAATGGCAGATACTGATGATTATAGCGAAATTTCCCTGCGCTGAATGACTAAGTATGAAAATAATAGAAAATAGGAATTCAAAGCTTAAACTATTATTTATTTTCTAACAATTAAGTCAATTGAACATGCGAAGTGAAGTCATAACTTGTTTCTCAAGTCTCAACGATTCGTGCAGCTATAAAATGGTTGGAAAATGGTAGGAAAAGTGTAGGAACTTGGACAGGAACGTTGGTTGGTGGAACAGCGCTGGGAGAAAACGTTCGAAACAAGTTCGAAAACATGTTTTAGGGTTTTTCTAGGTTCTTCGTTTGAGAGTTCACGTTCCTGTATTGGGTACATAAAACATAAATTATATTTTTAAGAGGCACGATGTAACGGTACTAAGGTAAAAACACATCTTCCATTTAAAATTAGCCAATAATTCACAGATTTCCCAACAACTGGCGAGCCCGCTTGTCCTGGCTCTACGGCGGACGTCGGCGTCGTGCCATCTCTCTGCAGCCACGTACGGTCTGCTCTCTGCTCGTGTCGAGCGTGGGTCGACGGGCACCCATCACCGCGCGGCGGCTAGGGGACGACCGAGCGCCGGCCACGCGACACGAAAAAACCGCGTGCTGCACACCGTGCGCTCTCGGAAAAACGCGACCCATGGTAAATGCCAGGGATCGAGTAATTATATGTGCTCGATGCTTATCGTACGGCACACATTGCCGGGCATGCCGGGCCATGCCGGGCCGTGCCGGGACGGTCGTCGCTGCGAATGAAGACACTTTTTTGTGTGTGCACCTTTGCGCATTGTTTCGATTATTAAATGATTAAGATTTAAGGCACAGGGAGGGGAAAAAAGCGAAGTAGGTATATATTATAGTGGCAGGGTAGAGCAGTGAGCATGCGACGTCCAACGATGATGATGTTAATAATAACGATTTCTAAATTATATCGCTTTATATCGCAATATAATTATAGTGCTGGAGTTATCAATTTGAAGAGGTAGACAAAACTGTAGAGAAAAGTGTTGTGAAGGTGAATATTTAAGAATATATGCAACGTGTGTCTTAAGTTCTTCTCTTCAGCCTGAAAATTATCCTAGCCGGCTCATTTTTCATCAGATGGGGGGCCACTTCATGTACCCCAAAATATTGGCAACATCCTATTATTATTGATTACATATAAATTGATGCATCCGGAGGCCGCGATTTAAGAACGGAGTTGCTTGAGTGGTAAACCTATACCCATAATTAATGTAAGATGACTCTTAAGATAATTTTGAACAAGCAGTTAGTGTCTCATAAAACGTTCTCATAATGAACACCTTATAGCGCGAATATTATCTCTATATAATCTCGCACATCGTTTTCAATTCACCATCTGATTGCTAAAAGTGTGTGCAAGTTAAGCAACATGGGTCAGGAACAGATGGACATGGTGGTCGCCCAATATCTATTTAGGTATAGCGTTTAGAGATAAATGCAAAGCTGAATCCCAGGTGACCCTACATATTTTATGGTAAGACCAGTCAAATATTGGAATTTAAAAGCGAAATTGCAGAATTTTTCGCTTGGCGAAATTGCAATTTAATGGACAAGAGATTATATTATTTTGAAGGACAGGGTAACTGGCAATGGAAATGCAAAGCCAAGGAACAAATGTAGGTGGTCCTGGATAACCTTTGTTCAAGGTTCAGCAGCATTAAGGTACTGGACTCGTTAATCCTCGGCTGGTGACCATTTAAAGTTCACAATTTCACTTTATCGGGTCTCCAAATACCTGCAGATGTGTGGCATTAAATCTCAAAAATGGAAATTATAGACCTGTTAATATCCCAATTGATATATTTTCGGATCTCTCGCTTCACTCGTGAACTGCATTGCCGTCACAGCATCCGATAACCTGTCGACGCCCCCCCCCCCCCCCACCCTAACACACGCTCCTCCATCAGCTGGCCACGTTCGATAAACGAAAGCCACTCAAAATAGGGTGTAAGTCCCACAATCCCCTGGTCTGGTCACGCCGCGTGCGTCCCAATTATAATCCTATCTAATGTATGTTCCAGTGCAGATACACTAGAAATCATCAACCCGTCGACACATTAATCTCATCGCTGCAAGTGTCATTGTTATATAGAGTCTATAACATCGTTCACTTGAATACCATGCTCATACATAGAGAGAGAGAGACTACGACCGCGAACACAGTGTTGTCTGCACTAAACCAGAAGTTATGGTTTTCATCGTCGTCCTGTCTGTCCCCGTCCATGCCGAGAGCGGTGCATGAATGGTGCGTTTCACGCTAGAATGGCCCCCTTTGTGGGGCGCGCGGGGGTCGCGAGCTCCCCGCACGATGCGAGCTCCATTTCACACTCGACCGCCCGGCTGGATTCAGTGTGTGTACCCGCCGCGGTAATCTTTTCATAATCATCCGCCGTGCGACGTGTAATTATTTATTATCAGTGTCACCAGCGTCCTGGACCATTTGATGCTTCTCTGAATCACTGCGTCCGATGTGATAATATGGCGATAACACCTGTTATAGGATCAACTCTTCCATATATATAAAGCAGGACGCGGATGAGATAGGTTATGGGGGTACGGATTTTGGATAGGCGAAAAGTCGGTAGCGTCTCTGGACTGAAGATTAAACGTGATTAATCTGGCGAGCGAGTGGTGGGAAATCCTCGAAGAGAAACTAACCGGGAACGGGATACGAACCCATGGAACACCGAGAGCTTGGCGAGATGGCGCTGCTTTTCTACAAAACCACAGAGTGGTTATAGGTTATAGCCTACCCGATTTCACCGTTCCTGATCTTCCATGTGGGAATCTCGCCTGCGATTTCAGCTCCTTGAATCAATGTCTAGCCATGTGCAATGTACAAGAAATTGCCAGAGCATCAAACTTCATTTTTCAAAGTCGAATTGCGCAAAAAGTCGAATGAAGTTTTGAACGTCTCTCCAGTTATCGAGAATTAGGTTAGTCGGTTGACTTTAAAATACCGACGTATAGAATAATAATGGCTTAATGTCAGCTCCGTACTAATGATTATTACCCAAAAACAACGTTGCCCGGGTAAATGAGTAACGTTGAGCTTGCTAATTGAAATGGCAGTACAGTTTGATTGTTATGGCATGAATCGTGAATTCTTTGTCCATGTACAGAACTACATTCCGCGTAACAGCCAACTTACTCGAGACAAGCTCTTCGTGACAGCGAACATATTACAGCTCTTCACTCGCTGGCTCTTTCGGATTGCTGCGTTCATATAACGACTTCATTAAAATTGTTCGCGTTTGAGGGTTGCGTAGATTTGATATTTTCTTGTCGAAATTCGTGTAGAAAGTCTTGTAAACATGCCGCTAACAATGTAATACCTACTCTTGCGATCGAAGTTTTTAGAGCTTGTCTATATGGAAGACGGTCGAAATAGCAAACGGTTTCAAATTGCAAGCGCGGTCACGATTGCATGCACAACCATCAAATCCGGGCGTACCGAAATTGATGGCCAGTCAAAAAGATATCCTTCACCTTACACTGGGTACCTACAGTTTTTTCTTACACTTCAAATATCTCAAAATGATAGCTATTAAATCGTCGAAAATTGCCGCACATTTTAATGATCTTTGCATAGGACTTCATAATGTGGTCCACTGTTTACGATTCGCCCTCAATTCCTATTAATTTACCACATGCGTTCCCCGTATATATACCGCCATGTTCGTTTTGGGCAATTTTGTCGGGCACCCGCGGTTGGACTGCAGGTGGGCCCCCCGGCCTCCTGGCGTGCCACCGGCCCCTGTAAAAAGCGCAACACTTGTTTTTAATTTCACGCAATCTGCGTTACGAAACCCTTGTGCGCCATACATTTTTTCGCCAGATTTTTCTCGATCCAGGTAGACATAATATGTGTATATACTACGCAGAATCGTTTTTATATTAGACGCCACCTCAATTAATTTTTTTACATTTTATTATGTGTTTATGATTAAGACGTTCTTTTGATATCATTTTCAATTAAAATCGATGTACCCTGCAATTATGTCAAAAACTGTTAAAACTTTTAAAGTACAATATAACCATAACTCCGAAAATTATAGCGCATATTTTTTTTACCTCTATCATCAAACGAATGTAGCAAACAAAATCAAAATCCGACCAAACAGCTTTATGATGCCACAACTCCAATCCAAATATAGCTGCGTCGAATGTGCGTTATCATCAAAGGCAACAATAAAAAATTATTCACTTGCAACAAAGTTATTAAGCGAAATAGCTCACTCATTTTTATAGACACATGGCATAAAATGATCTTGCATAGAATAATTGGTACTACATGATTTATTCTGTAATAAAAATATCAGTATAAGCTTTATTATGCCAGTCATAAAAGTTTATAATAGTTTTATTCAAGAGGGAGACAAGATGAAATGTGCAGCCAAAGCTTGTGCATTTGCTGCACATGCTTTAATCTCGTATCCCATCAGATTCTTCCTTATGTACGGGCAATTCGTGTGCCAAACATGCAATTGCAATTAGCTTGAATGCCATCGCTGTCTAACGCTACAATTAGGATTTAGGATCCCAAATTGCGCCCCATGGTCAAGGGCCATGTCGTATGGCATCGAAATTGGGATGTAATCATGGCAGTCGCGACAGCCGTCAATATACGCGATGCAATAAACTCTATAAGATGATGCAGCGCAGGAGACATTAGAGATGCACTCGGATTACGATGCATTGTGCATTTTGGGACTGCAGCTGCATTCGGCTGCCTTTTTAGTCGACGAAAATCACGGAGAATTTCGATGGTTTTTGAAATGTATAGTAAAGATTAGTTTGGATAATATTTTGGAATTGACGGGATCATTAGAATTTAGGAAGCCTAGATTTTTAACAACAGTATTGGTTCTTTTGTTCACGTTTTTAACGTCAGACGAGCTAATATACCAAACTATCAAACCTTGAAAAAGTAGCAAGAATATTTTACGAAACGTCGGGAAACCAGTGAGACTTTTATTTAGCATTCAAATCCCAGTTTATAAAAAAAAAAAAAATCAAAACTAGTGCTAAAGATGGGACATAGTAGACATGTGTTTAAGAAATTTAAAAATCGCTCAATATATTTGTGAAAATTCGGCGAATTTTAAGGCCTTCCTTCATGACAGAGAAAGTGCGTTTTACGTCCAAAATCTGGTGGCGGTCGGAATGGAGGACTATACACAATTCCATGGGGTCAATCACTGTAATGTGCCGGCAAATTATTGCCATTAGCATTGAACATTTTTGCCCACATCATTCTGATTGACTCTGGACCTGTATTCGTCCATAGATAGCGTGAAGATGAGGTATCGGTAAAAGAACTGGGTCTGCTCTGCATGTGATTTCACCAAAAATAATAAAAGTTAATTGCAGCCGCGATCGAAGGCCGCGAAACCAACACCGGTTAACAATTTATTCACCAACAATTAATAACCCGACTTGCAAATCGTACTGTTCGATCTGAACAGCAAATAATTACATTGATTACATCACCGCGTTCTTTTCCTCCAGTCGCCACCGCACTCCATCTCCCTCTATATAGCACGTACCAGCGAGCGGCGCAGCGTCGTCGCCCTCGCCTGTGACGTCCTTTCGCGGGACGCCGACGATGCGTCGACTGCGCGCGTGCCGGCCCCCGTCCCCCATCCCGTCCCACCCCGTCCCACCCTCCAAAGGGGGGACCCACGGTCGCTGCACGCGCACGTGACCACCGGCACCGCGGCGGAAAGCGCTTTCCATCGACCCGCGTGCCGCCTCGCCGACACAGACCCCAGAGATGAGCCGCACGATTGGTCTGGCCGCGGTCGCCTCGGCTTCTCCCACCCGCCAGCGGGCGCGGCGATTGGTGGAAAGCGGCGAATGGCGACGTCGCCTCTGGTTTTCCGCGCGTCGGCGACGGCACACGCCGCCACGCGGATGCCGGGGGTCGAGGGGGGGGGGGGGGGGTGCTCGACGGGACCCTCCCTCTGGCGGGCAGACGCTCAAGACGGCACCCTCGTGGTCGACGAGCCAGCAAGAACCGTGACGTCGAGCGAAGAGGAACCACCACGCGTTGTGTGCTGAGGAGGACGCTGACTGCAGAACGAACTGGTGAGTAGGTCGATGCGGGGATAAGGCCGAGGGTTACGGTGGCATCCGATTTTCTTTTGGGGGTTACCGTCGGTTGTGAAAGGGTTTCGGGAGAAGGCGTCGTGGAATAATGAAGTGATTTCCCGGAGAATTTTCCGGAGTGAAAATTTCGGAGCAGGGCGTGCAGTGAATTTTCTTTTCGTGGAAATTGCTGATACCTTTATACAACAAATTGTAGAGTAAAACACTTTTCTTTGATAGACTTCCAATCAAACAATAACGCCAAATTCAGCCGTCGATCGCTATATATCAATTATAACAGTTTTTGGTCTTCTATAACACATCCTTTGCAAAGGGGTGAAATAATCGCGGTGAAATATTTTGATTGCGAAAGTGAAATTAATTAATACTTTTGCTTGTTTCCAAAAACTCAACTATATAGTACTATTTTTTGTTTCCTTGCAGTGGGTACTTATAGGTACTACTTATTTATTTGCATACCAATAGCCCTCAAATTGCAAGAGATTTGTTACTTTTGCTGGCCAACGCGATTTGTCTTATACGAGCAACAGCTGATATGACATGATTATCGCTGTTACGTCGTTTTTAGTTTTCCCATTCTGACAACGCACACGCACATACGAGGAAGTCCTCGCGCAAGACACGACCCATTCCCACCAGCGATCACTGGACATCAACCTCATTGAAAACCCACGAAGTCCATATCTCACTGCAACACCAACTCAACAGCGCTCGAGTCACCCGTCCTCGGCCTGTACACCGAGGTACCGACGCCGATCTGTGCACCCATTAACTCGGCGCGGCACTATCGCGTATCGCAAGGTAGCGACTATAGCGATATCCAAGCCGTGCAATCGGCTAATAGGCGTGCAGCAATAACGCAGCAGTCAGCCGCATAATTACCGCGCACCAGCGTCGGATGGCGTATAGGACAGATTACACGCCGCCGCCGCCGCCGCCGCATCGGCAGCTTACGGTTCGTCCGTGAGACCTCCCGCGGGCTGGACGACTTGTTTCGGACACACTTTTTAACCCGTCGCCGTCTCACGGTTTGCGTCCACTAAACGTCTCCGTGCCAAGGCGACGTGATCGGCGCCGGGGACCGCGCATTTCGCCGGGACATTCGCCGTTGCCATAAACCAGGCTGAAATTCCGGGTCATTTTATTACATGTCACTCATGCGACTGATCCCGTATAAACAAAAACACTGCCTTTTCCATGGTCGGTGAGATGGCAAGCGATTGTTGTTCGGCTGTATTGAGCTTTTAGCACGCGAAAATCGAGTGAAAAACGTCGATAAAAATCGTTGAACTATTGCTGAAATGCCATCGCGTTTGCGGGGAGAGAAAAATGTCGCGTTCTAGTCCCCGCGGTGTGTGCACGAAACGCATCATGCCGTGCGATCGCGTTACAGCAGGGCGCAGAAAAAACTAGTCGCTCCTCGACGCGGTGCGGTGATAAGATTATGAGACGGAACCTTGCGTCTCCCGGCACTGGACCTCTGGGCCTGCAGCACTGGACCTGCAGCACAGAACCAGCACTGAGGATCCCCTGCTTCTCTGACCCTTGTGGACCGCACGCACTTACGCGGTAAAATCTAGATCTTGGGCTCGCTATTTTCAACACTTCCAATTGTTACAACGCATCAATTGCACCTTCCTTGGAAAGGACTTATTGTTGATTTCGCATTTCTTCGACGATATTCAATTCCATTGCAATATCTGCCTCCTAAAGGTACATTTGGTCCAAAATGCGGATTGTATACATTGTATTTTAAGTCGGCATATCACGTGCATCAAATGAGAGATTGACTTAATAAAGATGCTGGCTTTTTTGGCACGAAAGAAGTCTCGGTCGGAAGGAAAGTGATGTAGTACCCACGCTAGTAATCAACCAATTACGACGGTGGAGCTACTCAATTGCCTTGATGCGTAACTGAACTGGTATTGATTTCGGTGTCTCGCAAGAAAACAGAATGCTGATGTAATTAGTTTTTAAAAGAAACCAGTATTTTTAATCAACTGCATGCGCAATTAGGTGGCGATACAGTTTTTCTCCGCGCTTAATGATTTGAAAACCGTTAAATGATAAAACTGGTACAATACGATACGGAATCGCGACCATCTTTGAGTGAGCTGACTGCACTTGTACGAGAACGACCGCGGATGATTGTAAAGGCGCACAATGTTATTTATCGCTTCTTTGACAGCGTGAGCTCGCTGCAATCGAATTCTTCTCTGATGAAGGGCGTTTATCCGACTGTTTTAACGAGGGTAGGTAATTAGAAAAATCACTTTTATTTACGCACTTAGATTGATAAATCATGAGAAATCGGCGC
This sequence comes from Nemoura dubitans, assembly GCA_921293005.1. Classification (NCBI taxonomy): domain Eukaryota; kingdom Metazoa; phylum Arthropoda; class Insecta; order Plecoptera; family Nemouridae; genus Nemoura; species Nemoura dubitans. The sequence goes on along the minus strand of OV121075.1, from coordinate 4,752,972 downwards.
AAACAATAAATTAACCCATAACCAATATACGGGATCTCGACGCCTCGATTGTATATCTTGATCAGTGGGGCACCTGACTTTATAGACGACCGTTTAAAGTGGCTATATAGAGTCGTTCATTTAAACGATCCAGGAATAATTTATTATAATGAATGCAAATATTATTCCCCGCTTGCATGTCTAAAGCAAGTTAAAACAGATGCGAGGTGTCCGCACTAACCAGACGTGGCAGTGCCAGATTCATAATAATTACCAACATCGTTTAATTTAAACAAATACTAAATTAAGTGAGTTCGTCATGTTGCTGTATACGAATGGAAATTTATTCCACTTACAACCAATCTCCCATTTAATCTAATTTTATTCATTTCAATCTTGATACAAAACACTGATTGATTTTTAAACACAAACAAAAAACCTCAACTTCTCTCATATTAATATTTTTTTCTGGCGCTATTTTCTTCATAATATGTCTCTAAAAAGGATGCGTCAAGATTTTTTCTGAACTGTCATGCCAAATTCTTTTACGATGTGCTATGAAACACTAAATTGTGTTACACGTCCAACGCAGCATTAAGACATCTCTGCACCTGAAAAAAAACTCCTCGGTAATTTTATGACCCTGTTTAATTGAATCGCACCTCGGCGCCGTCCCTTTGCCGAGCTCGCAATTAGGGTATCCCGGCACGGCAAAGCGTAGGTACACGTACACGTACCGCTAATTTACCGGCAATACCCTGCGCGTAATGAGGCTGCATGCGATCGGGCAGCCGCCTCGCAATCTGCATGTCTGCCTCTGTCGGTCTGGACCAAGTCATCCCACGTTTGAAATGTGTCTCAGTCGGACCGAGGCGCTTATCATTCTGCCAGCTCGATGGCCAGGGATTGCCGATCAGGTTTCGACTCACTTGGGGTTTCCTAAGCCTCTTCTATATATCTCTGCAATGATAACCTTATAACCTATAATTAGAAAACAGGAATCTAGCCAGCAGGAATTAGTGATTTTGGATGCCCTCTCTTATTTATATATGTAATGTGTACATATACCTATAAGCAATTGTTTACAAAAGTTTATTACATCATATATTAAATTTATGTTAACCTTGGAGTACCACTGCTCCAATATGTTGAAATAAATGACCCTGTTTTGATTATCCCTTCATCAGGTATATATTTCTGTTCCACTTCAGGGCAATATACCAATTTGCAATGAAGTGCATGTCGCAAAACATCTTCATCGTGATCCCAACCAAAAACGAGCACGTCACATTGACAGCGCGCCTCGCCTGTGGCCCAGCAGTCGGTCCTCGGACGTCGGTGTCCGGCTAATTATCGCCCATCGCCGAGAGTGTAACGAGTCGCGAGTGACGGCGTTTAGCGTCCACGGAATAGCGACGCGTGCGACGTCCAGGCCGGCTACAAGGTGTCCGGGGGCCGACGGTCACGCGCGTGACACTGTCGCGACTCTGTCGGCGCCCCGGGACGCCATACGTTGGGGGTCGGCGCGGCGTCTTTCGGACGTTTAGAGCGCCCTTAGGGCGTGGTGACATTAGAACGCGGCGCCCCTGGACTTAACTTTGGCACTGGGGACTGTCCAAGTATGGCTCAATTAGTATGGAACTACAACGCCGTCGCCTAACTGCAGTTAATGTGAATATGATTAACGGTCTCACGCGTTCGCTCGGCTTGCATATACGATAATTATGATTATTAACTGATTATGTTTTTATAAACGCTTCAACAGAACACTGTCGGCAATTTAAGACTGACAACCAATTTACTAATTATAAAATGCATTTCGTGTATTATTTATGTCTGGCATTCAGGTGTGTACAATTATATTTTATGCGATATACCAAGTGCACATTGAATGTATAAACGGAACAGAACCTCCAGGTACGGGTGCACTTTCATTTTTGTCAAAAACAAGAGCCGGTGCAGTACAATACGTTTTTCATCCCATGAAATATCTGAAGTCGTTTCATTAGGAACATAATTTAATTCGCTGCTGGTACATATATAATTGTGATTGGGCTACTGAGCTTGATCACAACATGACGTCCGAGCCACAGAAAGCGAATGCACTACAGAGCACCTACCTACACCTACCTACATCAACGATCTGATTGATAATTAGAGGAAAAACTTATCAAAGCGCATAAGAATTTGTTTTGAAAAAAAGACACACGGCGTCCTCCTATAATGGTCGCGGTGCATCTTGAAAACGGCGATGCGTTTCTTCCAGCGATGCGCTCTTGAATATGACTCTTCTGATGCTCAAGCGATGCAGTTCAGATGCGCATATTGTTTTTACCCCGAGTTAAGTGCATGGTCCAAGACCAGACAGCTCCAAGGGATGCGTAATGACGCCAGCTAAATACGTACAAACGACCTAAGTACTGTGTTTTACTCCTTAAAAAGCTGCATTACCACAAACCGACGCGATGCATAGCATTTAGCCGTTGCTTGGAGGAGTCGAGGTACCAAGCCCCCACGAACAAGACGATCGCTCCGTAATTATCGCGGTCATTACCAATGCAATGAGCACCCATGGTGCTCTTACCAAAAACCCGCCGCTGCCGGCCTCAGACGCATTACCGCGCGGTGGAGGTGCCGGCTCCACGCAAACTGACACACACTCTCGTGTAATAATCACGTCGCGGCCTTCGCCTTACGGAGCGCATGTAGAAAAACACCGGCACAATCCTCTACGAAATTTCGCCGGCTCGACGCCGACGAATGTGCCGAAAAGCGATGCGGTCTGCGCGGCAAAAGCGGCGTCGTCGACGTCGGCTAATTAATAAACGTGATGCGATCGCACGGCAGGTATACGAGTCAATCAGTGCGCGGCGCGGCGATACGGCCAGTTGGTATAGCACGCGCACGGCGCCCGCGGTGTCGTGAGGGTTGCCCATTATACGCGACATGATCGCGGCGTACACGGGCATTACAGGCAGCGATTCTTTTGTTATGCAAATGGCGCGGGTGCGCGCCGGGTTATCGCCGGCCTAGCTCTTGCCGCCGCCGTCGTCGTCGTCGTCGTCGAGGGTCATGCCGTCGCCGTCGCCGGACGGAAACTGCAGCGTGGAGAGAAATAAACTCTGGAAAACTCCCATTAAACACACCTCTCTTCACACATTATGCTGCCCTTTGTTCGATCGGTATCAGCTGCGGAAATCGTGTCGACGCAATTAAATGTCGTCAAGTATTACTGTAAATCAAAAGTTTGCTCCGTTATTAGTCGATAAGAATATTTTTCTTGACAGTAATTTCTAACGAATACTGGCTATACGGATCTGAATCGAATAACGAATGCCTAAGGGTGGCTCGCGAGTTTTTTCCCCGTATAATTTGCACTTTAAATAGTTTGAAATAGTTCGAATTTTCGTCTACTTACGTGATCATAAAGTCTCTATATATCTAAATGTATTAATTCCCAGAATGACTCGCCGCGAGTTATTTTCCATACTCCCTTACTCTAATCTACCAAATGAAATTGAGCTCCCATGTTTTTAATACAGCCTAATGAAATATTCCTGATTGGGGGCCGCGATACAATAATTTCTTTCCATGCAGTGCGATAGTACATAGGTACTACAATTTTATTGCCAGGGTGTTGTTGAAAGCGTGTTCCTCGCTTGAACGCCGCGCGATTGGCGTTTAAAACTGTGTAATGTTCAATTAGGTTTATCGCGATGGTCGCCAAGATATCGGCGTCCAGACCGCGGCGACGCTTGACTCCGAGGGCGACGACGGCGACGGCGACGGCGACGTCGTATCGCTCCCTGCCGTCGCATGTGAACGGAATATTACCGGCTGTTTTGTGTCCAGGTGACGCCGTCTTCAAGTCGACGCCGTCCGAGCCGCAAAACAGGACTTCCGTCTGGACTCAGTCACACGACGACGACGACGCCGCCGACACCGACGCCGACGACCACGACGACGACGAGGTCACCATGCCGCACACAGGTAACACACGACTTTCATACATGTACAATTTCATAAGCTTCTTTTTGTGGGAAATATTTTTCAAAACCCTTATCGGCACAGAGATCTTTGTGCAAACACCCCTGCCCATTCTTTCTTCCTAATTATTTAATTTCTTGTTTCGTTGACATGTTTCCTAATTCCATGTTTTCTCATTTCGTGGTTCCTTGTTTCTTTTAGATGCCAGAAAAGTTCTTAGGTACAGGTATGAGGTTAATAAATATGTTTGATTTCTGACTAATATCTTACCTAATGTGAGTAATGGGGAGATTTCATAGATATTTTTGCGGAGAGTTTAATTTTAAATAAATAATGAATGGACTGTTTGAGTAGGTACTATACGCCTATGAATGTATACAGATTCTCCCATCATACCTAATAGAACATTCAATTTATGAACCACGAGATACTTGAAGATATTATATTGCAATTCGGCGTTCATGCATTCATCCTCGTCACTTTATGATAATCCTTGTTAAACGGTCTGCCCTTGGCCGAGCACAGAAGCACCATCTAATAATCTCCATATTATATTTTCTGCATACATTTTCGCCAGATTTCGATATACTCTGACTTGGATTTATTGCCCATCCGGTCTGTCTGCACAATTAATTATGCGCCGCGAGAGGCGGACGGGGCGTGAAATCTGTAACGACCCTTGTTAGTTGCTGCTCGGAGTCATCAGCATTAATCAGCCGCGGGTATTCGCGGCCTGAAGAGTACGCATGCGTATAGGGATTCACGAATTGAGACAGCCTATAAAACTTAAACAGTGTCGCGAACAAACTCAGATCAGCTCCGAAAAACTATAATTGAGATGAAAAACTTCAAGAACGCTCTGGAACTAAATTAGTTTGATCTAATTTTTTGTACTCTAATTGATTTGTCGATCCTTTTAAAAGCACGGGATCGAACCACAATCTGTAAATCTATACATCGCGAGTCCCTGAGTTTGGTGAAACATTTGAAAACAACCCAATCCGGCCAGTGAACTAATTCGAGTGCTGATTGGCGTGCACTGATTGTGTCCCTCATGAGCGGCGATCACGTCTCATGCCCTCGATCATCGGAGAACCCGTTTGGTACCTCGCGCCGGGCGCTGGCTCTGCCCGGTGCCGGTGCGAGCCGCACTCGTGACGGAGGTGATACACTTCCCATCCGCGGCAACACTCGCCGCCGCTCGAGACGTCGACGCTAATGTCCGCCACCAGGGTGGCCACCCGTCTCGGGTGCTCGCCGATCTCGGCTGATTGAGGGTTGTTGCCGAGGAAATTACAGACTGCCAATGGGTTGGGGTGTAGATACCGTTTTGTAAAGCACATATCGGGTAGTTTGCTGTCTTGTCATTAAGATCACGAACGTTGCTGCCGATTGGAGACTCGCTTTTCATCTAAATTATTACATCGTAGTGAGGAATTCAATCGTCAAACGCGCAGGGCAGATGTGCCTCTTATGCCATCAGCTTAAAAATATTTTTTAAATTTAAAACGTCATATCATAGTTAAATTCCACGTTAAGTTTAAATGACTGTTCCTTTATATTTTCATGGATTAAGAGGGCTTGTTTTGATCCAGAGCTTTTCAATTATTATTTCACATTATGTGTATTTGTTTCAATGAAGAATTTATATCACAAATGTCTGAACCATACCGTCAGGGCCCGAGCTCAGACCCTGGATAACATCTTATTCGCATCTTCAAGACAAACCAATCAATTTCCCAGCCCATTCGTTTCGCCCCGTGATGCGTGATCCGGTGGCTGATTCAACCCCTCGAAAACCATCCATCACACACCGCACACACACCGTTGAAAGTCCATCAAAGAGGTTGGTCAAATACCAGCGTCAGCGACCCGACCGCACACGACCGCACACGATCGCGTCGTCGTTCCCATGGGGCCAAAATTGCCAGCCGACCCTGGTCTTAATTACCCATCGACGGCGTTTGCCCTCAAGGATTTCGTGGGGAAGGGAGCGGGATCAGATCAGACCGGGTGCATTCGACCCGGTAACGGGGCACAAACACGCGAACAGCGCGACGAAATTCAGCCCACCGGTCGCCGGCCGGGGAGCTTGTCAATCTCGCGGCCCGGGCCAGCGGCACAGACGAATCGCCGCCGCGATACCTGCTAATGTCAGGGACTCCCACCTAACGAGGCTTTAATAGGGCTTTGTTGCCGCAGAAGAAGCGCCGCGGCGGATCAACATTGTTACAGCTAAGTGAAAACTCGTCTGATACTTTCGTGCAGTATATATAGTGGAGGTGCCGGTCTCCAGCTTTATACATCTGTAATATGCTGTTCGCGAGCGAAATCCTTTTAAAGCCATGGAAATGCGGTGGGGCTTTTCGTCTCCCTTCTTCCGAATCGTGGGAATATGCATTGTGGAAAAGCCGCAAAACAGCGACGTTTATCCACCGAAAACCCGCGCCCGTGTCGTTTGCGGCGTTTCGTCGCTTCGTGTGGGTTTTGAAAAGTGCGGAGTGCCATCGCTGGCTCCCGGGGGCGACACGTCGATAGAGGTGATGCTGCGATAGATGGACCGCGCGTCTATGCGATCAGCGGCCCAAGGACGTTTGCACAGCGCACCTAATCGCGAGACAATCTGCATCGAGCGGCGTTTATCGCTGGGTTTTACAGCGGCCGCTACACGGAGTGCATCGTGCATGCTAATGTGTGTTGACACAAGACTCCGAATTACCTGGAATTCCGAAATGTTTGGCCGCACGAATAATAGGTATACGCAGGTGAGGGAGCCCAGGTTTCGTGATGGCTGGCTGCGTCCTTGGTCCTTGAGGACGCGGGATCGGACCTCGCCCTGGTTCCCTCGGCGGATCGGTCCGCGGGAACTGGTTATTTATTGCTCTTGTTTCGAAAAATCAAGTTTATTGAGACAAGTCACCCTATAATTGAAACTGATTTTAATGGAAATTAATTAGAATGCAATCTCCTGATATTTGATTTAGATAATGCATTCTTGTTCGATTTTTAATGGTTTAATGGCACCGAGCCCGCCACCACTAAAGCTGTGCATATTAATCATTACTCATTTCGCTGGGTCCAGGCACACTTCAGTAGAACAAATTGCTTTGCACAGTTTATTTCTTCATTATGTTCCTCTACGCGCAGGCGACATGATTCCAGAACATGGGACCACATTGGCCATTGGATAACAAAAAGAACTTCACGAAATATACGTGGAAATAATGAGAAAACACTCTTGAGACACAGCGTACGAAATTAATGATGGATTATTTTCACATCTCATTACCAACCCACCGTTTTAAATACCTCATTGCCCATCACTTCGCCTACGCGCAGTGTCCCAGAAAAAGCGCCATTTTGTCAGCAATCAATTCTCGTCCTCGTCTCCCCGAGTCGGGTGGCCATTGTCTTCCTCACCTGCGCACGCAGGCAAATTGTGTGTCCGCTTTTTTTCCGCACGGCAAATTTGTCCCGGGCGCGTCGCTCCCCGTCCGTCGACCGGGCGATCCAGCCCGCTCTCTCCGCGCCTTCCTGTGATAGCGATCGCCGCGCCGGGGCAATTAGGGCCCCCAATGACAACCCGGCCACCGTCGGCAATTACGTCCCAGGCCCCGGCGACAGAGGCCCGGCCGGCCGCTAATCTGCCTACAAGCCAGCCCGGACTATTGTTACTTGCGCGAGCCCCAAGTGTTCATGCCCGATCTTAGATCGAATTAACAGATAGCGCGGCGACTGGACATCGCGTATGGCTGCTTTATTGTCTAACGGAAATCCACGGCAACGGAAGTCGACCCCATATAGCTGACATCCTTTGAGGAGCACTTAATGATAGTTTTCTTTTGAGCGCCACTGGTGCGAAGTAACAACTTTTTGTGTGCTATTTTTCTCTGATATTTACGAAAATAACTGCTTGGTACTTATATCATGTAGATTAGATATTAATAAGATAACAATAATACGAAAAATGATCGAAAAAAAATTCCCGTCCAAAATTCAAGGAAAACTCATTAAAATCACGCAAAACAAAATGAAGGCTAAAATTAGGTATTCGGTGCATGTTGAACTGCAGTATCATAAAAAGTGCATTTAGTATTACCTGCATGTGGTGACATGCATGCACTTTTATGAATGTGTAAATCTTCGGGCCTCGAGAAAATTGTGATGCAGCTGCAGCTTGCACTTCATTATGGCGTGTGCCTGCATAATTATTCCGAAATCCAGACGGCAAAGAGAGATAAAAAAACGAAAAACACCTATAACCCATGGGCCTGTGTTTCGGTCTATGTGCAGTGCATCGGGTGCATCTTAAACGGTGGCTGCCGACGTCGCTGCACTACAGGACTAGTTTTTCAGCGCCTCGCGCCGAGGCGAACACCCCTTCTCATTAAACATTCAGGCCATCAACTGTTTCGCAGTGTTTTCAAACGCGAGCTGCGTCCGCAAGAGCAAAAACTGGCGCCGGTGGTCGGCGTGCGCATGCGTATGACGTGTCGTCGCGAACGCTTTGCGTATCACAGGATCAGAGACCCGGGCGACGAAATCTCGGCGGTGATCGGTCGACCTTCAGCTGTCAATTTACTTCGCTCTGCAGCGAGGGGTGTTATGGAATCGTGCTCGACTGCGAGTGTGCAACTTTTTTTCGTTTGAATTGGTTCGAAATCTCTCGATGTCAAATCACTGCCCATTTTAAGCCATATTATGGGCAGGGAAATAATGAAAACTTAAGATTTTAAAACCACAAAAGTAACATAATCGCACCCCTGGAATCTTCTTGGAATCGTCCTGAGATTCGGCAATCTTTAAGTTAACAATGACGCCCACCACAATTGTCTCAGCGATTCTCGAATTCTCCCTGTAGGTTCAGAGTCTTCAGGGTCTTGGGCAGTCAATAACTAAATTTAGCGTTCATGAAATCGAACAGAGTTCCAGAATATTATACCACTTTGTTACATCAATGTTATTCCTCAACTGACGAGCCAATCATCCCGTGGTTTCGTCCTGGCGCTCCTCAGTGCGATGCAACAAGGAATGTCCTATATATACGACCTCATGCTATCCTGCAGGTTCAGGATTCAGGAACGGGAATTTCAAGGATAAGCAAAAGTTCCGATCTATCAACAGGTTCAGAACCGTCGCCGGTCAGGGACCATAACACTTAACAGGAAGGTGAATTGTGAGGAGCACAGCGTATTTTCCTCGCAAGGCTTATAAATAACTCACGTGCGCTTTTTTTTTACCGCTGAGGTGCCATAAATGTGTATGAGAGATGCATTTTACATATACCCTATAGGTATAGAGTACTACATGCAGTTTTCCTTTATTGCATGCAATTCGAGAGCATGCTCGGGACCCAGGTAGTGCAATGTGCGGTATTGAAATCTATTTCCCTCTTAATTGAGTCTTAATTCCGAGCTCCAGGTTTCCGCACATGTTTTCGAGCGCAATTGCAGTGATGATGTGCTTGCCGATGGTGCATGCAGTTTAATCACGGGTGCAAGTGCATGATGATGCATTCTTCGAAACTTGATTGCGTGTGCCGAAAAGATGCTTTGCACCTGCACCCGTACGGCCCTGTACATGCATTTCTGCTGCACTCACCGCGAGTGCATACAATGTTTGCTCAGACAATTAGTTTCCAGAATAAGTGCAGGTAATTACACCGTAATTGCATATTACTCGTCATAACTCACTCAGAAATCGGCCGACTTCACGATGCCCGGCGCTATAGGAAATACGCGGGCAATTATATAGGGATGGCCCATTACTTAGCCGATTTGCACCAATAGCTACCAATATTTTGACAAACAGCTTATACAGGATATTCAACATTCAATGAGGTTACATCTTCTTTTTTAGCCTCTGGCGTTTAAGTTAATATTATTTAATTGAAATTGGCATTTTAATTGAAGCATTGCTTAATCTTAACTACATTTACATATAACATGACCGAATAATACACTATAGCCAAGACTGTAAAAGTTCTCGACGAATAAAACGGGCTCTACAAAGATAAATTTGATCAATAAATGTCAATATAAAATCGCAGAGCAATTTTATTTGCCCTCGCGCCATCTTAATCCAGTATCCGATTAATCTTGGGAACGGCACCGAGCGACGTAAAGCGACGCGCCGGCTCGGTCGCTATAGAGCGTGGTTAACCCAACGGCGCTTGACCCATTTCGCGGCGCCGTCTCCGCCGAAACTGGACCGACCAGTGCCCGGGCAGTTGCACATTGCAATTAGCTGCAGCTCGGCGCAGCCCGGCGCAGCGCGATGCACCGAAACCGGCCGTGGGTGCAGCCAGCTAGGAGCAGCAACAACAGCTTCTTCTGCAACCGTGCCTGCGCCCCCCCCCCCCCCCAATACTCCCCGGCTGCACTTCACTCCGCCCGCTCTCAGCAGTAATTATCGGGAGGGCCATACCCGTAATTATTTTACTTCTAATGCAACTAGCTTCTATAATTTATCACCCATTGGTGCTATTAAACGCGCATGCATCACACGCGACCGTACTTACTGGTATTAGTAAATTATAAGCCGCTTTATAATTCATTTCCAGATGCAAGTGTGTTTATCTGTTAAACTGCATACGTGTAAGCCCAGGTATAATATGAGATGTAGCCAGAGGATCTCGGTTTCGGCATTGGATGGATGGATGGATGCATGCACTTGTTCGTTGCAGGCATGAGATGCATACGAAGTGATACCATTGTTGGAAACAGTTCCAAGAGGACGTTTCAAGTGAGATATTATCGTGGCTTGATCGACACAGACACCGATTAATTTCGAGTATGAAATTTAATTAGGTCTGCTCCTTTAAGGTCCATGACCGGGCCCATGGGTTTGATTGGATTCTTTCCTGTATACCATTTTAAGGAGACCAGTCGGGTATATGGATGAAAATCACCGTATGCATCGTTTTCTGAAGGTCACCGAATACATTTAAATATCCAATTATTAAGCATCTCTGGACAAGTCTCGTCGAATGATAACAACAGATGCTTGTACATTCTTTTTACACTTCATTGTTCGTTTTAACGATAACGCAGAGATGAAAATGAAATGTATGCGAACAGTGCAAAGTCCCGCTTTCCTCTCTTACAATTCTTAACGCGTGTGAAGATACCAACGGTTAGTATTTCCAAGGTCATTTCAAGGCCATACGTTGACCTTTAAAGTGCCAAACCAACCCCTTATCAAAATCGAGACCCCCAAGTCATCGAAGACTTATTTAATTATTGAATCGTCTTCAATGTTTCCAATATATATCCGTGGTAATTTCGTGGTAATTTCGTGGTAATTTCGTGACCAGGGCCTTGCTTGCTTCGGCACACTTCTTGGGGGTCCTTTGACCTACCGTCCTTGACATTTGGTCCTTTGATACACAGGTCCTTTGACATTTCTTGAAATTTATTTTCACTGGTATTTCTTCGCATTTCTAGCATTTCTTTGACATCTATTGGCACATTTCTTGGGGGTCCTTTGACATACCGTCCTTGACATTTGTTCCTTTGACCACCGGGGCCCCTAGACGCACACTTGATGCACCTAGGCCTGAACGCGCCACCGTGCCCAATGTCGGCACCGTCCTCAGCTCACCACCCCGATGCCATCCGGTTCGCAGGCCAGGCAGGCGTGAACCAGCTGGGCGGGGTGTTCGTGAACGGACGTCCGCTGCCCGACTGCGTGCGACGACGCATCGTGGAGATGGCGCTGCTGGGCGTGCGTCCCTGCGACATCTCGCGGCAACTGCTCGTCTCGCACGGCTGCGTCTCCAAGATCCTCACCCGGTTCTACGAGACCGGCTCCATCCGGCCGGGCTCCATCGGCGGCAGCAAGACCAAGGTACGCGGGCCCAGAACCGGGCGCGCTATTCCGTTTCGTGGCTCGTAGTCGCAGTGTTAAATTTATACAGTTTTGCAATCATACTGGTAGTGTAAAATATCGGTACCATATTGGTAGCAAACTGGTAGCAATGTAATTGGACGACTTGAATCATCATATTTACATCTTATTTCACTATGAAATCGTTTTCTTGCCTCAAATCTTCGTCATTTCTGTGTGCATCTCCGTACTCTATCGTGCGTTGTCGAGGATGTTCTCAAGTTTTTAATTGTATTACTCCTGAAACATCACAGCAGGTTCTCGAACTGTGTACCCTGTGTAATTTTTTAATGCCAGCTCCGGACAAACTGCCCAAAAAGCCGATCTAAATGCGGGAAATTTAACATTGCGTCTACGAGGCACGAAACGGAATAGCGCGAACCGGGCCCCGACCCGGCGAAATTGTTTCGGTTAACATTGCGTGATTGATGTGTATTGGGAAAATTCGTGTGAACATACAGACGTGTACTGGTGTTCCCCCTCCCCTTGGTAGTTTTTCGGTCCAGCAGCAAATGCTTTTTGACCTTCAGTACGTGCCGGCGCCGGGTTTCCCCTTATCCCTTCTAGGCTAGGCTAGGTTCATAATAATCCTCATAATCATATTGCTATTCACCGACGCCACTAGACCAGTGCCATAGGGGCAGGACCAGTTGTCAAAAACAGTGCGTCGTTAAACACCACAAAACCAATCCAGCCAACCTTCCACCCGATTCGTTCAGGCCAAGCGTATAATGATGGTCAACTAACCAGTAACTGACGTAATGCAATGCTGCTTAACTTCAGCAGGAATATGTCATAGAAGGAACAGAGAAAATTAGCTGCAGAGCTGTAAGAGTAACTAAAAACGCTTTAGTATACGGAAATTGTTCAAGAAAACAGGACACCGAACAAAAGTGAAAATGTGTTCACATATATTCATAACGTATCAAGATTTGGGTTTCTGGAACTATCACGAAATATGTTTGAACCAACAAGCGATGGTGGAAGGATTCTTAGTCTTCAGTCCATTCATAATGTAAACTCAAAGTCATCGGCCAGCAAATATAAATGAATAGGCTCTGTGGGAAAACTGTGTGATATTAATTACAACAATGAGTTTAAAAAGTGCCGAGTCCAGACGGTTATATTATCTTCATTTGTGGTGTCTATGCGTTTTTTGCTTTCTGCCACAAGAAACGTATAGCGCATGGTCCTTGAGACAAATTCTTGAATGGGGCTTTCGTATACAGAAATATGTGCAGCACCTTGAAAGCCGGCGCGAAATAATGATAGGTGATTTGGTGGAACTATTTTCCCGGTATTGCTGTGAAAAAAATCACACCCATGCATTTGTGGAGCAATAATTATATGCACCATGCATTCGCTACAAATAAACTGCATATATATATATTGCGGTAAGTGTTTTTGTCTAGCTTTACATGCTCATATTTATAGTAAAAACATGAGCGCCATGCTTGATATTTCCCAAGGCATTTACGTTGTCATTTCACTCCATGTTCACAATCCTTTTGATCTACCAGAAGTGATTATTGAACATGAAATCACATGCTCTGTAAAATTAATATAACGACAATGCATTTATAAATATTCAAACTAATTTGTCTTGCACGCGGTTTTTTGCTATGGATGATTAGCGTAATGCCGTGTTCTATTTTAATTGATACTTTCAACTGTATAGATAGTCTGACCATGCGTTTACAAACAATGTCATGACAAGTCATGGAAATCACTCACATTTTTTTTTGGCGCTATCATCGATCATTCGCGCATGCAACCTCATTTTATACTCCTTCATCGGGTGCAAGGTCAGGGGGTAATCGGGGAGGTAGCGACCACAAGTCGCAATTGCTTCACAAAAATTGGGCTAAACTCTTCCGCCACCGATGTTTGAAAAACAATGTCTGTATACATTGTGCATAGGTTTTTATTTTGCCGTGATAAGCATCTGTCATTTTGCGTCACCTGAATGTACGTACACATGTATACGCACGTGTTTAATTCACACGTGAATCGTGATCGACAACTTGCTGCATTCTATGATTGTGAAATCGAAGGTTGTGTAGGTATACTAGGTTGTGAAGTGTAATACCAGCTTCAAGGGTTACTAAGAGCAGAAATATTTCCCCTTTTCTGTACGTTTTTTCACGGTACCAAAAGCATCAAGTGTTCCAAAACCAGAAATAGTTCCCCTATGCTACACCCTTTTTTGAGGTGCCAATGCCGATTTTCTTGCCGCCCATTTGCGACGCCGCGACGCTCCCATTGTCTGTGACCGCCGTGACAAAATGACAAGGATGTCCCGACGACGCAAGCGTCGGAAAACCCGCCCCCCGTCCCGCCCCCCCCCCCTTCGGTGGCGTGCACTCCACCAGTCGAAAACACAGGGCCGACGCTTGAAACGTAACAACGCCAGAACGTCTTGTTTTTGTCCAGTGCTTTTTTGCTCGGCTAGACGGCAAGTAATTGGCACGCTGGTTTCTCTATGGTGTCGACTATCGCACCACTAACACACTGCCTCGGATGCTGCAGCGGACCATTAGCGAGATTGGCAGTCGCACGCACTCGACAAGATGCGTTTGCGTTGCGTGAGTCGTGGGCATCGGGAACACTTAATTCACAAAACGCTTTGCTATAAAACTTTGCTCCATGTCAAAAGGTGCGGTTTTGTTTCAATTCAATTCTGGCCGTGTGGCAGGGGTCAACCATTGTAGCATTTTTATTGGCGGCATATTGGCTTCACTTGAATTGTTTGCGATCGCTACTCGCTGATAATGTGAATTACGCTCATTTTATTGCTCTGATTCAATAAAATAAGTAATGAAAGTTATGCAAGCTGCCATGTTATGCTGTGCACATTAATTTTAAACAAAGTTTCGTTAGGTACATGTCATTGTTTGCAAACGCATAACACATATATACCCAAGTTTTAAGTACCAGCAATGTCAACATCGTGCATTTGAGTATCCATTGGATACAAAACACCAACAAAAGCGCACAGTGCGCGGCTGCGCATAATACCTATATATACCTACTTGTCCATATATACACAAACGCTCTGATAAAAATTGATCACATGATCACATGTTTGATAGGAAGTCCGTATCGAACTATGATACGTCGCACCATGTACAACAAATTGATAATATTTTGTGTGACCACCGGCATTCCTTGTTTATTAAAACAGACACTATCCTCCCCAAAATTCTCTCTGAAATTTGTAATAGCGTGTTATGTCTCCAAGCTGCGAATGACCATCGACAATGAAGTTGTTACGCAGAAGACCGCAGAGACAGGATAAATGCATTGGACGCACAATTACGTGGCAAAAAGGCTACACATAATTGCATATAATTGAAAAGCGCATCACGGCGGCGTTGAATTCGGTAAAGGGATCATTTCCCCTCCGGCGGTGGCATCACGTGAATAAGAGAGGTAGAGAGGTAGAGAGTGTAGAGAGGTATACCGAGGTCTCGGTACATCACGTACACCCGCTAATCACACGCACTTGGGTCCACGGTGCGGTTGGCCATCATACGGCGTGAACGACCGGCAAGGGATGATCCTTATCTCCGTCGCGCCCCCTGCGCCCTCAATTGCACCCTGAGTCGGCCGACCTAATTAATAATGCAGCGTGTATTTGACCACCTATATCGCGGGGCCAGCACCGGGTGTGGATAAATAAAGAGGAGTGCGAGCGTCGATAAAATAGTTGGCCGTACTTTAATTTATAATGTGGCCATTGCTTTTTGATGTGCCGTATATTTTGATAGCGATCTTGGAGGTCGTGTATATATACTGTCGTTGGTTTCGGCTTGCTGGCTTGCCTCTATATGGGCTGGCTGCGATCGTTCAAATTATATACGTAAACTAAATCAGGTCCTGTGATTTTAATTTGTCTGCTAGGCTAAATATACTTGAGCTAATTGCATTAATTTGATTCATCAATCTTAACGAGACTTCACGAATTAGAATTGATATATGAGCCACTAATTTGTTAGTTGTAAGATGATTATTAATTGTGTCGGTTCTTTCAGCATCATGTATGTGTAGTTTAGAACACATGAGTTATGAATATGGTTGATGTATATACCTGAGCGAATTCTGACGCTAATAACACTCTCATATATGTGGGCCCCGAAAACCTCCGAGTTGCCGGGCGAATGTGCAATTTGTGAGGCTGTGTTTGTTTAGATTTAATTCAATTTCGATTTGAAATATAGGTGATCATAAATAATGATAGACGTGGAAAACGAGCAAGACAGCATCCCAATCCTTCCCGAAATTCGATCGATTAAAAACCTATTTAAATTAATACATCCAAACTCTTTGTACATATTATTAGAGTTATAGCGTCGCTCGTGATCTTCTTGATTGCAGCGGGTCACAAGTAAAAAAATACATCTCCTTCCAAGTTCGAACAACACTGTATAATTATCTAACGTCGCTGGATTAATCAAAGTCAATTTCATTTTTTGTCCGTATTTTTTCTGCCAATGTTTGTGTCGAACGTGGCACAGGATCCTCCCTAAAACGAGGCCAATTTTGAGACGACTGGCTTTTAATTGAAATTTACCATCTCAATTTCGCATGTAAATTTGATCTTTGCCACCCTGGCAACTGATTTGCTAATTCACTTGTTATAGTTTATAGCATTTTAAATGTTTTCCTTAATCAGCACTTGGTCTTGAAAGAATGGCGGCCCTTTAATTGATCACGGAACTCATTCATACGGAGAGTTGTTATAACGATAAAGACAATCGAAATGATGTTCATCTTCGCAATTCTCTCTTGAAGATGCACAGCTTATCGCTTAAACGCACGCTTCACAAGAACTAGATTTGTGCAGTACATGGGTAGTTACATTCCGTAGATTCTTGCACTATGTCCAAGAAATTATGTAATAAAGACAGGAATTTTAATCCAAATCAGAGGAAATAATCGTGCACACCTCTCTCGGCTGCGGCAGTATAATTTCGTATTTGTAAATGAAGTTGTTACAGACTTACCGACTGGAACTGTACCATAAATATGTTATAAATATACGTTTCAATTAGTTTCGTAATGTCCTTTGCACATGATTTGCTACCAGCTTCATGCTACACACTCTGAACGGCTTTGCGTGATTCCGAGACTTTATTAATCAGAAGCAATCTCATCTCATTTAAGTGGCCACTTGAAAACGTTTGATAGAAATGCGATCGGTCTTGGATCTGAGTGTGTCTTGCCATGGCGAGCCAGATAATCTTAGGTAACACGTTCCCAGCGTCGTTTTATTTACTATCAGAGCTTACTCTGTTTAAGCGTTCAACCGATATATTTCACGGACTTAATATCTAAATTATTTGATATCACCAAGGTTAAGCAACATCGTGCCGTGTCATGTATTGGATGGGAGACCATTGTGCATTTAGCCGCTGTTCGGGAGAGAGGCGTTGGCAAAGCAATCCGTGTTTGAATTTATGCCGTATGTGTACAGGAACGGATTTTATGTCGCAAGTTTTGGCGGAGTTATTACATTCTTGAGCTGTAGTGCGTATATATAGAATGGGTGCAAAAGGGGGTTTTTAAACCCCCTTGAAAACCCAGTTTGAATAGATTTTTTTTTTAACTTGTGCAATATATATTATATGGGACAAGGAGACATGAGTCTGTATAGAAATTTAATAACATTTCCTCATATTCGCAATTGCAGCAAGTGGCCACACCGACGGTGGTCAAGAAGATCCTGCGCTTCAAGCAGGAGAACCCCGGCATGTTCGCGTGGGAGATCCGCGACCAGCTGCTCTCGCAGCGCATCTGTGACCCGCACAGCATTCCCAGCGTCAGCTCCGTCAACCGCATCCTGCGCAACTCGGGCGCCTGGACCGACGCCGACGTCGCGGCGGCAGCGGCGGCGACGGCGTCGCCCTCGGCGCTCGGGCACACACACAGTGAGTGGGGGCGTTCGGCGTCGCTACAGCGGGATTATTCGGGCTTATTTGTTATGTTATTGCACAGGATATAGTTTATACGAGATATCGAACAAAATCAAATGCAGGACTCACCGAATATGTCCTTACTGTTAAGTATTAATGAACCAGGAAATTTAAGCAAGTAGAAAAATATTACAATTAGTTAAAAAATTAGAATGGGAAAGTATATATTGACCTGTATAATGTGCTCGGTACAAATTATGGGGGGCTTGTAAAAAAGTTCAGTTGGAGAGAAAATACCAAAAATTCGGTGCTTGTAAATATATTTGCTAATACTTAAGAAACTGGCGACATGAGACAATGTGATTTGATCTTGGTTAATTTCAAACTATAGCGTTGCCATCACATCTATTCAAGGCAACATTTCATTCTACACACTCCTTCAAAGTTCCTTCGACGAAAAAAATAGATTCAAAATTGGCAACGCGTGTTGATATAATATTCACAGCAACAAGCAATATTATTAGCTAATTCGATTGATTAAAAACCAACTTGTTATTATATTATATATACCTTTCTTATTTCAATCGACCATCTTTAAATGATGCTAAAGTATAATAATCTCGCCCCCAAAATCGTATGATTAGCACATTAGTTGGCCCCACTCATTATATATCTGCAGGCGGGGGGCCCCCTAACTAAACGCGTCCACCTCCATTAGGCCCACGCACACAAATGATACGAATATCGGTCCGAACCTGACCATTGGGCCCCGGCCACTTAAAGATGTCGTGTTCAGTACCCACCCGACTTAATAATCGGGCCCCATGCGTTTCGTGCGTCGAGACATTAAATCGGGCACCCCGTGTGCGGCTGCATGCCTCTGCATTTCACCATCACTCTCACCCGGTCGTTTGATGTAATTATTTGTTTCCAATTCACCACGATGTGACTTCTTTTTGTGCCCAGTTCGATGCCCAATGGAATCAGATTGCGTGAGCTTCATTGCTTATCGAGTTAACACTTTTCCAAACGCCTGGCTCGATCGGCGTCGACAATTAAAACTGTTTAACATCGTGCACGATTGCACTGCAATGGTGTGATAATCTTAATTAAAATTCGGTGGAAAACCCAGAAAATGCGCGCACGCGCGCGTGTGCAAATTTAGTGCGTTTCGCGTGATTCGTGCTGCGGTTCGAGATGATCTCTGTTGACGGGCAAGGGGGGGGCAGAAATCAGTGTCGACGTCTCCTGCTTGGCGGCGCAGGTGCTCGTCCCATGCGTCGATTATCGCATGGGTCGGGTTCACGAGACCGGTGTGGCTGCAGTGGAATGCATGAGATGCATTGCGATTATCGATGCACCTCGCTGTAGCAGACGACAACGCGTTAGATTTTATGACTCGACTTGATTGATCAAGTTTTTCGAACACAGCTATTCACTTTGATGAATTAGGGTGAAGCGAATGTGCCAATAAAAAATGTCTCAATTTCAGTATATCAGTTTGAAGTTTGCACGCGGAGAGCTTATATCGTTAGGTATAAAATGTAAATTAATATGATTAAAAATCCGTATACCGACGACGTAAAATTTGCATTTTGAATTATTATTTGGTGTAATTTGGCCAGGGCTGCAGCCTACTGCAATTATATTGTGGGAGGTCTGTTTATTTTACTCAAAATTACACCCATATAAGGCACTGCAATTGCGGCGTCTGTGATTCAGGCTCGGTCGCGAGCGAGTAATAGGCATGCAATGATTTGTCCGCGTTGACATCAAAGTGATAAGAGTGCCCGTTCCTCCTCTTTGCAGACTCGTCCCTGCGACCGCACCCACTCTCATACCAGCAACACAAGAGCACCTACATGTCGCTATCGTCCGGCGGCCGCATGTCCACCTTCTACCCCCAACTGAGCGCCCTGCCCCCGTCGTACCCCCAGCACTACAGCACGACGCCGACGTCCTCGCGTCTCGCCGCCCTCCAGCACCTGCACGCAGCCGCCACCGCCGCCGCCACCGCCTCCAGCCACTCGGCCGGCGTCGGCAAGACGGGCCAATCGCCCTGGTCCAGTCTGATGATCT
The DNA here is from genome assembly GCA_921293005.1 of Nemoura dubitans. Lineage (NCBI taxonomy): Eukaryota > Metazoa > Arthropoda > Insecta > Plecoptera > Nemouridae > Nemoura > Nemoura dubitans. The sequence goes on along the minus strand of OV121075.1, from coordinate 4,733,125 downwards.
CCTGTCGACCGCATCCCTACCACCACGAGGCCAGTCACGGGTTCGGCCGCGACCTCCCCGTCAGCTACCCTCCGCAAGGCAGCAGCAGCAGCACCGCGGGCAGCGAGGAGGACTCGATGGACAAGAGCGACGACGACGAGGAGAGGATCACGCAGCAGCAGCCGCCGCAGCCGACAAAGAAGCGCAACCCGTACTCGATCGAGGAGTTGCTGAAGAAGCCGACGACGAAGAGGGCTGTGCTCAGTCCCAGCCTTTTCTTCCAGGCGCCGTGCGGACTCTTGACGGACAAGCCGTGCACCTGTAGTCTGGTGCTCACTTCACCCGCCCACGGCACGTCGGCGATGGAGGCTGCTTCATTAGCGAGCAGGGAAAGCAAACAGACGTCGGCTGTCTTTCAGGCGTAGAGTGGTCATCCGGGGACGCCGTTTTGGCACAGCGGAGTGGTCAGTTTATGGCACGCCACAAACGCAAGTCATTTGTCGTCTACACTCGTCTCTATTGTCGAAGGCGCGATGTCAGCCGAATATGGGTGTCCGTCATTGTTATTCTGATGCATGGTAGGTATGGTTGGTTCGATAGACTTGTGAATTGGGCATCTAATAAAACACGGCCCTAATTAGTTGGGTGTGGATGGAGTGCGCGTGTTCAAAGTGCGAAGTTTTCAAACTGTCGTTGCGTTAAATGTGTTTATTATTCGACGAAGAAAATAATGTTCTTCCACTGATGATACAGAGTGCGGACAGTGACACTGTTTAGCTGTGCCAATGGCTATCCATACTTTTGATTGAAACGTATGCTCATGTGTTTTCAGTTCTCACTATAATTTAGGTTCCGAGCCACTTCTCTCATTGAACATTTATTGTGGTGATGCAATTTTAAAAATCTATAAGATGTATACCTAGGTTTTATTACATATTATCAAATTATCAAATTTTAAATCTATTATAATTAAATATTATTTCGTGTACATTATGAAATAGAGAATTGCTGTGTTTACTGTAAAGACATTATCGGAGGATGTTCAAAATATAAGTTAGAACTCAATATTAACATTTGTAGTATATCTATATTTATTTATCAATGTTTAGTTTGAATTGAAAATTAATTTTGTGGTTCCCTTCCCGATCCCGAAGGCAGGGGCGGACTGGCAGGGGTGCGGTGGTGCTTTCGCATTCCAGGCTTTGACATTCCGGGACTCTACCGGTCATTAAAAATACTCGTATATTCAAATAATAATATACATATCTTTATTGTTTAAATTCTTGCGACAAAGAGTTGTGAATTGCAATCTAAGGAAGATAAATGTGTGTATTGTGTGCGCGTTGAAGATAACAATTGTTAGTAGTAACTAAAATAATATGCAATTCGATCATTTCTCCTCGTAGTCGACGCCGCCGCTTGTAGACTTGCAGTGGCTATGAATTTAAAATGTTTTGTTTTGGCTCAGGTCATTAATTCCTCGTACCTACCATTAAGTATACCTATCCCTACATCAAGTTCAAAACAATGCACAAACCCTAGGCCCCTTGTATAATGTCTGCAGCAGTCGACGATCACAACCCGCGAAGGTACCATACTAACATATTTTTGACTTGTGTGCAAAGAGTGTGTGTGTGCCAACTAAACTTGCTCATGGATTACCCAGCATTTTCGGAGCCCTCAAGGTAAGGTCAGCACATTGGGATTAATTAATTTAGGATTAATTGATTCGATATGTCTTCGTATATCAATTAACATTTAACGATTATACACTTGCAAATCAGCGTAAAATATGCCTAAAATATAAAGAGAAAATACAGTTTAATAAGCATAAAGGCAGGTTCGGGCAAGTTGAAAGTTAAGCTGCTGAACATTGCCGACAATTAGGTACAATCACAACCTTTCCATGGGCTTTATCAGCAAAGGAAGGGCTCGGTATTTCTCATCAAAATCGAAGTTTTCTGATCCTGCAATCTAATTCTCATTCCTTATTAACAACGTTGCATATACCTTCTGTCCTTCTGTTCCTGAAGGAAACAAATAATGAACCACCCATTTTATCAACTGCTGCGTTATATATAGCTCAATTAATAAACAGACCGATTGCACGCTGCTTTTAGGCATCAGCCAATCGAAGGATGCTGCAAACGCATCCAAAACGATGGTGAGTTCAATGCGTGTATAGTGAAGGAATTTTGAACTGTGGACCACGACAGAGAACCTCACTGCGTGCAGACATGCAGGGGGCTATCAGTAGGGGTATAACCTTTCGGTTATTGAGGAACTTTGAAGCATATATATTATCTATAAATTGACGCAAGATTTGGTTTTTATGAAACTGTCACGGTGGATGCTTAAACCAGCAAGCACAGGATGAAAGGAAGACGAAGCTGGTAAAATGTGATTTGAACCGGGTTACAAACCCAGGAACCCCCGATTGGCGATGAGCACCCGGCCGGCAATCGGGGGATCTCCGGGTTCGCATCTCGGTTTCGTTAGAACATTCTTCCAGCTTTGCCTTCCTTCCAAATATATAGATGACCGTTTACGTGGATTTATTACACATCCACCATGAATATTGATATCAATATACCTAAACTAGCAGAGTGGATTTGTATCTTCCTCGAGGACCCATTGCTGCTATAGACACGAACTAAGTGCTTCAAAACTCACAAGCCATGCGTTGACCCGGATAAAAGGTTCTATGGGCAGTTTTGAAACTTTTAACTCATGACTAGCAGCAGTGGATCCTCATGGAAGCTGCAAATCCACTCTCCTTCCTAACGCGAATTGGAGATTATGTACAACAAGACCTACACAGCTCTGCGGGCTTGGCCGATCACGTGACACGTGTTTTCCCCTCACGGCTTCGTACCGCCGGGTCGCGTGCCCCGGCGCGACACCTGTGCGGACGTCGGTGTAATTAGGGGGGCGCGCACACCTCAGATTGGGCAGTGCGATAGCGCGCCGCGCGGGGCGTGCACGGCCCCCCGAATTCGCGGCCCCGACGAGTCCGCCATTGCTCGTCGGTGTCACCGAACCTGTCCGCTGCGACGCCCCCCTCGGGGCAACAGCTGAAGGCATCCTCCCGACAGATGCGTTCATCTACGGTGAGCAATTAACCATCTATTAGGTGGGTATCTATATACGTGCATGTACGCGCGAACAGTGTGCTAGCTGAAGACACAAGAGGAGTAGGAGATTCTCGAAGATTAGCGAAATGAGCGCGTGTTCGTTTCGCGACAATGCAATCACCGCAAGGTGGCCAAAAATGGATCGCCGATTCGTTGAAAACATTTATACCTGATTAGGGATCAAGGCCCCCTTGATCGAGTTCCCTTGTTTAGACGTTTCCAGGAAAGAAAGCTCTAGACAGGCGATACGTCAAATTTAAACTGTTTCGCCCAATTATTTTAGGTTTTAAATATAAATATACATGAACGTAAAATTTTATAGCATAGCATGTTAATAAAATTCGCACTCCATTTGTTAATCCAGCCGCTGGCTTGCAGTCAATAATAATTAGATTAGTGCATCGTGCACTTGCCGTTGCGACTGCGTGCGGTGCAATTAGAAATGCATTTGCAGCCTGCACCGCAATCGTTCAGACGTTGCCAGTATATGCACCTAAAAATTTCAATTTCAATTTTTTAAATTGAACTGCGCCAAATTGAAATTTAATGCGGCTCGATGCATTATTGCGGGGCATCGTCGAGGGCCGCCATGCGGCTGCTGAGGGCTCGCGGCTTCGGATCATTGAATGTCTTTCGGGATCCCGGCGGCCGATGCAGCCACTAATGCAGCGCCCATGCAGCTAATGGCCATGCGCGTAATAACACGTATTTAGTGGAGATTAACGCGTGCTTTTTGCCGGCTTACATTACAGTGATTGCGCCGGAATGTCGGCGTGCAGTGCGATGATGCACCTCGGTGCAGCGGGGTGCATTGCGACCGTCACGATCGGCAGATTGGAAAGCGAAATTATTTCGATTGTCTGGACTAATTTAGGGAAGACAACGCGTTCGGTGGCAGTGGTGGCTGATTGAAATAGGCCGACAGGTCACAAAGGATTGCGCGCACTGTTTTATTGGCAATTTGAGTTGTTGGTGAAATGAGTTTTAAGTGTTTCGCAGCGGCACGATTTGAAGTGATCAAAGATCTCGGATCTGATAATGTTTTTCAATGCAACGGATGCGTTTTTATTGGTTTGTGACACTGCCGTGCACAGCGTCATGGTATAGACTTGGCCTGGGTTTTGATGCCGAAAAGGGCCGTGTTTTTTGGGGCCGATTTTGACCCTATTAAACCGAAATTGATACAGCTGTCACTTTGCCTTATTCTTGTGGGTTATTTGATTTCAACCCACTTGTGAGGGGGGGGGGGGGGTTGTTATTTCAACATCTTATTTCTTATTACACCTGAATTATAAATAAGTTTCCAACACAGAAACTAAAATTTACAAATTTAGAGTTGTGATTTCGAGACATTATTATTATTTTATCCATTTGCCGTTTGTCAAATTTTATCATTGTGACTTCTTCAAGCCACAGATTCATTTTCATAGCCAGGCACCTTGCCAGCGCCCTCTGAATCGATTTGTTTCGATTTCCTGGCATGATACAAAATTGTCTAGGTGGCTTTGACTTGCCCATTATCACAGCCTTCTTGCAATATTCTAGCCATAGGAGCGATTGCAAACAATTCAATCCAAAAGGCCCTGGTCGTGTGCTCGGATAAGAATTAAATGTGGACTGTTTTGGCTGCCAAGCTCGCCAGGTGACCATCATTCTGGCTTCCCCCGTTCACAATTTATTTTCATGTTGGCTGTGACGTGTATTTACCATTTCCCTTGCGGGGTCCATTTTGGAGCTTCAATTTCGAATTGCATTTGAGCTGCATGCCCGCTCAAGAAAATGCACCAATATGTGCTCAAAATATACCGTTGCCATCGTCCTCATCGTATGATTCCGAAGATGATAATATACATATACCCAGAGGGTATATAACAAAGGTATACCAAAGCCAAATATAGCAACTAACGGAGCTACTTACAGCGGCGGCGATCTGTTATCATTTATTATCTGATTTCATTTCAGGAATATGCCAAACTGATCAAACAAAATCTCTAGGTTTTTTCACTAAATTAATGTAAGAGTCGACGGCGCTCTGCTGCCCAGGCCAAACCTTGCCAAAACCAGACAAGATTACACAACTTTCGAAGAAAAAATTTTATCAAACTACGAAGAAAATAATTAGAGCCAATAAATATCAAATTTTGATATATCCTTTCGGATCGCCGGATATTTATATACATCGGACACATAAAATTGTTCACTTGCAGGAATTGCAACGCGAAATCACGAAACCCTTTCAATGTCTATCATCAGAATAAAGATTTTTTGCACGTCTTTATAACTTGACAATCGTCTTACTGGTCAGATTAATTATAGAGGTATCATATTATTTTTACTGCATTTTGTAACTACATATACAATAGCGAGTTAAGTATAACCATAGCATTTGTGATACGTGATACAAACGACGCGGTTTTTTCGCCGGCCATATCATTGCGAATTTTGGGCGCACACAAAACAAAGAGGCAAGAAGCAGCATCCGAGTGACCTAGTAACGAGCGAGAAAGAACATCACGGGCAACATTTTGATTAGTTTGTTCAGCTGAACGTCGCGCGGCAATTGTAAATCCAACCGCCAGTGGTGGAGACCAGGGTATCTGCGCAGGTATACGGCATATACACTCACATTTTATTTTCAAAATAAGCGTACAATCTTATTTTAAAGAAATGCCCTTGTAACTTAGTGTACTCAATAGAATTAATGTGAGTTTGCCACTTTTTGGGTATCTTATCATCGAGTACCATAGGTACATCAGAGTCCAGGGGGGCGATTGTGTAACTTTGTGATTTCAAAACGATTCGTTTTCAATATCACTGCCTATGGTTTAACATGGGCAGTGATTTGAAATCGAGTGATTTCGAGCCAAATCGAACGGAATAAACGTTACACAATCGCACCCCAGGCCAGTCTGTGGAATAAGGTAAGGCTAATTACACGACTGTATATGCTGGAACGCTCATTTCTAGCATTTTTACGACTAATTATAACAAGGTATAGCGATCATAGAACTTTGTAATTTCAAAACGATTCGTTTTGAATATCACTATGGTTTAACACATGGGCAGTGATTTGAAATCGAGTGATTTCGAGCCAAATGGAATGAAAAAAACGTTACGTGATCGCCACCCAAATTTTCAATATTATTCATGGTTTCATTCCAGGTTTCCAGGTTTCCAGGTTCCATGTTCCAGGTTTCATGGTCCCATTCCAGATAACCTATGCGCAAACTTGGGTTGAAAGGGGATGCAGTGCAAAAATATTGGTGCTTGTACAAGAATCCAGAGAATTGTGGATCTGTTTTAGTGCTATAAAAATGAAAATATGGAAATGTGGTTAATAGCAGTCTGCCCCACATCCATCTGTTCATGGAAAATCACAGTATACGGTATAGAATTTTTTTTGGTTAAATTTCACACAGCCTTCTTTAGCATTATAATGGACGCCAACAGTTCCAGAGTCAATCATTGATTTGCCCACATAAATGCAATGCTTTTCTCATGGCATTTGCGCAAATATTATAATGATTGACTATAAAACTGGAGACGTCCATTACCATAAGAGCCATATTTATGATAGCTTCTGTTAGAAGGCTCTGTGCGATGGTAAACTCAAACTAATCCAAGTGTACCCACGCCTTTATTACCAGCACTACACCACTGGCAGTTCGGCTGCGGTCGGGTGCATGTTCCCGCGCCGCAATGTGCGGTAATTCGCCGGGCCTCCCGAAATGGTCCACGCGGCCAGATGATTATCTTATCCGAGTTAATGGGTGTTATCGAGACTTGTTATAAGTCTATCTGAAAACGATTATCGTCGCGGCTAACAAGGTGCCGATGCCTTGCACACGTTCGACGGGCTAATAACACACCCGAAATGTATAGGTATTATATAATAATATCGTATAACCGTCCGGGGCGATTGATAAAAACGAAACGCCAGCGCTAGATGTTTTTCGTCGCGTCGAAAAAATCTCGACTCTACTTTCGTCACGGAAGATGTTGATTATTTAAATTTTGGAGGACGGCTGGAGTTAATTAAATTCATCTCTGGGGCGGGTCACAGTTTTAGTGGGACAGTTATAGGTATACTTAATTCGTTTTTAAACGTATCAATGTCTTGTGCAATCACGTGTAAAAAATGATCTGGTAATTGGACTTGTGACAGTTGTGATAAAAATTAAAATATCGTTCTGGTAAAACGTACAAGTAACTCCTCCAAGATCTGAGAAAACCAAACTCCATGCGATAGCAAGCAGAAGCGTGCGCATGGTAAATAGTTCCGGGGGGGAGGGGGGGGGGGGGGGGGGGGCAGGCAAAATAATGGTCACCAAAAGTAGGTGCATTGTTTTCTATGCCCGTGACCGCGAAAGCAAGTGTTGGCGGACATGGCAGCCATCGACAGCACAAATTTACACAAACAGGGCCTTCTGGATGAGCTGGTATGGCGCGAACGTTGCCAGAAGACTGTGGGAAAAGCCATCTAGATACAATTTTATGAGTTACGAGAAAATTGTGCAACGAATCCATTCAGAGGGCGCTGGCAAGGTGAGTATCTCAAAGATATTATCAAAATGACATAAATGATAGCAGATCATGAAAATTAATATTTTACAAACGTCCAAGCTTTTATCGTTTTTATTGTTAGTATATATTTTATAGAACAAATAACTGTATATATAACTAATGGTATAACAAATACCTACCTATGGAGCGTTTTAAACGAACCCGTTTATCAATTTTGGCCGCTGAATGCGCCTGCTTGAAACACAGATATCACTTTTGGCAATTAAACGCTGTTTGAATGTTTTGCCACCTCTGCAGGCATCGTTCGAATCGAGGATGCAGCGTCATCTAGAGAAGTCTTGGTCCACTTGTCTTACCGACCTTTGCAAGATTCAGATCCGTGACCGCGAAATTCAAACCGACTTTGGAGATTGAACTGTCCCATTTTACCATCTCCTCAATCCTTATGTAAAGACAGCCTCGCTTTCGCATGCAAATCGAATAGAATCACATATAGGTGATAAAGGTGATAGAGGAACATCAGGCGGAGAGTTTGTAATTGTGTAATTTTGACTCCCAATTAATGATTTCATATTCTTACTCAGAACAAGGTTTGTCCTAAATAGACAGAAATCTTGAAGTGACAAAGTAGATCCAAGTAGATCCTCTCCATAGCTCCGATGCACTCAAAGAAGAACACAGATGCATAATAATTCTGCGCCTTTGAACCTTTGAAAGTAACTTTTTACATGCAGTCAGGTAACCAGTGACTCTTAAAAGCATGGCAGATTATTTTCACTCTCTCCAGTCTATAACGTTACTTTTAAACATCCGTGAAAAAACTCCAAAGCTAATCACATGCAAAGAAAATAGAAGGTAATTTATAATACAGGGCATGCACAGTATTGCGATCACTTTGTCTTTATTTATCAAAGTTTCTTAACAAGTATACGTTCGTAATTTCTATTTAAATAAGTATAATAAGTATACAGGTAATAGTTGGTACAGATTCATTATAATATATTAATATAATCTATGGTTTTAACGTATAGGTTGGTATACCGCGTTCTTTAATGAAATAAGGTATTTAAGTATTACCTTATGCATTAATTATTGTGCATACCTTTCGTTTTTTCCATCTCGGACATTCAGAAAGTAAAGAATTTCAAATTTCAAATGGAAAAACACACTTTCAATTTTCTCCACTATAGTAGGTACGTTACAATTAATGATGTCAAACTCGTTAGGTCTTTGATAGGGCATCATCAATATATACCATGGGACCAAGAAAGACGACTTATCTGTTGGTCATTGGACGAGACAAAGACATGTGAATGCAAATTGTTACACCGATGTATAAAATAACTTTAGGCTTTGAGTAAGTATGATATAAGCAATGGAGAGGGCGAGTTATGGTTCGACGCTATAGGGGATGATATTTCGAGTGATGGCGACATGGACATTGGCATTACAAAATCATTGACACAATCCAAACGCTCGTGGAGGGGTCGCGCTACAATCGCATGGTATTCCGCTAACCATGGGGCTAAAGGGCATACTTTCTGTGCTTTGGAAAATATGAAAACCCTCCCATATGAAATTGGCAACCAAGGTTTTCATTGCAAGAAAAGTTTCTGAATCACAGGGTTTTTGAATGGAGACACCTCCCAACCAAGTAAATGGCGTTCATGTTTATGTTTTTTAGAGAATTCTGATCTTAACTCTTAGAAACAAAATCTCGATTAGGTACTCTGGGTTTCTGAAACGGACGACTATAGTTCCAGAGCCAGTTCCTGATTTTCCCACATAATCCCAATGATTTTCTTGTGGAAATTATTTGCCAACATAATTCCAATGCTTTTCTTGTGGAAATTATTTGCCAACATAATTCCAATGCTTTTCTTGTGGAAATTATTTGCCCACATAATTCCAATGATTTTCTTGTGGCAATTATTTGCCCAGATAATTCCAATGCTTTTCATGTGGCAATTATTTGCCCACACAATTCCAATGCTTTTCCTGGGGCAATTATTTGCCCATTATGTTTGACTCGACGGGAACTGTAGTCGTCCATTCTTCCCCCAACTTAAAAAGCCAATTTCAGCCTCTGCACAATGCTGCTACCTCGCTTTGCGTATTCGTGCCCAGGCCGGGAGAGAAGTAAACAACAATCACGATGAAGAGGTCATCTCAGCTTGTCTGCGAGATTGAATATTAATTATTTAAGATTTCAAAAGCCCAGCGTTGTTAGTTCGATCCCATGGGGTTCGCGAATTCCATAACATTTCTCCTGCCAGACAAGACGGCGCCTTAACGCCGACATAACAATGGCACCTGAACAAAGCTCTTGACTCGAAGTGAGAAAAGTTATGGAACTTGTCCCCTGCAATGACGTAGTCCACGACGGCGCTTGGAAAGTCACCCTCCCAGTGGCGCCTGGAGAGTGCCGTGCAACTGCAGTGGCGCGCCTCATAGCTGGAAGTTCTGCATGCTCGACGAGAAGTCCGTCCGGTACGCGGACGCCTTGGAGCGGCCGGTCCTGTTGGAGAACTCGGAGAAGCGGTCCTGCTCGCCGCCCGGCTGCATCATCAGCACCGGGTGCATGTTGAGCGATTTGCGCGAGCCCGCGATCGACTGGCCGTCCGTCACGTAGCCGTTGTTCACCTCGCCTGGAACATGGAACATGGGACGTTAATTGCAGACCCTCTGGGAACATGGAACATGGTAACATCAACATTTCATATACCTTCTGGGAACATGGGGTATGGGAACATCAACATTTCATACCTACTGGGAACATGAGCATGGGAACATCAACATTTCAGACCCTCTGGGAACATAAAAATGTCAGACCCTCTGGGAAAAAAGGACATGGGAACATCAACATTGCAAACCGTCTGGGTCTGGGAACATCCCTTGACACATCTTGTCAGCTCCATGCTATCAGGGACCAGGATTCTTTCGAGATTTATACACAATGGCCACCGGTTGTCGTGGGTTCCCTGAAGTTAAGCAACGTAGCGATGAGAATGGTTTTGGGTGGGTGACCGTCATGCACTCTACTTAATAGTTATGTTCGTGAGCGAGGTGGGAGCTGGATTGAAGTTAGTGAAACAGCCTTGCTTATCAACTTCTCGACAGTATGGATCAGTGGGGAATTCACTTTATTCGAGATCGAGTTGAAATTATAACGGACTTCGGGCAGATTACCTTGGCACCGGATTTCCCCCTTATCCCTTAGAGGCTCGGTTAGGTTCATCAGCATTCACATCACTACCATTCGCAGACGTTCTTAGACCAGTGCGTATATGAAAACAATTCGTTTTGATAACACCACAAATCAATTAATGTATTAAAATTACAAGCCAAGCCACAAAAACTCAAAGATAGCTTTATTTATAGCACATGACGGTGGCTTTTCAGATAATAATATGCCAAATATATGTCCGAGCCAACTTTTATTTGTTTCCATTCATTTCTTTATTATGTACAAGTTAACAACATTGAAGGATGCGAAGCGTGTAATGATATGCATACAACGGGTCCATCCTGTGTAAAATGGAAGCGTGGGCGGATATGTGATCGACGAGCGTTCCTCCTCGCTCAGAACGCTAAACAGCGACACAGTGCGCTAACCCCGAAAGTCTTGAAAGGAACCGAGATGTTCCTACGTTATATATGACAGCATCAGAAAGCTTTCATGAGCTAGAGAGAACAGGATCCTATCCCAAATCAGCGAAATAGTCCCCAGAAATTTAGTTAATTTTTAATTTTGAGATTCTAACGTATCTTTGCTGATATATCTCCAATGACTCAAATTATGATGGCGCCTATTGGCAAAGGTTACTGAAGGTTGTATGATATTTTAGGTCCATGCTCAGTGAGACGGACTCTATCGCTCTTTCCCATCGCCACAAAGGCTACGCGTAACAGTCCCCCGCGGCCAGCACTCTCTGCCATGACTCCCCCGAAGGGAGAGTAGGTCACGGAGTAAGTACCTTAGAGCGCCGGTCACGACCAGCCTTTTTGCCATGGAAAACGCCCTCAATGGAGCCCTGTGTCAATTTCGGGACCGGCAAATAATAGCAATCGACGAAATGATACTGATTTGTCTTTCAAATGCAAGAAATCAGGTCAACACTGGACCAGAGCGTTGAATATCAAATTAACCAGCTGCCCGTGCCCAAATATTTACATTTTTTGCCAAGGTTCCCTGTGGCTAGATTTTTATTTTTTAGTTTCTCTTGATTATATTTCGTGGTTACATTATTGTTGTAATTTCGTTTAACAAGCATACACTCGTAGGTCCTATGTTTAATTATCGCATAAACTACGTACTAGACACAATTTATGAGTAAGCTGACCGACTGAGAGATAAGGTATGTCGGTAATATTTGTATTACTGTGTACGTATATACTGCAATCAGCCAGATATGTTTTTATCCACGGAACAATAAGAAAACGAACCTATGAAAGCATAAAATATTCAAAATAATAATATCTAATCAATCACGCCTGCAATAGAATTGACCATACGTGAACATATTATTACCGTTTGCACGCCTGTGCAGCTTTCTTCGTTTGGCGACTAAAAAGTAAAAATATAGACGAAAAAATGAGCAAAGCAATAACTCCCACTTGACGTAACAATATCATACATCCGCCAATTTTCCGATTGCCGGTTGCTTTCAATTTCAGCCGGTTGATATCCGTTCGAAACCCAGTCTCGAAACTGATTTGTTCCTCGTCTCGACTATAAACGCGGTTCGCGCGAGATGACCGCGGCTCGATCTGCACCGATCGAGTGCATAATGAGAGAAAGTACGGCGTCGGGGACAATTAAGGCACTTGCACACCGCACCGCGGTCGCTTTGTGCCGCCGAGCGCGATCCATCTGCACTCTGCTGGACTTGACAAATCAGTTAGAGGAGGGGTCGGATTGAGATGGGTAGCGACGGTGGTGAAACAATTCGCAGTCAACTAGCAAAGAAACGGGGATATTGTATAGTCTGTGAACCTGATGATTACGTCCTCGGCATTTTGGTGACATTGCAGCCGGATCGGAGGGTGCAATTTATGTGCTTTTCGTACAGAAAAGACGCAGAATGCTTGTTTAATTTTCTTCTAGCTTAAAAATTGCGTCTTTTATACCATTAGACTTCCGTGAAATCTATTGCAAAACTCTACATGTACCGATTTATCAGCTTGGTCGATTCTCATTTCACGGAGCAAGGCAGTTGATGATAAGAAAACTGGCGTGTAATAACGAGATTTGGACCCTCCTCCAGTTCTTCCATGTGCTTATCCACGTGGTCGGTACCTGACTTCCTCTGGTGTTTATAAATGAGCATAGTGTACATGAAGTGGAGTTCGTTATTAATAAATAAAATATGAGACAACCCCCATAGCACGCAATCAGTTGAATGTAATTCAATACACGTTTATGTTTGACCTTAGATGTCTTCACTTATCTTCTAACTCGCAGACATCCTGCATATCGAGTTGCATAAATGTCAATCAACACGCTGCACTAGTGTGCCAACTGCCAAGTGTCATGGCCGCTAACGAACTGATTGCGACTAACAATCGCATCACTCCAGACATTTCAGCATGCGACTGAGGGCCTGAGTCAATTATCACCCTTGCAATTGTATAAACGAGTTGAAACAACCACAAATCACTCGTAATTGGGACGCAAGAATACACTGCACGACAGGTGGTTTTAACATGGGTGTAAGCATACATATTATGAATATAGCATTGGCATAGAAAATCAATTACCCATGGGCGCTACAACCGAGAAGGCAGTGTGTATCATCAGTGTTCGGAGATGTCATTTGAAAATTATCCTTGAATCTCTAACAGATTCAGAAAGAGTATGAAGAAATCCCCCAAATATGACCATAAAATACGAATTCATGGTATAGAACATAAATGAAACAAGATGGCTGAAGTTGACCAAAAAACCATTTATCGGCGTACTGCTTGCTTTTGGAGGTGATTTTATTTCACAAGGCTATGTGCGATCATCGTATCATTGCACGAAAACGACATCTAAAACTATTTCAAATCGGGATTAAATTGCCAAATAATAGTCTAGTACTGACTTCCCAAAGTTTCTTAACATCCGAAGACAATGAATAAAGAACGGGTTTGAAGAGAACTAAACGGTTTTGGTTTTGGGCCTATTTTCGCAAAAGATTGAACGTTAATTCGGGCCATCTCTTGGCTACAAATATTAACGTAAAATTTTGGGGGAAAAAACAAATACAGGTGCTGTGAAAGAGATGCTGGATGGCTGATACTAGATTTGTTTGTATTTTAAAAACTTACGGCGGAGGGATTTTTCAAAGTGTAAAAAAAATGGCACTTTTTGAAAATTCCCTCCGCCATAAGTTTTCAAAATACAAAAAAATTGTATCACCAATCCAGCTACTCTTTACCAACACGTGTATTTTGTTCAAAATTTTATATTCATATTTGCAGCCAGGAGAAGTTCCGGTTTAATGTTAAACCTATGCGAAAATTGGCCAAAACCACAACCATAGCCCTCTAGGTCATGTTCATCCTGCTGACCACGTGGCACCTACCGTACGCGCCCTTGTACAGCGACCCGTTGCCGGCATACGTGGGCTCGGCGAGCAACCGGACGTGTCTGGTGGCCAGTATGAAGGCCAGTGTGGCCAGAATGACCGCGTCCAGACAGCCGATCACCGCCAGGATGTACGCCCAACGCACCCCGCACTCGCCCAGCGCGTACCGGTCGGCCTTGGAACCGCACGTGTGACGCACTTCGTCGCTGTCCCAGCCCGCCGGGTAGGATGCCACCCCCACGATCAGGCACACGGCTGGAACATGGGGAATTTTGTATGGAACGCGGGCATGGCATTGGGGGACCAGGGATAGAGCATGGGCAAAACATTGGGGCAGGATTGGGTAAGGGGAAAAAACCGGCCCGGGCATTTCAGAAAAAAAGTCGGCCCACATCCGTTGGCCTACATACAATAAAAGAATGATACTACGGTAGTTTGTTTAGTCAGAGTGACATACAGTACAGAACACTCTTCCATCCCCGGTTTTTTTGGCATTTCCAACCCTGCATTGGCGGATCATGGGCAGAGCATGGGCAAAACATCGTGGGGACACATGAGCAGTACATGAGCAGAACATGTGGGATCTTGGGTAGAAGGTGGGCAGAACATTGTGGGAACATGGGCATTAGGTGGGCATATCATGCATGGGATTATGGGTAGAAGGTAGGACATAGAGAACATGGTGACATGGAGGAGAGGGGCATGTCTTTGGATCACATAGGGGACACTTGGGAATCCGTGGGTAGAATATGTTGGAAATTAACATGGTATTGAAAGGGCCCTTTGAAATTCGGGTGGCTCGATTTCTGACCTAGGCGCCAAAAGGCAATTTGAAATCTTTAAGTTATCATCGTTAACAGCGTTGCGCCTTTTTAACGACTAGTTTTTATTTTACATCATGCATGAGTTTTTACACGAAGACGTTCGGAACTATAAATTACAAACTGGGGGTCCAACGACATGGTTTGTAGACTCTATGTGTCCTAGGAATAGTTATTTACAAATCTCCTAAACAGTGACAAATAATAGGTAACTTTGGAGATTTACCATTGGGCATTGAATGGCCTACATAGAATAAAGTAATGACGCTACGGTAGTTCGTTTAGTCAGAGTGACATACAGCACAGCACACTCTTCCATCCCAAACCGACAAGGACCGCCCAGAGAAACATGGGCTGCGAGTGATAGTGTTTGCCCCCCACGACGATGGACTTTCTGATCGGTTTCTGTCGGTTCGTTTTCATCCTGCAACTTTTCAGTGTTCTGGATCCGGCTCTGCTTGACTTGACGTTACGAACTGACTGCAGTGGAGTGACTAACAGCATATTGTTTCCGCCTTCGACACCTTGCCTATAGAGTGTGTGTGTGTGTGTGACAAGTGTTGGTGTGAGATGTGTTTACGGACAGCCGATATCACGAATTGCACTTTACGAGCGCTGACTTACCTAGTGCATGACGAAACCAATAACCACAGCCTATAACATCAAACAATTCGCATTTTGCGTTAATGCTCGTATATGCATTGTTCGATGAATACGGAAAACGTACGATGGAATTTTCATTTCGTGCCAAGATACTGTGACTAATTTTTTTTATGAAATAACTAATTCCGATTAAAAGTTAAAACACCCGTTAACTTTTTTCATGTTCTAGCGTTAATGCATAATTCTTTATGTTCTTCGTGTAATTAAAAGAGACCGAAAGTGGGCTCGCTTTAATCCAGGACCTTGATACTAGCGAATCCAGTGTGCAAGCGCATGACGGTTATGGAAGATGTACTTTCTCTGTGGAATCATGATGCAGGCTGCGATTCCTCGAGTTGATCGACACAACCGACTCCATCATGAGTCATGACTATTGGTGGAATGCAAGAAACGGAGCTGTGGGTTGTACGTAGGTACCGGCCGTTTGTAATGTGGGGGTGTCGTCAGCTATCGAACAAGCAACAGCAGAACAGCGTTTTTTTCCACTGATCTCTAATCGCCCGGATGGAGCTCAGCTGAAAATTGAAGTCAGATGACAGCAAGTAGTCAGCAAGAAGTCATTGCTAGTAACAGATAGGAGTCCCAAAATCTATGAACTCCCTATGATTTAAATGCTAATTTGAGAATTTTTAAAGCATGTTTCCAGCGATATAACTGCATAACAGGTGCAGAAATTTGCACTAAAATAATGCATGGTTATGTGAAACTTTATTTTACGAGGCAGCACTGCTCTAAATTCACTGCTTTGTGAATATTTCTTTAGTTTCTTGGAGCCATGTTTTCGGCATTGACTTTTCACACTGTTTCACAGCGTGTACATTATGTGCTATTCACGAGCATATTTCGAGCTTAGCATCAAGCATGGACCATAAATATACATTTTAAAATCCTCTCTGAATGCTGCACACTTCAATTTAATATAAATATCTAATTAAAAGCAACGAAAATGGTTAGTAAAATCACTCAAATTAGCATGGCATCTTGTGGGGAGGCTCAGCATTTGGGACTCCTACTTGTCGATTTTGAGATCAGTGAGATCAGTGGGTTTCTCGGACAATAGCGTGAAATCATACAGCGCCAATTACAACTTGAAAAACCAATTAATTTGTAATTAGAAATGCAGTGTTAAAAGAAATACTTTCATTTAAAATTAGTGATGCGCCACCAATCATCGATCTGCACACCTTCACTAAAGTAACAGCTAATTGTAATAAACGTAAAACAAAAATATGTGGAGAGTGTATTTAATTTCTTAATTGGAGAGTTCAACGCAGTGCCCTTGTGCTTAACGAAGACATATCTCGATTAATTCATCAAATTGGCGCGTTCATTGCCAACGCCAATCGTATTGTGCATCAACGAAAGTCGGTTCTCGTTCTAGAGCCAGTCGATAGGTCAATCTCTGCTGCGCGATCAAGGCGATCAAAAGGTGTAGAAAAAGTTCGATCTGTTCGGGCAAATTCAAAACACATTTCAATCACGATTTCATGCAGGCCTCGGTTGTTACGAAATAGTTATTGGAGCGAGTCGCGCATAGCTGCTTTCAAACCGTTTTGTGCAGCACTGTGCCATAGCACTCTTTCTCGGCCGTAATGTGCCATAACTAAAGCGATTTTTATTACTTTCATCTTTCTTTCGGCAGTTATTTTATTCCTGCTCGATAATTTTTAATTGTTCGTGGTATTTTCAAATATTTATGCGGTCATTTCCGGATTCTTGTTAAATTATCAAAGAGTTATAAATTGCGTTCACACTTTATACTTTAGTGGGCGATTCGTGGGCCAGACAAGCACACCTATTTGCAATGGTTTCCTTTTCAAATATTTTAAAAATAAACGTTAAAAGCATCTAAATTGTATACTTTGGATGGCACAATATGCCACAAATCATGCATTTCAATCAAACACATGTACATACAAGGAAAACATTCTCAACTGGCAACCACGTTTGCAAATAAAATTGATGTCAACGTTGTAAAAGATGATATAGAATAGCAAACCTCGTTAAACTGTTAATTTATTTCACAAATTTTTGTAAAATAAAGCGTTTTGTGATAAGCGTGCAGAGAACAATCGTCCACTTTTCCATCAACCGTAGAGATCACCGCGTCGGTCCCAACCGTGACAGCCGCGCTCCGTGTCCACAATTAAACCCATGGCTCTGCAGAGGCACTGCAGCATTGTTCGCCAAACGTTTCAGCGTTGCAAACAAAAGTTGGGCTGCAATATCGCGTAACACTTTCCTTTCAGTCACAGCAATATCGACAATAATGCCACCGATGTCAAGTGACAGGGCTTGAACCCGGAACCTTGCTACAGCAGGATGACAGGGCCCCTAGCAGGACAGACACCGATGTCAAAGTGATAGGTGAAACGATCTCCTTAAGAAGTATCTTTGACCAAGACTGCCGAGGGAATGCGACACTCTTCATTAGCAAGGTGGTAATAATTGAGCGTGAACCTAATTGCCGTCTGACCTCTCTATGTATACGTTTCAAGAGCAAACATCTAGCGCGGTGAGGCTGCATTATTGAGTTCGTGCACAAAACTCATTTTCGACCAAAAGAAAACAATCTCCGTGCACATGGGAGATCTGAATCAGGCTTTCAGAACACGGACAATGGGGTTTTGTTTTTCTCTGGGTTTAATTGTGAGATGGCTGCATCTCATTATTTTGATGATAATAAGACACGGCGCAGTGGAAAGCACTTGGAAAACAGGAAAGGAGTTCATTGCACAGTGCTCCGTGTACACACCAAGTCAGCCCAGTGTCCACTTTAACGTTTTCTGAATACAAAGCTGCAGAGCGATAAGCATGTAGCTGTACTTTTGAAACCGAGCATCACGATTGTCCAATGGCGTATTTCTGGTAGAGCATCGAGCGCAAGCTGCATTCGCAAATTGGCAAAGAAATATGCTGTCGGTTTTTGGACACCCTGCATCTACTGCTTCATAAAGAAATTTCTCGATCTATTTGAAAATGACAAAAAGTCTGAATTTTATAGGTTACGAAGATAAAAGCTTTGGTTGTGGACTCTTTTGTCACAACTACGTCGACCACAAAAAAAGAGAGCCAGAAAACCGTCAGAGGCATTTTTGAATGGATATTAACCAGAGCGGAGACAGCGGAACTCAAATATACCTACTAAACAACTGCACGTAGAATATGTTTTGTCATGAAAAGTGCATGTTATTACTTCCGAAAATAAGAGGTTATTTGTGAAAGAAGATTTTTGTGTAGGATATTTGGCTCTCTCCTGCCCAAAATCTAGAGCAAGACACAAAGAAATTATTATTTGATATACAAACTAAACTATATATCAATAGCTCGAAGAGTTTAGATTTTAATTTCTGGATCTCTCATCCCTCTGTCACCGAAATTCCCCAGGGTTGCGAACTTTTGGCCTCACATCACGATTTTCGGAACCTGATCTATACCATGTGTCCACCGGGATTACGGGTTCCCGTAAGTAGGTAAGCGCAGATATCGAAGGAAATTTATCGAATGAATAGTCATGTTGTCGTTCCCGTTATAGACGGTTATACCTTGAGACTACATCTCCTGGCCTATTGCCTCGCCTTGCCATCGGTTGTGGTACAAGACGTAGACTAAAGAATGCCAGAATCTCTCTCTCGTGCAGCAAACATTCCTGATCTAGGAATAATTTCATTGATCGCACTGCGTGAGGCGTTTAACAATTAACATAGTTCGACGATGACGATAGCTAGAATTGAATTATTTATAATAAGTTAAAATGTGGGCTAGGTACAGACCACCGAAGGCCGTCACGGATTTAAATATCTTACCAGAGAACGTCTGGATCCATCCACATATGTGGTAGACGTTCGTGGACTGACAGAAAAAGAACAGGAGCATGGCGCAGATGGCCAACAGACTCAGGATGACCGATATCCCCGAGAAGATCGTCGCCGCCTTGAAGGCCGCGTTGGGGATCGACGACAGGTCGTCTAGACGCCCGACGCACACCTCGGCGCCCCCGCTCACGTCGCTAGTGCTTCGAAACTGACAGTTGGACCACAGGCCGAACCTGCCCGGCTGCTCGGAGGGTGCCGTGTCGCCGATCCACTCGGGGGTGACGAAAGCGACCACGTTGATGATGGCGTAACATATCGTGAAGATGCCCCACAGCACGCCTATCGCCTTCGAGTTGCGCACATAGTTTGTCGCGTACATGTGAGACGATTCGACGTACTCGACTTTGGAGCCCATCGTGGCTGGTTTTTGTTTTGTTCACCGCCACCCGGACGCAACACCCACTCACGGCAATCGTTTCGCAACAAACCTATTGTCTGACGTGCCGAATATTTTGTAACACTGAAATGAACAATAACAAGACACACACGCACACAAACACTCACTGATTTTAAGTTGCGACGATGAACCGAACAACTGTAAATCGTCGTTGATGCACCGGTTCTGTCATTTAAAGAGTTTACACACTTTCTGCACTTCGCAAAGCAATTTCACACCTGTGATTCGAGCCAGTTGGAGCCGAGGTGGTAAGAGTAAAATGGCGAAGCTCCGAAGGTAGCCTCGGTTCTGGTTTGGTTGGCCGATGTTGGCTCGTCGGCCAGGTGAGAATGTAGGAGTGCGCTCGACTACCTGAAGAGGGAGATAAGGTAGAGAGGGTCTCAGTGTGCTTGCTGGGCGAGAGGTTGCGCCTGCAGCGTAGGCAATGCCGACGACTTAATTGCAACTATGGTAGCATCGATTCTGTGGAAATATCCGAGCCTATCTATTATATTATATCTTACGATATGAGGAATTAAGAAATAATGTTTGCAGAATTGTCTACTCCATCCACACAACCCTAAAGATGTACTTTTACCCTCCAAAAAATTGCTAAAATAAAATAGTTTACCTACTTACATTACCAAATGGCTTTGTCTAGCAGTATCACTATTCACCAAACCTCAACATTCATATTATCTTCGATCTATCATCATCATTTGTATATTTCTAAGCAAAAAGCCATAAATCCCTACTTCCTTTAAAAACCTTTGTAACAAAAATAAAACAACCGAATATTATGAAAGCCAGCAGACCAGCAATTTTATTTAATGGTCAAGCATATGTACACAGGGCAATTTAGGAACAGGTTCGGATTAAACGTATGAAATTGAAACGCTGGTCGTGGGTCTCGAAGTAGAGCCGCTAGGCCATGGAGGCACGGGAAGAGGCGGCTTCTCCGCGGAAAGTTTCCTTTGACGGCAGCGGTCCAATCTCCACCAGCAACTAGACAAGCGGAACGCGGTTAGGTGGAGCTCGGCAACGTCGACCATGCAGTGCACGCCACAAACCCATGCAAAACCTGTCTGCCCAGATCCACAAAAGGGTTCAGCTTTCAAGTGCTTAAAACATTGTGAATACAAATCCTGATAACTAAACCTTTTTGAGATATAGCAAGTTAACATTTTTTGTGAGTCCAATGCCAGGCAACTCAGGAAAACACAAAGAAAAGTGAGTAGATAGTCCCACATGTGGTACGCCCAAAGCACGGTTAATACTAAAAATTAAAAGAACAATTACAAGAGAGAAGAAACTAGATAAAAAGGTATTGCTTTACTTTATGTTCTGGCAATTTGAATTCCTATCCTCATTTCTTCCCAAATACAATTGTCCTACTGCTACCCTATAACATAACGTAAAATGACCATGCAATTTCAGTACAATACATAGGTACACACAAATTCCATCACACATGCTCAAAGCAGCAAACGACATTTGCTTAAATTAGTGTTGGTACGATTCCACTGCCAAACAAGCACGAGCTGACACCTTTCCACAAGCTAGCAACACACGTATAATTTGTATCTGACTCCACTTTACCTGGAATTGATGTTACACTTATGTAATTTGGCTATTAACAAAAACAAATCAATTGTTGAATTAAACGTGATTACACTGTTGCCACCCAATAGGGTATCATTCGGAAGAAGGATTACCGGCAAAGGTAAAGGATCACTGCAACCTAATTGACGAGTTTTCAAAACTAGACTGGAACCATTAACATTTTATTCATTAAATGCCGTCACAACAGAAGAGACATCGCCCTTCCGAAGCTAATCACGAATCGGATAAAAAACCAATCAGAAAATCATTATAAAATATGTGTGTAGTGAGTGTTATCGTTTAAACTGGCCCGCTGGCTGCCTAAGCAATATCTTTGATCACCTCTTCGACTTCCTCCTTGGTGAACATGTGGAACATCTTCTCCTTGGTCATGGTCATCACCTCGACGTTGGTAGCGCTCAGCTTCTCCTCCATCACCTGCTTCAGGATGGTCAGCGCCGAATTGAGCGCCTCTTTCAGCGTCATCGACTGCAACACGCGGAAATGAATGCGTTAGTCGCGTTTCGGGTCAAACTCTCATTCTCGGCGTTGATAACTAATTGAAGTTTTGTTGTTGTCAGGGTGCCTAATGGCCAGGTCAATGTTGAAAAGGAGTCCAGCATTAATGAGCGCATATTACTGGGGGGTGAAATGGGTCTTGCTAAAACTAACAAATGTTGATGTTTCGGCTTTGCTATGTTCATTCGGAAAGCGGTACCAACAACTAACGACGAAATAAATCTAGTTCTCTCAGTGAAAGAGGCAAAGCTCACATATTAACAGTTTTTGTAGGTATATAGTATTAGCACTTCCAAATCGCAGACAAAGATTCTCACAAAGACCTGGTCACCTTCGTCTTAGGAAGCCGAATGTATCGTTGCGTGCCACCCCTTTAACAAGTATATCTTACTTTAAAGCATTATAACTTTAAAGCCTTCGGGCCTAGGGCCCAAATGCAGAGAAAGGCACTGAGTGCACACTCACACTTAGGGCGGAATGCAGAGTCGTCACTCAGTGAACACTTACCTAGTTAACGTTTGCAATGATAAATTGTCCCCTCAGGGTGCACTGAGTAAGTGTGCACTCAGTGTCGACTCTGCATTACGGTCCTATATATGACTAACAAAACAGTTCAGCATGGCTTCTTTTCTTTGTGACATCGATTGAATCAGCGATTGCAATGAAAGGTGCAAGTCTGCTGCACTAGCAGTTGGCACCAGAAAAAAGTAATTGTTTCTTTGAAGACCAGTTTGGCACCTTGTGGTAGACCTCCTGAAGACTCTGCTGGGCTCCTTCGCTCCCCGACCCGATGGCCTTCGCGTCGAACTGGACGTACGTGCCGGAGGGGTCCATGTGGAACAGCTGGGGTCCCTTCTCGTCGTGACCGGCAAACAGGATGGCCACTCCGAAAGGCCGGCTCTGCGGAAGTCGCACACAGTTATTTTGTCAATGTGTGGACGAAATAAAAACGTGGAATCAAGTTGCAATGAAAATTATTGTTAAATTGAAATTATTGTATGGATGGAGTGGGCTGAAATATCAGCATTCAGAAGTTTTAAATAGGAACGTATAAGAAAAATCACCATTGCTCCGCCATCATCATCAGAATCTCCGAATTGAATAGCCAGATTAGAGACGGCTTGAGCGCAGGACTCGATGCTCATTCGTTCGTTGTAGATGAACCAGTGGTTTTGGCATTCGATTCTGGCACGATCCACCAGTGTCCTTGAATCGGCCATTAAACCGCTGACGGCACAACCTAAAGCATAAAAAGTGAGAGTGAATGCAACAAAAGAGTGATATTGAAGATTTTAAAAGTGACGCGGGAAGTAATTGTTATTCTTACCAATATGGGTATCAACTTCTACAATCTTCTCAATGGTTGTCGGTTCCATGAGCGGGGAAGTTATGCGTTTCTCAACTGCTAAGACGACACCTTCTGTTGTACAAATTCCAATAGCAGTGGAGCCGAGTTTAATAGCTTCAATAGCATATTCAACCTGGAAATTTTGAATTTGTTTAAATTGCCGATTCAGCAAGTGTTGGGTGGTGTGTGTATCTAATTGGTCGATACCACAGAAAAAGTTGATGTTTTGATATTTTAAATTACCTGAAAAAGTCGTCCTTCAGGGGAAAAGGTATTGACTCCTCGATCATATTCAGATCGCGTGAGAAACATCTAAAAAAGAGAGATCAGATATTAAACAATTGAGTTGAGCCGATTTAGGTTAGGGTCTGTCATGAATTGGTGCCACTTTAGAACGATACTGACAACTCAGTATTATAACAATAGAGTTAAGTGTGCATGGAAATTATTCGGATGTAGTGTATGAGCTATAAAGATATTATTTGAAGCTATTGTCAATAGTGCTTCATTAATTACCTCTGATATAAAATAAGTGCCCGGTCAGATTCACTCAAACAAGCTAGCAAGTCACTTCAAAGATGGCGTCCGGTCCCACACCGCCTTGCATATTTGACAGATCACCGCCGGCGAAGTTTTTGCGTGGACGTGAAGGTAGCGCCAGCGCCCGGCAATTTCAAAATAGAAGTACAAAATGGCTGTAAATGGTGTGCAAAGTGGTCCACTGAACTGTAATTTTTCTAATATCATGCTTGATACTACAAAACAGATAAAATTGTGTTTGGTAGACGATGACCTAAGTGCTGTGATAACGCACCTAAAATTATTTACTTCCCATACGACCAAAGACGAGTTTAGGTAAGGATTGAAATTACTTCCTGTCGGGAACTTGGGTTATGTTATGACATTTTATTGAGACCAAAGATAATTATTGACCCAATTGATTTCGTTTTGCAGGAATTGCGTGCCGGAAGACTCTTTGCAGGTCCTAGCGCAAGTACTGCATAGAGTTTCGGGAAGAATACATCATCCGATAGAAGAAGCTGTCCAACAAGTTACTGCAGAATGTTTTCGCAGCTTGCGAAATTCCTGCGTAGGCAGACCAAATAACCAGAGCTACATTGCTAATCGGACCTCGGCATTGGAAGATGCTAGCATAATTCTCCTCGGGTGCTTAAACCAGCACAGTGTGTGCTACTCTGCGTGTGTTTTAACCTGTGTGCAGTTCATCGGGAATATCGTTGTGTGTAATAAGGAAAATCAGGCTTTGCTGTGGAATAAATACTACGGACTCCTAAGAACGTTACTCACCACCAGGACAAATATCGAAAAGTTGGGAAATTGTGCTGCCATGGTCGTATACAATATTCTCTTAGGATGTCCTCAACTAGTTGTCGAACACGATTTGAAACTTTTAGAAGCACTAATCGATCACGTACTTCTCGACTCGGAATTTGCGTCTTTTGTAATTGAACAACTACTTCTCCGTGACGGATACCTTGCTGATATGTATCTTCAAGTATCAACAGACCGGAAGCTAATAATGCTAGAGTCCGCTCACTCGATTCTGTCGCTGGCCGACACGATATCCGGCGAGGACGGCAAACTCTCTGTGTCTGCCGTCACGTTTCTCGCGCAACAGCTGAAAGACCGCTCGGACTGCATTCTGAAGACGGTGGGCCACTACGCCGAGACGCTGGAGCCGACGGAAGTTGCCAAGCTGCTGGAGATAATATCGTCCGCTTCTAGCAATAAGCCGTACATGGGGGAGCTGCAGAAAGACATGTCTCTACTGATAGATTGTGCTTGTAAGTTCACTCTGTAGTACACCAAACAAACTGCCACGTTCACAGTGGATTGAAAATCCTGAATTAGAGACTAGATAGGATTCTGTTATACCTATTTATACCTACCTACGGAAAATTAACTTAATTGCCCGTTGGTGTCTAATGCAATTTCCTATGTAGGTACTTACCTAAATCCTAGCGCTACCTACAGAACAGATATAAAATTCAAATATTTAATTTTTCAATTTAATGGTTCTTAATTTTATACCTTTTTAATTATGATTCTGTATAGATTATCTCAAATGTTCTTATCTTAAAATCTATTCAAGGTACCTACTGTAAAATTACAAGAACACAAATTATTTCTGCTGCCTGCATTGTTAAGGTAATGCATTAAGAATTCTAGAATATACCAATCCAAAGAGTTCCCTTCCAAGCCCAGCCACCACAGATGAAGTTATCCACCCAAATGTTTAACGTGGCTACGCGATAATATGCCGAGCTTTGCAAAAGACCGCGCCCGCAAGATTCCCCCCATTCCTCACAACTACAAGCTGGAATGGACCCACAGGTGGTTAGCGCAATCATTATCACTCGCTTTGCCCATCATCGCTTTACATTTCTCGCTGTCTTGTCTGGAGTGCTGCACTCATAGCAATGCCACTGCACCATGATGGTTGCCAGGGCAGCTAATATATTCAAATTTACCCCCTGTAGCCGTTACTAAACTCCATTTCAACTTAAGAAAGAGAGTGGATTTGCATCTTCCTCGAGGACCCACGGCTGCTAGATACGAGGTAAGAGTGTCATAACTTTCAAGCCATATCTTGAGCTGGACAAAAGGCTCTAAGGGCAGTTTTGGGACTCTTAACTCATTTGCAGCAGCAGTGGGACCTCGGGGAAGATGCAAACCCACTCTCCTTCTCAATGTGAAATGGAGTTTAGGCTTGATAATAATAATAATAATAATATCTTTATTTGTGTGACAAAACGGCAAGGTTTACAATAATCAAAATCAGAAAAAAAATTATAGAAAAATGCAATGTATGATGACCTACCTACAGTCCAGCCCGTGAGAGTAGATGCCACCGAAGGGACTGCCTCCTCTTGAACTACCAACTCTTCAATTTAAATTTTAATGGCAGGAAAACAAAACACTATTTCGGTTACAAACACAAAAATTACAACATGAAGCTATTTCATAATTATGTGTAAAAATATCAACGAATAAATAGTTGAGAGATAAAAACATAAGCTTTGGTAATAATATTAGAAGGTATAAAGATGATGACAGGATTTCGGTTTTGTCAAATTGGCGGTTATGTAAGCTACAGTGACTACTAGCGCTCACAGCGGAATGGTATCTTCTTAAATAAAACAAAGTGTATGTTCTTTCACCTAACCAGCAAATTAAAAGTAAAAGCCTATTAATACAATCGAAACGTATAATTTAACAGCTCATTATGTACCATTAAAACATCCAAGTAGTTGACATCGGTACCGCCGCTAATGCTCGTCCGTTTGCAGTCCTCCTGCGCAGCATCCACGACCTAGGCAAGTCCGGCGAGAACAGCTTCACGAGCATCCAGCGGCTGTCGGCGCTCGCCCCCGCGGGCGGGGACGTCACGGTGCAGGCGCATCCGGCGTTCGGCTTCAAGTGCAACCTCGTGCGGCTGCTCGGGAACCTCTGCTGGCGGCACCGCGCTAACCAAGACCAGGTGCGTGCTGTTACCGTCGCCACAGATATCAGGCTACCCATGTTGTCCGCTCACATGCTGAAGCAGCTACGCGAAAGCCCTCCGCTCGCAATGATGGTTTTGTCGGTAGTCAAGAGATGGAGCCACTGTAATAATAATAATAATAATAACAATAGTCTTTATTGCTTGCACACATGGCATACGTATATGAAAATTTTGCTCTTGTGGTGCATGCTTCCACCTTACCCTCTGATTTTAATTTTTTATTACATTTTTAAAGTATTCTTTGCACTCATGGTATAAAATATATTTTCTATTAACATTTTTTTTAGTTTGCATTTTGATATCACCTGTATGTATCTAAGGTAACTGTAACCACGTGTGGAACATTAGGTCCCTTGATTATAAAGACGTTGTGCCATGGTCTCGTAGATGCAGCCATAACTGTAACCACCTGAGGAACATCGGGTCCCTTGAATGAAATTTACCTTGTGCCATGGCCAGGGTGGCGATTATGTTAAATTTCGTTTGAGATAACGTTCTTTATCTCGATCATATAACATTGAAATGTCCCTAGATACCGATTGTTTTCCTTAAATACTGACCGCTTAAAATTTACGTAATTGCCACCCTGGTAGATGATGTTAAAAAAGCTTGCCACACACCCATTGACTTCATAAAGCGTATATAAGGCTAGACCCGCAACCGCCCATACCTGCCTCTATATCAAAGCGTGTCAAATTGGATGCCATTTTGATTGGGACCAAAAACCTCCTTGGTGCAAATTTCACATAAGAATCAATGTAGCCCAGACCTGTTGTTGGTCGAAAATACTTGTGGAATGTCACTTGTTGCAATTTCCATATACAATTAAAATTTGTCATTAGAACCAAAGACTTCCTTGATGCAAATTTCATACCGGAATCTAGGTAGCCCGGGCCCTTTTATTTTGGTAAAGGAAACACTTGTGATGCACTACTTGTTGCTATTCCAGATCCGATTAATACCTTACTACATTATTTCTGAGTACTTTTGCCTCTTGAAGACCTGTATTGCAAGTTGTCTGTTGGGCAGTGCCAAGCTGTGACACATTTTCTAGACAGCTGATGGTCCCAATCAAGATGGCATTCAATTTGACATGCTTTTCATTACCCAGTTGCGGGTCTAGGTATGTATACGTAGTATATACGCTTCCTTGAAGTCAATGCACGCACCTGAGCGATTTCCGGTGAAATTACTAGCTTTAAATTTTTGCCGTAGCCATAGCTAGGTATGCCGTATGGTAGGATATCCGGATGACCTTAAATATCTGTGCTGCCGCTAGTGTCGATTTTGCCAGACATTCCGGGATTTTTACCGGGCTACGTTCACACTTTTTCACAAACTTAGCCGACAGCCATGTCTAATTACCTACTAGGAAAACACTAGGGAAAATGGGTGAGCTTTTTGCAATTATTTCTAGCAGTCTTTTTATTTGGGCTGTTTTATTGATTAAGCTTTATCTGTTGAGAAATATTGCTTCTGTACTGACTTAATAGAATCGATCACTGCAAGCCAAGGTATGCTACTTGAATGCCGCTGTACTTAGTTCCAGTAGGACAAACCCCGAGCGTAGCTAGCTGTCATCACGCTTTCAGATCAACTCTGTGACACAGATTTATTATGTCGTTATCTTTGTTCTTTAAAGGAATACGAAATCAATAATAAATTTTAAAAAGGAAATGTTAAATAAATTTAAAAGTGAAATGTGCAGTGAATTTGTTAGCGGATAATCGGATAATATAATATAATGTATTTTGAATAGCAACTGTGCTAAATAAAAATCTTTCAAACAAAACAAAAAAACAAAAGGATGAAATATATATATTAGTGGCTTCTACATAAGTATAGGTATTGAATTCTAGAAGTTGCTAAATATTGTCAATATTTAGCTTGTTTGCTAGCTTGTTTGAGCACTGGTTTGAGTGAATCTGACCAGGCACTTAATTTATATCAAAGGTATTTAATGAAGCACTATTGACAATAGTTTCCTAGTTCGTTTGTATTTATGTTGCACTTCGAATGCTGTAAGAGCTGCCTAGATCCCCTTACCAGAGCAGTGATATAAACTTTTAGACTGGACACGATTAATATTGCTTTACAGGTATATTTTGAAAAAACCATTTGGAGGCACATTTCTATTCCCTACATAATTTCCTCGAACGTATCATGGTGACACTTTCAACATTTTGCTATTTATTACGGACCCTTTGGCCAACACCCTTGCAAAAATCTTCATCTTAAAAAATAAATTGTATTGGTTTTTGCATCTGGTGCTTTAATTGGTAAATTTCCCCCCAATTTCCCTGATGATTGTGTCAAATGAAATGCTGCGTGCTTTTGTTTCTTAATATTCATTGAAACTATTCATCAGCAATTAACTGTTTATTAGCAAAAACCAGCAATAACTGTTCAGATTGACTGCAGGCATGGAAATTTGAAACACAGTGATCAGACTAACAGGTTTCTAAAGAACTGGGTTCTGTTCATCCAAGTCCAACCTCGCAATGCGGCTTGACAGCGGCTTGACAATCATCCGTAGGAATGCGCTCTGTTTGCACTGCACGACATTTAACCCGCTGGAGAAACTCATTTTCTGAAATTTGAATTGCAACAGACCTAGGAGGCTACATTCCGTTATTTTCTCAGAATTGGTTGATTATTTTGTCACTCATTTCTGTCTCCAAGTGCACAGTTAAAAACGGAACACAGTTTCAGGATTTGTCACTGAAAACATTGAAAACTTCAAATTTAATCGTAATTAACATTTTTGCTAACCTGATTCATAAGAATTACCATACCGTATTCTTGCTTTAAATAGATAATTGTATTCTTGCATGTACAAGGTTTTAGTGAAGAGAGAGTAAAGACGTTAACTGTCAACCACATGAAGATTATTTTGATCAAAGATCCAATGTTTGCATTGGAAGCTAACGAAACAGGAATATCGCAACGGAAGAGCCATGCTTTCTGAGCGAAAAGTCACTAAAATGGGTCGGAATTTGGCAGTAAGTTCAGCGAACTGTGCGTTCCGAGCGAATAACGGAATTTACCCTGAGATATTACTTTTCATCATGAGAAGCTACATTCAATTTAATAATATGTTTACTTTATTTCATAAGTAATTACTGATCATAAGTAAGTACTATTTACATCATGAGAGCTGGTGGCTCTTTGCAAACACAGTTTTGTAATTGTAAGAAAACTAATTTTACTTGTCAATGTTATGATGCATTGATTTGCCTGATACTGTCGATGTTTCCTACATGAGATCTTTTTCATGCGATCTTCTCTGAACAGTAAATGAATGTGTAATTCAGATAATTATGATGTTGCCCTGTCACGAAGTTAAACTGTGCAACGCAATGCAACAGCCCTGGCGTGGTATGCAAAACTAGTATCACCGCCGTGCGGCGGGTTGCATACACTCAACGCGCATCGATTTTATCAATTACTGCAATCACTACACTTCACAAGCGCGAGCCGCGAATGATGTCGAATTTATTGCTCTCATTTTCTTAGCGTAGGTACTTAAATTAGTAAAAAACAACCTAAACTCAGTGTGGTTCGAGAACCATGCCAATATCTCGTAAAATGGTATTGAAATTTTAAAGAAATTACGTTGTACGCCTATTTTTGAAATAAATCCCTCTCTGATTGAGGGCGGTTTCGCCCAGAAAATTATGTCAATGTAGGCTCGTGAAAATTTTAGAGTCCCTCCCAAAAAATGTGTGTCAAACGGAGGGGAATTTCAGCCAGGGTTTATAACATAATTATGCAGAAAGCGTATTTGTGAAATGAATCCCTCTCAGTTTAGGGGTGGTTGCGCCCCCGAAAATCGAAGCAACGTGGAAGCGATCAAAGCGAATGCCTCGGTCACAAATCGAGTGACCAAAAGGAGTGGAATTCCGCCAGACTGGGCCTCGTTGTGATGTAGGAAATCCCCACATTACTATGATCTGACCAACACCCCGGCCCGTTCGCCAGCGATCGCGCCGAAGCGCTCCCACCGCATTTGCGGCGACGCCGGCCGGGGCTAACGCCGTCACGGCGCGGTACTTTCTACCCGGTGTCCGAGGACCTTACTCAGGGCCTTGCCCCGTGGTGAGGATTGGTAGAACTCCATACACTGCAGGCGGCCGCCGCGCGGTGTGTATCTGCCAGGCTGTGAAAATAACGCGCGCCAAGCGCGGAGTTAGGAAAATCATTTTAGAGATTTACTGCGAGGGTGTGGGTGTCAACTGTTTGTTGCGTTGGTGTTTGCGTGCAATTACGCTTCTCCTCACACCATTTTTAAAGCATATTTCTTAAAAACGAAATAGTTGGTCGCACACGAGGATTATCGTTTATTCCCCGGATTTTTGTCGCAAATGGCGCCAAATACGATTGAATTGATGACTGTTCGTTGATTCCCGTGCGTTTTTATTACATGTGTCCCAAATCTGGCCAAAATTTCTTATAAAATACAATTTAAAACAAGTATTTGGTCGTAATTGGGGACTACCAGTTATTTAATAGCGCTATGGTTTCAAATGGCGTTTCCACATATATATTTAAGTTTAGCAGTTGCTCGTGTAATTGTAACGGCAGTTTTTGCTAATTATGTACGCGCCTCTTTTGGTTTATTAAAACCTGGCATTAAAACAAATGGGAATATGTTAGTCTTTGCTCTTGGCCTCGGTCAAATAACTTTTACTAGTATAACTTTGCTTTAATAGCTACTCTTACCTGTACCTACTTTTACTTACAATCGTCCTTTACTTTAGACACTTTGGCATACTTTGAAACACTTTGACATAGTTTTATACATACACATTATATACTTTTACCCTTCATCCTTTAACCCCGTCCCCGAAGTATCCCAGCACTGGCACGTTCTGTGAGTGGGCACACAGCCTTTCCATTGCTCGCGCGGTTCCCCCCTATGGTCAGCGGTCGTCAAACGCGCCTCTATCGCGCGTCGTTCGCTCCCTTTGTTGCAGGTACGCGATCTGGACTGCATCCCGTTGCTGCTGGACTGCTGCAACATGGACGCCAGGAACCCTCGTATCCTTACATGTGACATGGCCAGGCACGACGATATACGCCTCACAGGGGCGTTGTGCACTCAATTGGCTGGCTGTTAGTTAGTACACACTACGGGTTTGCACGCTTTCGAGCCTGTGGAGCCGTGGGCCCGTCACCCTACATTTATTGCTGAAATTAGACACACGGAGTGTGGACAAATTCAGCCGATCGCATCAATGTTCTAAACTCTCAAGGAAGGAGGGTCAGATTTGGGCTTGCCATTTGAAGCCGGGTGACAATATGGTAAGGCTGCCTATATGTAAGTCCACAATTCCATCTGTTTGCGCATTTGAAACTAGATGCAATTCAATCATATTCAATGACACAAGTTGAGTGAATTAAACTCAGATCAAACCCGCACAGTCAGCTCTTTATAACGCTAGTTTGGTCAATTCTAACGGTTTAAATATGAAGGGATGTGCTTCTAGTTTCTTCGGGGGCGGGGGGTGGGGGGGTATAGTTTCAAACAACAGTTTTCGACCGTAGTATATAAATGAGGCTTGACCACGCAATTTGAGGTGAACGAATCAGCCAAAGATATCTGTCGAATTTGAGCAGTACTTAACATTTCATTACTCTGTTAGCGTACAGTTTTTATCAAGTCTGGCTTTGCAGTTTGATTCGGCATTCAAGTAACCTAGTGTCCGACTCGCTCCCTGCCTTGTCATGTGTTCCTTGACGCGCTGCCCAGTGATCATCCAGTGGGTGGTGATGGCCGTACGCAACGTGTGCGAAGGCAATGCGGCCAACCAGGCCGTGATCGCCGCCATGAACCGCCAGGGAGGCGTCAGCTCCGCGGTGCTCGCAGAGATGGGCCTGAGCCTGCGCGACGGCGAAGACGGCATCAACATCGCCCCGCTGCCCAGATAGCAGCCCCACTAGCCCACCATCGCGATGCTGAGAAAACTGTTATCATTGTTATATTGTACAGGGGATCGAATATTATAAAAGTAAAGTTTGAAGCGTCGTTATCTGGAAAAGGGTTGGTATACAAGTGCCCTGATGTCGTGAACTGTAAGCGTGTGAAATATATAAACAGTGGTACCATTGGTGACGTCTGTTATTTTATTTATTTTATTTGCCATCGCGGCGTTCTTCCGTGAAGTGAACTCGATTCCTCGCTTCTGTGCAAGTGCTTTTCGTCGTTGAATCGTGTGACAATTCGGGATGACTTTGCAACGAATCCTGACGGGCATTTCGGGCGGGGGGGGGGGGGGGGCGATTTTGTGCCGCGACTCGTGAATGCGGCACGGACAATCGGACAGTTTGGCTGACTGGACAGTTTTCGCGGCGACGGGTCCGGCGCTGCAATCGACGTCGACGTCGACGCTAGGAGCGGTAACGGCGATTGGGTGAGTACATGTGATGTGGAGAGATTTCCATGCATAACATTGCTATAACAGGCAAGAACCATGTGTTGTCTTAGGATTTATTCGAATCCAAGACCATATTTTGCACAATTCGTTAATCGTAACTCAAAATTGCTATAGGAGCTGTCGGGTAAGTTGAGACTGGTAAATAGACCGGAATCTATAGGCCCTCTAAGGTATTTTCTTTTGGAATCTTGAATCGTCTGGGGTATTTTTTAAAGGAACTCAGTTGTGTATACCTACAAGTTTGTTTATAGTTTGTTTCTGTAGTATATTAAGAAGTTTCTCGATTTACACAATACTAAGTCGTTTCAGCCTGCACATTATAGAGATAAATATCGATGGCTTAATACGTGATCAATGAATACATTTTATATTTATAGCTGCCTTGAGAAAATAAGGCGCCGACTCTTTGGCACCCGCATGTCCTCAACAAATGTGGGTGTCAAAAAGGCGTTGGCTCTCGCTCTCCGCGCTCTCCTCTCTCACTCTTCAAAATTTAATTAAAAACTTTATTGTTTGATTTGACTAACACATCCGCGGCGCAGCCTGATTTGGTTCGGTCCATCGCACATGTTCGCCGCGGATACATGGTGCATCATCGGCTCCCATCAGCCTAATGGGAGGATGTTGTCCATGGTCCATGGCCGCAGCCGACAGCATTGGGTGGCTGTATACTGTACTTCGACTGAAATTAGTTGTTGTTCGAGCAATCGACCGGGCAATAATATCTCTAATTTATATCCCCGACCGAAGATGGTGTTACAAGAGAAATCTATTTCTGGCTTTCGAGTGTCGTTCAGTCCGCTCTCGTGTGCTTTGTTTGCCGCCCTCGCGATTTGGACACACTCTCAGGGTTGATTTGGACTGCAGGGGAAACAGGCGCAATGTTTTGTTGCGCTGTGTAGGTACACTGCCGACAGTTATTGGTGCAATGCTCGGAGTTGCTGCGCTCGGAGTTGAATCTGGGCGACGGGCGTCGTTATTTGAAGCGAGTTACGGCACGGGAAGTCTCGTCGTGGCAGTCTCGTGCACTGCACACACACATAGGTGTCAGCCCACTATACAGACTTTGTTCGCGCATCGTTTTGTTTGATTCGTTTGCGGACTAACTTTACTTTACAACTCAAACCGATTCTCATGGTCGCCATAAACCGTGCAAAAGTTGGATACATGTGCACTTAACTTAAGTGAACCGGGGAATGGGAAATGTCGGTGATAATTTTCCTGTTTCCCGATGACCCAGTTAAAGAAGTCGGCTTTAAATATATCAACGAACATTTTCATTTTCTGTCTAACTCAAATACAGAACACTTCCCCAGTGGACAATTCACATGTGGATAAGTTTAGTCGGTATCATGGGAGACTGATCGCATTTTCTTCAACTGCAAAACGCGTTCAGAAGCGTCGACACCACACAATTCCCGCGCGTCCAATATCCAATATTTATTCGCAGGAGGGGATGGAAACCCTCCCAGTCCAATCCCTAAACTCTTTACTTGATGTCGTAAAATAAAGATACATTTCTTGTTCTTTGACTGTTTATTCTAGTCTAATTAACATTTAGTGTCCCTTAATGGTAAAAGTATTTACAAAAATAACAGAAAAGGTTTTTTTCGTCCCGCGACGAAATTAATTCAGTTCGAATCAGATCCGGCCGCCGAAGTGGCGACCAATAAAACACGCCGATATACAACACCTCTGTTCGGCCACTGCATTGTCCTACCAGGCGAGGAACAAATTGGAGGCGCCTCGGAACATGCACTCTTATCACTCGCGTCTTCCCACCGGCACACAGACCCAGCCTCGACGTGTAGTTTATCGGCGTCCTCCGCGGCACATGCGTAGGACGCGGCGCGCATTTCGGCATCTCGACCGCGCGGCGACTCGTCCTGACCGGATCCTTGAACGGCGACCAATAAATACATTTTCATACACAATACTTTCAGATGTGGGTGCGAGTCACGGAGAAATAATTAAGACATGACAATAAACTACATGTTGATAATTAGTTTAAATAAAAGTCGATAACGAGGGTGTTGGTATTCGGCGTTGTCACTTTGTGTGCGTGATTTGTTGGTGCTGGGTTGAAATGCGTTGAGTTGATTCATGAAGGGTCGGATGACCTATACGTTTATTAAATGTACGAGCGTGCATGGTGCATAGGAAACAATAAAGAGTCGAGGGTGGATCGAGTCGGGAAAGCTTGTTAGGGTCTGGACTGAGCTATATCAATCGTGCTTATTGATTGAAAATTAAAACTATGGAAATTTGATATTCGAAACTTTAATATCGTCGTGTCATGCGACTGATATAAGGGGTTTCTCTGGTTTTGAGCATGCCACACTGCCGTTTAGGCTGAATTTACTTTGCAAGGGGCATAGCCTATTGGTTTTGGTTTTGCTTGGACTTTTTACTTTGCAAGGGGCAAATAGCCTTTATTATAGTTCATGGTATATAGGTATCTATATCGAATAGCTCGATTTGGAGTCAGATTTTGTTGAAAATTTATACATGACAACGACTTGCAACCAGTTAATTTCCATTTTGCACCACAAAGCCTCGCGTTCGGTTGACTGCACCTCATGAGCTAGTTTCAAGTTGCACCAAAGTTTGCGCAAATTGTCTCTGTGTCCCTTCGGCAGTCGTAACTCTTAGTATTCCTGCAAGTTCATCTCGTTGAAGGCATGCATCCTCCACAATCCATGTCATTATTTGCCGAGACGGGAAACTAACCATATTGCCATCACGGATCACATCATCGGAGAGCTTTCGCAATAAAATAACTATATATTAAATTATTTCTCTACGTCGCATTAAACTTTCAGCTCCAACTATAGTTTATGTCCCGCTATTGTTGTATGTTGTGTACGACGTCGCCAAAATAGGAAGACTAACATAATTTTATTGGCGCATCGATGGTTTGCATCTTGGTGATCGATTGTCGTCGCTCTTCGCGAACAAAAACCTCTTTAGTACCGTCTTTCTCCGCGCCGCATGGCGAAAATGACCGCATAACACATTATCAGAATACAATATAGTAGGTCTGGTCAATTATTATACCTATAGTTTGCATATAATACGATCATCGCAAAGAACAGTCATGACTGAAGAATACATTGACGCCATTCTCATTTAGATACTGCACTAATACACACGTCACTTAAATTTATGCCCGACAATAGGGCTCTTTTCTCCGGCGCGAGGGGAGACGATAATTTCCCAAGATCACATAAACGCGCGAGAACGGAACGCTGAGCAGTAATCACCTTATTTACTATAGTACCATCCGCGCGTTCACCGACAAAACATTCACCCACGCACAACTTACTCGGGTATACATATATATGTGTACCGACCACCGCCTGTTATCCTGACTGTAACAACTAACAGGTATGCTGTACGTATACTTGGTTGCTGTACGATATATGCAGCAGCAGCACGGCTTCAATGGGCAAAGTGCAACGTTCAAAACGCCACGAGCATTACGCGCTCAAACACCAGTTGTTTATCGCAGCTCTTTAGTGGAAGAATGGTGCATGGCAGTGGCAAAAGCTGCGTACCAGGAAACTGTCCATCATACTTTACCATGTGAATAGCCTATAACCTAGATGGCTACCTATTATAAAATTCAGAAAAATCCTTGTATATAAAGGAATTACTTTGCGTCGTCTTATTTAGAGCACAATCAGAGCAGATTTCCATGGAAAGAGCGACTTTGCTCTGGATGCCGTCGCGAGTTCAAACCGATTTCGAGCCGCTCGCCTTCCGCGTCTACCTAAGCGACGGTGGTAACGATGTTGCCGACAATTATTAGTGCACGCCGGGTCGGGCATGGCTTGGCCAGGTGAGCCGTTCAAGTCCGATTAAACGGCGGATTAATAGCGTTCGTGTCAGTGGAATGCGCTAGTTAAAGGCACGTCGCGTCGCCTATGCATAATCAGCCTCGTCTCGACTCATCCGATGTCTTGTCCGACCTGCCCGATGTCACCGGGACGCGGATTTACAATATGTATGTGGCGTGAGTAAAAAGTTAGGGTATTTAGGAATTGATTGTCCGAAAACATCCAGCCGAGATTCATAAAGGCTATGAAATTTACTCTCTTTCTCTCTAAAGAACACTCGTTCTGCACAATATACATATACATACTACTGGCCAACAAGGTTACTGGATACTTATGTATATACGGGATGACTTTGACTACCGTTCCAGTGTACAAAATGCCAACTCAAATCTTCATTTTTGTATACCTTTGCCTTAACT
Organism: Nemoura dubitans; assembly: GCA_921293005.1. Taxonomy (NCBI): domain Eukaryota; kingdom Metazoa; phylum Arthropoda; class Insecta; order Plecoptera; family Nemouridae; genus Nemoura; species Nemoura dubitans. The sequence continues at coordinate 4,695,491 of OV121075.1, read as the reverse complement.
TCCGTTGGATACACTTGTTTATACTTTATATACAGATGAAAGTGACTTTTAAACATCTATTTGAACAGCAGGCAATGTTATTACCTCCAACCTCCACTATCAACCCTTATCAAAGCGGTGTACTGCAATTTAACGGCATACTATTCCACAGGTTACAGCACGAACATTTGTTGTGGGCTTTTAAATCTTACCAGAAGCATATAATTTTGGGATTTTGAGGGGAATTTTGGGGGTGGGTTTGGGGTTTTGGGGGTGCTCGCAAGATAATCTACGGCTGTCTTAGTGTCGTCGGTACAACGCGCAAAGCGCAAGAGGGAAGTGTGCCCACTAGAATTAATTTGAGTTTGCCACTTTCTGGAGATCTCATACCATAGAGTACCTTACCAAAGAGTCGAATGATACTTTACTTCGGAGTCCACCAGGCTGTGGTAAAGTACGGCTAACACGACTGTACCTCGAGTGACACTACTAGTAGATCGCCATGGAAATCCGAGCGTCTGATATCCACGCGACGCATCGTTCGGAAAACCGCCACCAGAACGCGGGGTACGAATTGAGTAGGGGCGGACCGCGACGCTCGGCCTCGCGCCGGCCAACGTGAGCGATCGTCTTTTCATGCAGATCCGTTGCGTATAAATCAGACGCAGAGTGACAACGCTACATAATAAGAGACGTGACTTAATCGAGCGACAATTCCAAAGAAATGCGACCGCCTTATTAATCAAAACCCATGTGCACTAGACGTATAATAATAACGTATCTATATATATATATATATATACGCGAGCATTGTCGTCACTGGATCTTACCTCACGGAGCCAGAGCTATCATCACAGAATCGCCTCGTACAGACCAGACACAATGCATACCACCTATATAAACGGCGTATTAAATAATAGGTATACCCCACGTCTTATTAAAAGTTTAAACTCCGTAACGAAACCAACGAAATTGCCTCTTTCACATTACAAATCTAGGGGCTGTTCGTTTCGTGCGCAGCTTTCCAATTTCATTAGCTTTATACCCGGTGATACCCTACAATTAAATTCACACCATGTCTTATCTATCCGCTAGCTAATTAATTGCTTCTCGGAAAGAGGCGTACGGAATGGTGTATACATACAGTGCAGGTAGGTCCATGGCGTGGCGATGATGCTGGATCGTTCGAGTGGATGATGCTCGTACGCCTCTCGTGCACGGCGGGACTGGAGTCGCATCCCGAGGCGCTCGGATCGGATTCATTGCGTGTCCCGTGCGTGCGTGCGTGCGTGCGTGGGAGAAACTCAGACAGCGCGGCACCTCCACCGGGCATGGACGCGCCTCTCTCTCTCTCTCTCTCTCTCTCTCTCTCTAATGACCGCACGCCCTAGCTCCTAGCAGCGTGCCTCTTAAATATATTATCTTGTGATGAATCATAAATGTTCATTCTTTAATGGTGTAACTCAAACGTCGAAAAATCTATTACAAATAGTACACTTTTCAGGGAAGTTTTGCGTTATATGACCATGTCCTAAAACTCAGCCTCATCATCTGCCTTATATAGTACACCAATTCTTTCAGTCTATTACAAAGGCATTAGTCCATCTAAGTTACAAAGCTTTCACAATTAATCATGTGCATCTACGCAAGACAAATTCGAATTAACGTCCTGAAAATAATTAGGCCGAAACATTTCCTGCAAAGCTAAACAAACTCGATCTCATACATACACCGCCCTCGTGTGTGTTTGCCCGCATTGTTGTAATGCGCCTTGTAATCCGTCGTGAAAATCAGGTTCAGGTTACGCCATGCATCCCGGGCTCGTGACTGTTGTAAACATCTCAGCTTTCAACGGGCGCGCGAGGTCCAGAGCTTTTACGTATACTTAGCCGTTGTGCGCCTACGGCGAGCGCAAGGGGGATGACCCTCGGCGTTGGGGATGACCCGTGGGGTTGGGAATGTCCCTCGGGGACGACAGCCGGGGAACGAGATGCGCGAATCGCCGCAATTCACCGCGCACCAGTCCGGGAAATTGTATATGCACCAAACCCAATCTCATCCCCGCATAGTCCATTCAATTGTACCGCTGCGCGGGGCGCGTACAATTTCACCGCGATCGTCGTCGTCGTCGTCGTCGTCGTCGTCGTCGTCGGCGAGCGGCGTTTTATCCGATTGGCCGCGTCCGATTCCCCACTTTCGGCGTGCCACACTTTTTCGGCAGCCAATTGGCCGACGAGCGCGCGCTCACGTGACCGACCACTTTCACGGCGCTCACGTGTAAGAGAGTACCTATACACACGTGAATCAAAGGGCGGGAAATCGCGGGCGCGGCCCTTTTCCATTACTACATTATCTTCGCTGCGCCAACATTGCACACTCGCACACACGGTTTTTCTGGTGCGGCCAACGCATTCGAGCAAGAGCACGATAGATAGCACGAGTTATGGCCGGATAAACGCCCTGAAATTCACATTATTATTTCAAGAGAAGTGAATATCTCGGCGTCGCGCTTATGTATATATATACATATTCCTGGGTAATAGACGAACGTGTTTTGCGGTGAATATCTTTGAATAAAATCAGCGCGTTTTAAGAGTTAGTGACAGAAGCAGACTGTCTCCGGAACCGAAGGTTAATAAAATAGTATCTTTGGTCTCCGGCGTTCGTCCTACACGTCGCTGTGCGGGTTGACTGGGGCGCGGCGGCGGCGGCGGCGGCGGCGGCCAGACGGCAATGATAGACAGGTGGACGCCGAAGAGCCGGTAGTCCAGCCGGGCGAGTGGACGACGTTGGGGGCTGAACCGCGTGCTATCGCGGCGGCGGCGCGTTCACACACCGTCGACGCACGACCGGCCTCCTCCTGGGCCCGGCCCGGCCCGGCCCGACCGGCCATGTGGTGCACGCGGGACGCCGCGGACTCACCTTGCCACAACTTTCTCAGGTTGGCACTCAGTCGCTAACCGGCACTCGGTCAATGTGGCCGTCTTGCGTTCGTCTTCGGCCGCGTCGAGCAACGCCGGTCGGTCCGCGAGCGTTCGCCGCACAACGCGCGCAAAGCCCAGCTGCAGTCGCGCGGCGGAAAAACATTTCGCAGATTTATCGATTTCTTTTAATATGCGCGACTGTGTGACGGCCGTTTGAATTATCAAATCCCGTCTATTTGAAAATATTGCGACACGGCGAGACATTACAGGTGTGGACATTGTATAAAAGCGTCAAGTGCACACTGCTGCAAAAACAAACTGCGCGATAAATCAGTCGGCGTAATTAAATTATTGCACCGGTCGAAAGGGTGTAGGCTCGTGTAGTTGATTTCAAACGGTTTCGCCATCAGGAGTCCGAACAGTGCAGTGCAGTGTCTTCAGCATATTCAGAGATGTGATTGGTTGCCTCGACTCGGGAACACGTCTCCAGCTCCTCGTGTTCGACCGCGGCCAGCGCACAGGGTTTGGGGTAGCTGGGTAGTGCGTCGTGTCCTCGCCGTATGCGATCTGACATCGCATCCAGAGAGCGTCGCGTTTTTCCAGCATCCTGTCCCGATCAATTATCTAGCCGAGCGATGGTTATTACTTTGCGCAATATGCGGAACCAGAAACGGCTGCGACGAGTAAAAAAGCGCAAAACAGCAACATAGTGGCTGCGCAGCACGGCATTAGGTACACGAGCAGGTTGTGACTGGCTGGCGATAGCAGCGAAACACACCTGTGCAGCGAAGACAGGCTGCAGCGCAGAGTGGCGATCGTCAGTGCATCAGCTGCATCTTCTGCTCTCCGAAAAGCCGTCCGAGCGCGACGTGTGGCCAACGATTAAACCTCCGAGTCGCTCTTTATACCTAATAACCACCAATCAAAGTGTTTACCTTGCTTTTGTGAACGCGTCGAGGTCGATGAAGCTGTTCGCGTCCACTTCCCGACGGTTCCATCACGTGGAAGATCGTAATAAGTCAGCGGGACGTTTTCGCAGTCATCGTTTTTAGTTTCGGAAACGCAAGTGTTGGTACATTTTCAGCGTGTGTTCAGAGGGTGTAGCCCGGGCCGGCGCGCGAAAGAATCGAGAGATTTTCGTGTACACACATCGAGTTTTATGATGTGTTGATGTCGGTATTGCGTGTGTCGAGATAGTTGAAATGATCGACCGACCTTCCCGCCGTCGTCAGTGCCGCAGCGCTCGCAGCTCGAACCGCGGGAACAAGAGTGTTTAATCATCTCGCATTCGTGACTGCCGCAATTTCGATACATTTTATCAGCTAGTGCACACTTTATTGCCGAGTGTCACGGTCGTCGCGGCGCGCACCCGATCCCTTGGCCGGCGTCGGAGTGCAGCTCGTCCGCGCTGTGCACATGGGCCGTGGAGGCGTCGGAGAGATCGACGCGTGAAGCCGACGCCGCCGACGACGACGACGACAACGACGACGCCGACGCCATGTGATGACATTATGCACCCGCCTCTCAGTCGCGCAAGCCAACGGCTCAGGGTACTCGTTCTTCTGGCGGCCGTCGCACTTCTGCAGTCGGCCACCAACTTCAGGTGAATACTGTTGCGTTTCTTTCTCTCGACTGTCCCAGGAGAGAGGGCAAAGGAAATCGCTATGCCAGTAGTTCTACAATGATTGGGGTTGTAATTTACTTTGCAGCTTTAAAGTCACGCTTTCGAAATTAAACTTTTAAAGTTTATGGAGTCATTGGCACTGTGGAAACGCAAAGGGTTTTAAAACCGGAAGATTTCACAACTATATGCATTCTTTCCAGTGATATACCGATGCCAGAAATTGAATACGCTAAGTTGAACGTCCTCTCCAGTTTGATTTAAAATGTCTTGTCCGCGTTAAATTACTCGTAGAGATGAGTAAAAAACACCGAGGCAGTCCGCAAAACTAGCGTATATAAAGCATGGACGTCGAGTTTTTTTCCCTGCGCGAACGCCGATTAGCATAATTTTGTCCACAACGCAATGACATTGGCCGGCGCGAGTGACGACCGAAACCCAAGATGTAGATACACTTCGCCGATGATTGATTGCTGCACGGAGGAATGCAAATGCTTTCAATACATCAAAACCAACTCATGACCGACACGCGGGCTACCGCACGGCAAAAAACACAAATCGATTGTCATCTCCCCTGCTGTCCGAAATCTGTCATGAAAGCCGAGCTCGAATGCTGCTTCCACCGGAAACCGTCGGTGTATTCCCAATCAAGCAATTAACCTGCGGCCAGATTTTCAGCCCGATCCCGATAACGTCATCGACGGCTTTGATTTATAGTCCCTGGATTGCAATGCACGCGGCCAGCGACCGGCATTGAGTGTCTTCCCTGCGCAGTCCGTGGACCACAGCATCCTCTCGACCAGTATACACACTCTAACAGGATGACACGCGCTATCCGATCGCGCTCGGCTGCTCTGCTATTGTCAGAGTGGTCATGTCTTGTTACCGTACCGATATCTCGAGATCGACGGCCGCGATATCGGGACTAGATATCACTGTAGCCCCCCGGGAACTTCGATTCTGATTCCGGTTTGGATAAATCGCAAGTTAACGGACCTACGGGAGTGAGGCCGGGTGTGCATCGTAACTACACGTGGGTGAACGACGCACTGTTTTTGGCTAAAGTTCTGTGAAACGTGCACGTGGAAATATGGGTGGTGTTTATAGAATGTAGACTTATCAGAAAAATGAGGATGGGTATATACTCTCCGTCTTCGATTTAGTTTCGTTGGGACTTCAACCGCAAGGAAAATTATACTTTTAGGGCAACTCGTATTTTCTCTCTTCTGAAGAGCGTTCGATTTCGGTTGTAGCAGAGTCGAGTGCCTCTCCGAAGTTTTGGGAGGACAATGGGGCCGAGACACCGAGTACTCGCAAATTCATCTCGCTGCGATTGGTCCATATAGGTACCATCGAAATGAGTGCAGAGATAATCGGTCCTCCGCGGCTAGCGAATTAAATCGCGCTTGGGATCATTTGATATTTATACACACGCACCACTAGCTATTGGTTTTTGAATAAGGTTTACCTTGAATTAATTCGTTAGATTATCCCATGGCTCGCCGTGGAATGACGTAATTACCCGGTCTCTAGCGCTCGCGACGGTCGGGTGCAGTAATACTATACTCTGCATTTGCGGGACAACTGACTGTTTATAAGATAAGGTGTGTATTCTGCAGAGATGCGCGGCTACTTGCGAATTTAGTTTTGCGAGCCAACAAACTCTGATAACTGGTTTATTGCGAATCTGCGAGTCTTGCCCAGAGATTTAATGTGCTTATTCATTTTAAAGACACATTGCTTTTTTCTTATTTTCTCAAAAACAAGGAAAAAACTAGTAGAATCTCTATGAATGGTCGCAAAACACATAAACGTTTCGATTTCGTCAAATATTTGATACCCAATCTCATTGATTACCTACACCTTGATCAGGTGTCGCCTGATACTGGGCCCGCAGCAGCAAGTCTGAAGATTGCTAATCGCCGTCGGTGCACCGATCCGTTGGGGTGACGCGAAGGAGCGACCTGTCCCGGTGACCGTGCCGTCGCATTAGTATGCCGGGCACGTCGCCGTTCGGTGCCGGCCACGCGCGTAAGGACCGCGTTTTCCCTCAGATATTGTTATTGGAAATGTACACGCCGATCGGCGTCTGCCCGAGCAGCTCGTTGATGACTGCGTGTCTAGAAGTGGATGTGATCCTCGTCGTTATAGCGGATTCGATCCGAAGCTCAGAATAGTAATCGTGTTCAGGTCTTCTGTTAGAGGTATGCCCATGAGGTTATGAATTTATTTCTGTTCGAAAAGGTCGACGACACAAATAGAAAATAACTAGAGTGTGTCAACGCATTTGGTTCACAAGACATTTCTACGAAATCTTCGTCAATAATCAAGACAATTATTTATTCACTCGTATATAGTTCGAAAAAAATACCGCAACCACGCAACATTTTATGGACAGTTCGAATCCTGCCTATATTTAGCAAAAATCCAACCACGGGTGGAAACCAGAAGTTTTTGCCTCCATTCCGCGGCCGACGAGCCGCGGTTGGTCCTCGCTAGCCCGCGGTCGAATTCCCGTCGACGTGCAGTGTGCGACTGCGCGCGCGAACCCATGGCCGAAGGCCTGCTACAGCACAGCCACAGTCAGATAACATCACTGGAAGGCTCTCCGCCGCGTGATCTCGATTTGATACTTTTTACACAGATAGAAAATAATTACGCCGCCAGCCGTTTAGACTAAAACGCATATTCCAGTTCGAATCTAATGTGTACATAATCGCTGATTACATCGAATTATGTAAATATTATGAGGGATAAGTGATAGAAACGCACACCGACGATGACGGCTACGGATATGTAATGCAGTGCGCCGACGGAGAGCCGATTAAAAGTGGCGTCGCCTCCGTCGCGGCATTCAGGGGCGTCGGTGTCATTTCGGGCGTCGCCCGCTGCCCTGATTACTGTTGTTAATCGAGCCTTCGAGGACGCCGCCGGTCTAATCTCACGCCACTGCCCGTCTCGCGCGTCGCCCTCCGCGGAGGCTGCCCGCGATGGACCACAACGTACCTTTTCGGCCGCCTATCTGCCATGTCCGATCGCCGCTGCGCCGGGCTCCCAGGCGGACTGCCCCGCTACAAATTGCCTGTTTTTCTAACGACGACATGCGTTTCGGTCAGATTCGCCTCGATATCGTGGCCGCGTGCATACGGAATGTGTTTGTATATGACAACTGGTAATTCGTGCGTCTGCGATGCTGAGTTTGAGTTACCCTGGGGCGCGCCTACTTTGAACGGTGCTCATCGCGTTCTCATGCCCATGGAATTCAGAGAATGACCACGGCGATTAAAGATAGCTGTGTGATAATGTTCTGAAGAAGAGGATGCTCGCAAAAGCATCCTTTGACGTAATGTAATTTATACATACTTATTATAGACAGCGCGTGTTTGTGGACTTTTTTCGACTTGAGCATCTGAAATGAAAACATCTACTTATCCCTACATGCTATTAGAGGTAATATAGGTACACACATTATCGCAGAAATCGAGCTATTCGGCAGGTATATTTTTAATCGCTTTCCAGAAAGTCAATCAGACGGCGATCGCCGGCCAATTGCTCGCGGTGCCACAAGCGCCAAGTGGCGGCGGGCACACAATGTAATTTACCTCGCGCGCTAGATGGCTGCAGCTGGCTGCTGTGGAATCGGTCGTCCGGTCCGAGCTGCTACAGTTTGATTGGCCTGCTTGTCGTGGCATGTCATTAGCAGATTCTCCCGACACCTTTTTATTACCGGTACACGTTGCTCGCTTCGGATCTGGCGCTCGTTGCGTGCTGCTGCGATCTCGCACCTACCTCGGTCGGCGCGAACATCTGACAATCCTGTGTGTAGATCTGCCCAACCTGCAGCCGATTGAGTTTCTCGCAGACCTTTTTGCAGGTCGTCCCATTTTATCGGATCCGATCGCAGAGACGTCGATCGAAATTTATTTGTACGTTCTCATTTGCCGTTTGAATAAATCTCGAACTTATTATTGAAAATATATAGGTGTACCTATATACCGTCGTATACAGCGAGATATGGTTATACCAATGATTGCAATGATATAACATTCTGCAGCTGGAGGCTCGAAGCCTACTCCATAAGTTATACCTATTTGATATATCAATAATAAAGTACATTTCTGCCGACATAAATCATAATAAAGCGAATTGTTTCAAATGTGTTATGAAAAATTAAATCTAAACTCGATTTCGTATACACGCCCAATAAATATATATATATAATACATATAGATTTTGATTACACGCTATGCGTTTCACGGCGATTAATATCTCGGGCACGGATATTTAACCAATAATTACTAATTGAAGATTTAATTATGTGTGGGCAGAGAGCCCGGTTCGTTTAGCATCGTAACCTCCTCCCAATGTATAACAATGCGAGCTTTTCGTCGACCGATAGTTGTTTTTATTTATTAGGCAACTCGTGCAAATAATTTCGCTCGAACGTTCGTCGGCCCAGGCGCGCTCGGGCCGCGCTCTTGGAGGTCCTTGTAAAACGTCTCCATCGCTTAACTGATCTGTTCTTCGACCGTTGATAGCTTGAAACACTATAGGTATATATACTCGATCGCGAAGGCTGGCGTCGACAGCTGCAACAAAGGCCTCGTACCCCATGACCGTGCATGAACAACGTTATTATTACGGTTTCCATCTCTCTACAGCTGACCAGTTGCCGGAGCGCTGTACGGATGATTTACTCGAGATTGTAAAGATGCTAAGATGCACTAAAGTGCACTGAATGCATCGGTTGAATGCTGTTTTATTGCCGATTTTATAACGTGTATATGAATAGTAAATTTTCATTCTCATCTCAAGCACTCGTTACTTTTTTTAAATATAGTATGTATTGAACTGGAATAATTAGAGATTGGACAGTAAAATAATACATCGAAGGCGTACGGTTGCGATTTCTATGAAAAGTGAACTCATGATTGGGAGATCATATTTCAACTTGATTTATCCCGCTATCAATAAAGTTTTTACTGGCGCTCTAATTTATGTGCCTCGGTAATTTGTTTTATCCAACGAGTGAAACGGGTCGTATATACGGAGGCGTCGTAATGGAGACGACGTACTCAGGTACAAAACGTTTCCAACACTTCTATTACGACCCCGACGAGACGAAATCCACGGCGTCCTGTTGGCATCGCCGGCAACCCATCGACTTCTCGTGCCCGCCGCTCGTAAGACGGACAAATAATGGTTTCCCGATGCCGAAGCACAACTGAGTCACACAATCACACCGTTGATCCGCACGATCTCGCTGCACTCACGCTTGACCACAATGGCGCTGATGAAGACAGGCCTCGACTCGCCGCTCGCTCCAACAATGAGACACCTGTTAATGGAATTGATTACCTGTTTGCCACATGGTTCATGCTGCAGCCAACGATCTCGTCAAAACGAAACTCTCCAAATTGAATTAATAACCGCGTCAGGTTCGGGGTTCAATTCATACACATGCGCACTCATCATGGTCGTTGTAATGCGCCGTTCGTTTTTCGGAACCGAGGGATATCTTTGTGACAGCTGATCAGCTCCTGGAAACTCGTGGAGCCTTTTCTGCGTGCACGTGGAAGATGCACCAGTGCCTGTCGAGATACTGGCCGCCGATTATTGACAGCAAAGAAAGGAAAATGCGCCCGGCGAACGCATGAGTCAATTGCCCGGCCACTGGAGATGGCGCGCCGGCCCATGAACAGCAGCGAAGGCGGACGTGTGCAGCAAAGTTTGGCTGGCGTGACGACGGCCAGGGCGCCGACAGGGCCGGGGCCAGGGCCGGGACTCCACGCGGGTCAGGCGATGACACTTTACGACCGGCCACACGTCTGCGTGGTCGAAGACTGCGCTGCCAGTCGGCATCAACCGAAGGATTCTCGCTCGGCAGATTTAGCATCGGAACGGTCCATAAAAGAGAGCTACAAATTAGAAAAAGACGACGTCTTGGCGTAAGAAATCATTCTGTATCGACGAGCCAGCCCCAGGGGGTGGGGGGGGGGGGGGTTGACCATGGGGTTTTAAGTAATGCGCGAGCGCGTGGTGGTTTTTGCGCGGTTTGGCGAATTCTCGGCCGCGGAGACAAAGACGCACGACGCACGACGCACGACGCACGACGCATGGGAGACGGGAATTTGTCTCAACTCTCGATTCGAAAAACAACGGCGCGTTCGAATTCGGTTTTTACATAATTTTCGGGGCTGAGCTTTTTTTAAGCATGTGCAGCTTAGAGAATAATTGATGGATAGTTTGGAATATTATGTTGAAACAACAAAGGCGAACTCGTGAGGCAAGGAAAAGGCCATTTGATTATTATAATATATATAAAAGCGAGTGAGTGAGAAAGATGCCGGCGACTGGTATGGACAATGATTGAACAACCGAACGAATCGATGAAGAGAATTGAGAGAGAGAGAGAGAGAGAGAGAGAGAGAGAGAGAGAGAGAGAGAGAGAGAGAGAGAGAGAGAGAGAGCGAGCTGGATAAGGGCTGGCGAAACGACAGGATTCTTCGGCCTGGGATGGCCGAGTCAGACAAGAAAAATGCCATTCTATGGAGACTGGATCATTAAAAACTGCCATCGAGAATACAATGGCGGACAAGGTATATATGTTGCAGCATCGGACCTATAACGTTGCATCTCATGCGAGCCGTTTGTGTGTGTGTGTACCTATGTGTGTGTGTTGAGGACGTTGTTGTTCTACTTTCCGATCTTACAACATTCTCAAGCCAGACGATCATGTTACTTATAATACGTCTCTTGTCCTATTCATGCGATTCTCTGCAGATGCAACGGTCTTTAAAAAAATGACGAGAATAATAATTGAAGAGGAATAACCCGCTTTATGTTTAGATTTTACGCTGTGCCGTTATGAAATCAGTTTCCAGGACCTTTGATGCCATGGTGCTCGCATTATGTACATAAAAGGGTTCAATTTTCATCAATTTCATGCCGATGTTTTTCGACTGAGTGACTTTTAATTATCAACGATCTCCTATTTAAACATCTTGGGCAAACTATCTTCGACGAAGCAATTCCGTGCTTCAGCGGATAAAGGAGCCTCGTGCTGCGATCGATGTATACCTATTACCTACCCAGCCAGCACCCCTTCAACTCTGCGCCACGTCGTCCGCAAGGTCCCCGCGTATCAGCGATCGCGCTGCGCTACCTCCGCGTGTTTACGAGCGTGTTACACACGTGTTTCCCAAGGTTTGACCACCATCGGACACACACACACACAAGTGCCCACAATGTCACGCGTCAACTTAATTCTGATCCTGACAGGACAAAAACATTCGTAACTGACATTTGATAAATCAAGATTTCCTCCGCGGACTCTCGAAGCCATGGTATATTATTTTAACGACTTGAAAAGCGTTTGATTATAAATGTATTTGGCCAGTCTGACGGACATGTGCAGGTAATCGGACGACCGTATCACGCGGTCGACGATTGCCAAATAATGTGTGTCCAATGCCGTTGACGAGCACCTCTCTTCTGCAGCGTCCGTGCGATTAGCAGACCCGTAAAGCAGTCATGCGCGGCTTCGGACTGTGACATCCACTCCTTTCAGACCATTGCTGCAGCTCTCTTGTCCAAGCAGCGCGCTGCATTATTAGCTACAGACGCAAAACGGGTATCAATCACCCCTCTTAATTACACATTCATAATATCGTGATGAATTTTCATCTCGTCAGATTGGCAAGACGATATTTATATAGCAAGTCCATTCATCACTCGCACATAATGTGCGGCCGATATTGCGTCGAGCGCTCGCTGGTTAAGGAGACTGCTGCTGCTGCTGTACACATCACATGGGCATCGTTCAATAGAGAAGTTGCCCGGCCGAGACAAGCTCGTTCGGACGCTGAACACTCGGCCCTCGGCAATGTTTAATACTTCTTTATTCGCCGATCGAACACACACGTTGGTTTCGCTTTTTATCGGTCTGCGCAGCGCAGCGGCGGTGGTTGCTGCGCGGTGGCGGTCTGCGCTGAGTTATCGGTCCTTGCCATTGTGTGATCGGGCAACGGTAATTAGCCCGGTGTGCACTGGACAACGCGCAGCCGTGCGCAGCCGTGCGCAGTCGGGCGCCGATGCGATTCATCCAATAGCACGGCGACAGGGGGTTGGTACGCGATGACGAGCAAATTATCATCACATTCAGACCGGCATTTTATTCAACTCATTATGATGGATGGGTGAAATAAATAACCGGAACAGGCGTTGCCAATACGTTATTATATTCTTTCAGGCAATCGCGCGGTGCGTTTATTTTTAATAACGTCGAGAAAAAATCGTTTTGGGCGTGTTCGTATATCTTCATTTTAGAAAATATTAATATGGGTTTCGCGTGTGCGAACGCTCTCATATGAGCACATTGGTCCTGTCGTCCATTCAAGAACCTGATCCTTTCGTAAGGACTGGATTTCCGCGCTTCCTGCTCTTGATCCTGCGCCGCGGCCCCTGCGGTGCATTGGGCAGGACTCCCAAGCCTCCGACAAAGTCTCCATTGACTGGACCAAACCATCGCGGGCCCACTCTCATTTCTCCCAACATACGCCATTTAGAAAGTAACCAGCAATTATTAAGCGTCGATAGCGGAGCGCGCTAAATCAGAGCGGTACCCACTCATCAGTTTTTCAATTAAAACCATCGATGATTCATAATAATATGCTAATTAGCCCTAGAATTTGTGGCTCATTATAGAAACTCTCGGCAGCGCGTGGAGACGAAATCGACGTGGTTCGCTCCGCGCGTTCGACGTCTCAGCACGCGGATCAAAACGTTGACGTGCGCTCGGACCGACGTTTCGAAAGGTTGTCATCAGAGTTTATTGATCACATCAATCACTCCGATGGCTGCCGAGCTGCCGTCGGCCGAGAGTGGGCCGGACGTGGAGGCTGCGCGGCACCGGCCCCGCCGTCGGCCGACTGCGCAGAAGCGGAAGCCATCGAGGTCCGCGTGGGGCCGTTGCGCGTCCGGCTGAGATGCGCTAGCACCTGGAAACGGTTCCAAGCGTGCGTAAAGCATGAAGCGGATGGAAGGGCCCGAGGTACGGACGATGTGGCGATGGGTAGCAGGGTGGCATGCTGAGAGAAACGATCCTCATCGGCGTAGTGGTCCATTGCAGAACGCATTCGTGGAGATTCCAGACAAGGATGTGCAATTGATAGCAAAGGGATGATCGCGAAACGCTTTTCCGCTTATACGTGGCACGAACCCCACTATTTAGGAGCGCTTAAAATAAGGGAATTGCACACTGAACGAATGTGTTTATATAATGTACGTGACTATAATGTACTTATGTGCGTTGGGATTGGGAGAAAGTGGGGTGAATCACCATTCCCCGATGCAGAAATTGAAGTACATTTTAGTTACTTCCTTGTCATATTGTCACCAGAAGGAAACGGTGACAAAACGGGAACAAAAATACATTTAAGTATGAAGAGAGAGAGAGATAGGTATAACATATATATAGTTTTAAATCGATTAATCACTTTCTCGATGAGATATTCGACAAAACCCAGCGTGACCCGACGACAGTGGGACGAGCGCGACGAAATGCCCGCGCCGCACATGCGCACAAACACGTCGCCTCGAGGCTCCCATCGATGCAACGATGATTTATCACGGCCGCTTGTTAACAGCGACGTCATGACTCTGCGATTGCAGTACATACAGCAAACCTGTCGTGGAGTTGTGTGCGTCAGCCCTGTGATTTGAGCACCCCGTCCCTCCCCCTGGGCAGGCGGCGACGAGACCACCCACTTGTCCGATCCCCGCCAGGCCTTGTCTCGGGCTGGTCTGGCCGAGACAGCAACGGAGACAGCTTTATGCATCGACTCTTTCGAGGTAGACATATCGTCCGACATCGACACTTGCACATACACTCGCGAATGTTGTCGGTTCGGCCATCTGCATCGGCGATCGGCCGTACTTTGGTTATCTGCGCCAAAATCAACAGCAATGGGCGATCTCGGGCTCGTCATGATGTAGCTCGCGTGGAATTTATTCATTGCTGTTTTCTGAATGATTAACAGCTCTTAAAATTCATGAAAAATTTTAACAAGAGCTGGAAATATGTCTTGAACTTCCCGGGGCTATTTGAAATTTTAATTATATTATGTACACTTTTTTTTCTGATAACCGTATATAGCTGACTGAAAGTTAATTATTTGCCAAGTCTAGTACCACTTTGCGCGCCACGGTGAAATGTGTTATAAATTTGTCATGTTTCAATATTACGACGTGATAAATAATGAACTAGTGCACTTTAATGGGATAATAATTATAATCCACACTCGTTACTGGCGTAAAATTACGGCAGACTTAATTCATCGTGGCCGATATAAAACGGTTTGAATCATCATGCCATGAGTGGCTCTGCGACAAAACTCGCAGCAAGCCAATTACTCTAGTTTTTCAGAGACACTTTAACTATATGTAGTAGTTCTTGTTTCACTGGCAAACTAATAATGTATGCAAGCAAGTTCTAATTGCATAACTCAATAATTAGAGTGTGTACATCTCATTACTTGATCGTTTCATTACCTGTCTAGACAGAGCTCCTGCAAATTAGTCGAAATTGCTTCTGCAAAATTAGGCTGTTGTGTACTGCAAACATCTTTTTGTGACCGAAAGATTTGTTCGTTAGTGCGGGCCCTTGGCATTTTGTTGTCACACTATCCTAAATAGGACGTCCCAACCGAACTGCATATACCTAAACGGACCATGGGCAACGAAATATGTAAAACGACCAAAAGTCCGACCCACGCGATTCAATTCCTGTCGCGTGCATAAATTCCAACGTATTAACGAAATCATTAGAGGCATACAACTCGTGTTCGCGCAGCTTCCGATCGGGTCGATCCGAGAGATCACGTTACAGCGACCGACTGTTGCCAGCCCGCGGTAACCCGGCACCTCCACCGCCGCCGAACAGGATCTTGGCCACAGACGAGTGCGCACGCAGCATCTCTGTTACCGAGCGGGACAAAACCACTGGTCGCTCGCCGCACTTGGACGTGGCATGCCCTTAAAGGGTCTTAGACATCACCGCGTAATACCAACACCCTGACCGCAAAGTCGTCACCTTCGCCCGACTGCGGTTCTGGAACCTTCGAGTCTACATCGCAGACGTATCACCATGTCCACCTTCCAGGCGTCTCGCACCTTGTCCTAGCAGTTCAGCCAAATCGTATTATGAAAGTGTGAAGCAGAATGACAGGAGAGTTTGTATACGTTTGTATTTGGATCAGAAGTTGGACCACAATTCTGATACAGTATTTTTGCCGGACTTATCTTTTGTGGAATGGTGTCGGGACCAGAGCACCTGCCCCGCAATCACGAGGTCCCGGGTTCGATTCCGGGTTGCACTTTTTTCCAGCTTCGCTTCCCTTCCCTCCATTGCATATTGGTATCTGCTTAACCAGTAACAATGTCCTTCTCGACTATTTATTACATTTCTTCCACGGCATTTAGTCAATCATATTATATTTTCAACTACAATGTCCCATATTTCAAATTTGAATGGTACCGTTTTCGCTGTATACCATCATCGACAATCGAATCCCTAGCCCGATGCTATGCCAAGTCCTCTAATTGTGCAGTGCACTAGCGGCGCTCGTTCGGACCCTACCCTGGATGACACGCCGGGATAACCGACCCCGAGATGCCCGCCATGCCCACGACTTGCGCCCACGTCGGGCACCACCTAGTCGCCGCGACGCCCTCCGAGGGCCCGCGCCCGGACGCGCACCGTCGCGCGCTCTTAATTGAGAAGCGGTGTTCCCGCGCGGCGAGTGCGCCCTAATTAACTTGTCGGACGACGTGCTGGCATGTCGCCGCGCAGACATGCTCAACACCGCGCCAATATTGTCCGATGGTTGTCGCATTTTATCCTGTGGACATGTGATAAATAGATATATATGCGACCACGGCCGACCTAGCAATCATGGAAACAATAATCAAACTCGACATGCATATACAAGCCGGATCCTTTACCGGCTATATGTGAATTTGTTTTTGCCATGTGGCTTTATTCGATTTCGCATAATAAACTGTATTTAAATATTCAAATGTTCAAATGTCTCTGACGATTGCGCGGTCGCGAAAACATCCTATTTCTTGATTTGTGGTTATGTGCGTTTCGTTCACCTGTCTCGAGTCTGCTTTTCTCAATGAATCCGGTCCTCTGATGGCGTCCACCAAGAAATAACACTTACTTTTAAAACAAGGCAAGGTTGTTTTTGTGGGTGTTGCTGGCATCAAACCATGGCACTCATTAATATTACTTATAGTGAGCTATATATACAACTGAAGAGATTTATTTGCTTAATTTATAATTTAATCAATCGAATTGGTGCAAGGTGTGTGTGGGATTACGCCGTAGAGTATGCATAGTTGGATACTGATGGACATCTTGTACTTAGCTCAGGTTATTTATGCACCTAAAGCACATGGTCTGTACTATGCCTTGTTCGGGGATATTCAAATAAGTCAATTAAGAGCCACACGCAATAGAGGCTCGTGATTGATGGATGGTGCATTAGCGCGCCGGCGCCCACACACCGCATTCTCTTCGGGAGGAATTCAGATAAACTCTTTCTGTTTGAAGATTGCTATTTGGAAAAGATGGCCATGGTATATGAGATAGTTTCCTGTCTGTTGTGTAACCAGTATATAATTACAGCACAAACAAGTATGCATTGGCATTCACTATTTTCAATTTTACTGAAGGCACTTAGCAACGGGACGATAAAAACCTGAAATTGTTCGATATAGAAAATAATAGCAATATTTTTTGTCGATTTCGCAGCGGATACAGTTTGAATTGTCATCAGCAAGAGTGGATTGTTGTAAAGAAAGCCATCGTGCCCAGAGACATCGGTGTGATCCGATCAACAAGCAAAAATCCCTCGAGACATAGTACACGCTCTTAGAATCTTGTAAAACAACGTGATATTATAACAAATCGAGCTGTAATCTGCTAACCACTTTCGAAGCGTATGTTTTAATGGCACACACAGCGCATATAACAGCGTATACTTCGTTGGCAGCGAGTGGGTTCAGGCCTTGCTGCTCGGAGATCTATCATCGCAGACGTGGAGGCTTGCCCGGGCCGCCGTGCACCCACGAGCTACCCTCTCAACGACATCATATAATCGTCCCGAAGAGTGCAGACTGGCCTACATGCATCGCCCTCGGAGTCGGATTGATAGCATTGACAAACCCTATTTATATACAGCCGAGAAAGGCGTGGCGGTATCCAGCGGCCTACGAGACGCGACAGTCGCATCTGCACTATCTTGTATCACTAAGTGCTTTGTCTATCGCTTACCACTTTTTTGATAGCGCGAATGCCTCGATGATGTATTGCGTCTGCGCGAATGTAATTACCACCACAATGGCAACTCATTAGGCCGGCGATTTTGTTAATGAAGATGCCTGTCGGTTTTGTAAAGTATACGTGTGGTGTTCCATGGCCGGGCGTGCGTGGGGCGGTTTGCTTTATCCTGGATTAAGAGTTGTGAAATGTGTTGCTTTATTGTGTGACATTTCTATAAAAACATCGGCTTGGAATGCATTCGGTGGCTGCAGTCGATCGAAACGTGAGAGGTTTAGGTCTGGTGTGCACGGAAGTGTGAATGGTGTGTTGATTGAAATTTACCTGCGTATTAAGGTGGTCGTAACAAGCGGAGGGAGCACAACGCAAACACCCGCCTCGGGACAGAGAAAAGTGTGAAGAGTGTGCGTGTAAACCCGCCGCAGTCGCCGCGCACCGATTTGCATAGCCGAGCCAATATTTCCATCGAGTGGAAAAACGTGAGGCGGTAATAAAACAGAACGATTAAACCTCGAAAGTTTAAAGACCAGTATTCAAATGTGTTCGTGTTAAACACCACAGACAGATATTTCCGAAAAAAAAAAGTGTACACCGTAATTGTGACTAAAATTAGTTGCGATATATTTTTCACGCGTCGTAACGTCGTATAAACGAAACGGATCTGTTGTTGGTTGTTGTATCATTCTTGTTCGGCTCGCTTCCATAAAATGTTTTGCCTCTAAGGTTCTACCTCACACTATACATCTAGAACACGCTCGAGCAAGACAAGACAGATGAATTCTGCTGAAATCATCGCCGCGCCGGGCGCACTCAAAAACCGACGCTGGACGAGCGATAGAGAAAATTTATAATTGGACGCAGGACCAAAGAGTTTATATGCTCTTTCCCGTTTTGGCATAACTTTCCTAATAATTAGGAAACAACTCATCCGCAATGGGCCCATGATTGATGCTGGTTTACTATCGTCTCACCCACATTCGACCGGGCGAGCTGAGAGTGAATCATTGTTATGATTTCCCTCGCTCAAAGCACTTTACTGTCTGGGCAATGCGTCGTCCTGTACCACGTCCTACCTTCTATCTGTATATCGCGTTGTCTCTCGCTCGCGCTTGATATAATTAATCTTTGCGGCTTCGTTCAAAGCTAATTAAAATGGCATGCAGCAATACTCGAGGCATTTCCTTGTATGACTTGGCCTAGATTATTCGCGCATTCGATCTGCATCTGTAGTGGGAGGCTGGCGTATATGTCGAACACACGGCTCTCTTTTCGGTCGTCGGCTCGCTTATACAACAAAAAAAAATCCCCGGTACAAGATTGGAGAGGAATTTTCACGGACGAGAGGCTTAATTAAGCCTCTTGATTTCGGGCTGCAGTGGCCATCGAGGGTATATAAGGGTAGCTAACGCCGCCGCCGCGCCGAGCTAGCGGGTCGGCTTTGCCCCGGCACCATTGATCCCAAGACGAGGATTAGCTTTTAACGGCAGGGTCGCATTGTGCACCATCTCAGGGTTCTCATATAGGTGCCAAGGACCGCCGAAATCTAGATTATTCTCTATGCGCGTGAGAAGGGATCATTACAGGTATATATAGCTTATGGTATATAAAGGTTTTACCTGTATAGCCGAGAAACAGAAGAAAACACTCTACAAAGCGTTTTTTTTTTTAAATACGGGAAGATTTTTTTTAATGGTCGTTCGCCACCCGATGAACTGTTTACATAAATCACCTGGACAACGAGCAGGACTCTGGAATGCCCGACAAGAGCTGGTGCTCGACGTGCTCGTCGATTGGCGGCTGTCGGCGCATCGTTGTCTGGACTCGCACTCGAGCATTAGGCCCAGTCGGCAGATTGAGTGCGACTCCTTCCACGAAACCATGTAAATCATCAGTTAACCGCGAGACGAAAGCAATCACATCGCGATGATTGATTCCAATTTAATATTACAGCGCATCTTCACTTCAATGTATAGTCTACAGTGCTAGAAGAAGGTAAACGCACCTATATATTATGTGGCCGGCATAAAGGAACGTCTGGGACATGCAGCCGAGCATGCAGACAATATGACGCAGATATTTTCACTTGCCGGCTTGTCATTCTCCGGTTAGGCACGCTCGTAAACTCGTGAAAGGTGATAAAATTGATGGCGTCCATTTAACCAAAGGGGTTGTGATTCGTGCAGCGATGCTCGATTATTTACGGCCGTCTCAGCGCACTCTTTTTTCCGCGTCTCGACTCTCGAGTATTAGATCGTATCGACCGGAGAGGGTTGATTTGTGAATGCTTTTAAGCTTGAATCGTGTCGCATTAGGGGGAATTAATACGTGTCGGTATCCATCTTAATCAGTGTGCCAGCGTTAATCGTATCGTATCAATTACTATAGCTGTGCGACTGCGACGTTGTGAAATAGTCGTATGTAGGTAACCCACGAAGGTCCCACGGTGAGATGGTGACTGGTGACTGAGCAGAAGATATCTTCACCGCACCATTCTTCACAGAGTCTTCTTCGGCAATGATGCA